>OX401421.1:20647457-20696221 GCA_947846245.1 Cerastoderma edule
TAGGTTTCTTCTTAGGAAGCCGATGGTGTTACTTGCCTTATATGTGATGTTTGAAATATGCCGGCCCCAATCGAGTGTGCTGTTTAAGGTGCATCCTAGGTATTTAGCTGCTCAAGGTGACGTGTTTAAGGGTGTGGTTATGCAGGAGGTAGTTGTGGATGATTGGTTTCCTTTTTCGTGTGATGGATAGGACCTCGCATTTGTTGGGGTGAAATTCCATCCTCCACTTGGTCTCCCAGGAGGCGAGTTTGTCCAGATCTGCCTGGAGGCGGTGGCAGTCACTGTTTGATGCTACTGTCAGGTATGCTATGGTATCATCAGCAAATAGTCTAACAGTAGATCCTAGCCCTTCCTGGATGTCGTTTATATAGAACAGGAACAGGGACGGCCCAAGTACAGAACCCTGGGGCACGCCAGACTCTACATTGACTGTGTCTGAAAGTTGTCCATCTAATGCAACAGTCTGGCTTCGGTCCTGGAGGAATGCCTTGATCCATCTGTTTGTGAGGCCCTGGATGCCATAGTGGTGAAGCTTATGTAGCAGTAGGCAGTGGCTCACTTTGTCAAATGCTTTGTCAACTGCGAAACAGTTCTAAGTAACATAATTTAACAAATCCATCTTTTTCAAAATGAATGCTAAATTTTAATGCAATATGCTTTTTCAATGTTTTGTTTTATACATATATAGAATTTAAAAGAAAATTAAGCAATATGAAGTAAAAGAGACAGTTTTTTAGCTCTCCTGTAAAATTAAAAAAAAAAACTGATAAAACCGTTTCGCGGGCAAGGCACGATTTAAGGTTTTGGAAAGCAGATAACACAAAAATCTAATTTAAAAAAAAAATAACCCAACATTCTAAGGATTAAAACAAAAAAAAAAGCATGCACACACACACCTGACCTTCTCTTTAGATATTAGTTAAAGTACATTTCTGGGCTTCCCGGTCAATTCGTACCCAAACCAATTCGTACCCACCCTTTTTTGGCTAATTCGTACCCACATTTCGGTCAATTCGTACCCATCCTAATTTTTAAGAAGTCAATTCGTAACCAGTCTATGATTTAATACGAATTATAGTACATATTAAAAGAAAATTCTTACATATTTTGAAACGAATTAAAGTACATAATAAATGAAATATTTTTTTAAACTTTGAGCTTTGAGGCATGTAAGTTAGCTATCAATAGGCAATTTTCGTAAATAGGCGGCCATATAAATGAATTTCCGAAAAAAACTTTTTATCAAAGAATTAACAAAACAACAACATATAAAAAGAACATATACATATAGATCATCTATAAACTTATGATTAACCATTAATGAAGACGCGTGCCGGCAAATTTACCTTTTGTGTTAGCATTCACAAATAGAAAGATATCATTTATAAATGAAAATATACCACAAACATTAAGTTTATTTTTATAAGGCACGAGCGCACGTGTTTTATGATGTTATCTATACACTTATGATTAGCCATTAACAACATGTCGGTCTCAATTTGATTTGAAAGTAACTTATCATAAATTAATCCATAACAGTTTGTTTTAATTTGCTATAATTTTGTGACACCCCTTTTGTTGTAACTGGCTTATGATTAGCCTAGTAATTAAGGACACCAATTGATAGAACAATTAATGACAATTGACGCTGCATCCCCTGCGACCATTCTTCGGTTTGCACGTGATGAAAAGAATCCATGTCAGTTAGTTAAAATGAGGTAAGTGTGAAAAGCAAGAAAACAAATCTGGATATCAAATGAAGAAAACATACATAACTAAAAGGGAAATGCTATATCATCTTATTTAATTTCTAAACACCATTTTACGTAAAACAAAGCACACATACACCTACTCACAATGCTTCCCTCACAATTAAAGCACAATAGACAAAAACAAAACATGAACAACGTAAAAAAAAATGATATTAAAATACTGAAGTATAGGGTGGTTACGAATTGACTTGTCAAAAATTAGGGTGGGTACGAATTGACCGAAAAGTGGGTACGAATTAGCCAAAAAAGGGTGGGTACGAATTGGTTTGGGTACGAATTGACCTGCTACCATTTCTGGTAGTGCTGGTAGGTTATCCAGGGAACAAAGTTATAGTTAGTTATAGTAAGTTTCTGACACAGGCCCCATATGGGTCCACTTGGTCGGTGCTGTACCAACAATTTTTAGTTTTGTAACAGCTTCCCTGGATACACCAGTACAAGGCCACAGGGATATATATCATAGTGTTAATAAAGGTATTATGATATATATCCCTGTGTACAAGGCTAGGGCTCTGAAGAGACTTGCCAATGGCCACTCTCACGAAACCAGAGGTGGGGCTCAAACCTAGGACCCTCGAGTTCTGAGTCTTAACCACTGAGTCATGCAGGACCTATATCACTGAATTCCAAGGACTCGAATGATTTATGGAAACTGGACGTTAACATGGTTAATCATAATAATTCAGAAATAATTGAAGGTGTTAATGTACAATTTACAATACAGTCAAACTTGTGTTAAGAGGCCAGCCTATGGGACAGAGTAATTTGGCTGTTTAAGACAGGTTGGCTGCTTAACACAAATTGATGTAGATCTACACTATAAATCTAACAATGGGACTTTCTGTAGCAGCTGTTTAAGACAGGTTGGCTGCTTAACACAAATTGATTTACACTATAAATCTAACAATGGGACTCTCTGTAGTGGCTGTTTAAGACAGGTTGGCTGCTTAAAACAAATTGATTTACACTATAAATCTAACAATGGGACTCTCTGTAGTGGCTGTTTAAGACAGGTTGGCTGCTTAAAACAAATTGATGTACACTATAAATCTAACAATGGGACTCTCTGTAGTGGCTGTTTAAGACAGGTTGGCTGCTTAAAACAAATTGATTTACACTATAAATCTAACAATGGGACTCTCTGTAGTGGCTGTTTAAGACAGGTTGGCTGCTTAAAACAAATTGATGTACACTATAAATCTAACAATGGAACTCTCTGTAGTGGCTGTTTAAGACAGGTTGGCTGCTTAAAACAAATTGATGTACACTATAAATCTAACAATGGGACTCTCTGTAGTGGCTGTTTAAGACAGGTTGGCTGCTTAAAACAAATTGATTTACACTATAAATCTAACAATGGGACTTTCTGTAGTGGCTGTTTAAGACAGGTTGGCTGCTTAAAACAAATTGATGTACACTATAAATCTAACAATGGGACTCTCTGTAGTGGCTGTTTAAGACAGGTTGGCTGCTTAAAACAAATTGATTTACACTATAAATCTAACAATGGGACTTTCTGTAGCAGCTGTTTAAGACAGGTTGGCTGCTTAAAACAAATTGATTTACACTATAAATCTAACAATGGGACTCTCTGTAGTGGCTGTTTAAGGTAGGTTGGCTGCTTAAAAGGGTGGCTGCTTAACACAAGTTAGACTGTAGAATAAAAAATAGCAAATTAAACAGGTGGGTTGCATTATATCAGACTTAAACAATTTGGATTTAGTTTGGCATAATAAATAAGCACATCCGGGTTGCATAAACTAGGACAATGGAAAAGTTGAGAGTTTTCACTTTGAACAAATGTATTCATACAGGATAGTGTAACTTTAAACAGACAGTATCACTGATTGAAATTTGAATGCTTTTGAAATAAACTGACCTTAACGAATAAAATGACATCACTAATATATTAAGCTACTCAAAACTAGATAATTGTTACACTTCTCAGCTCCTTTCTTAATTTTGTTGAAGAGATACGGTACATTTCTTTGCATTAAGTAAACTGTTTAAACGGTTTGCTTTGTAAACAATAACTATGTATTTCTATCTTGTGAAAAATTGAAAAGGGTAAGAGTCTTTGATACCGATTATGAAATTGGTCGACACTCTAATTACATGATGCTCGCAAGGTAAGCAACCTATTTCCAATTAAAAAAAAAAAATAGTTTTTCAATCAAAGCATTGAAGGCCATAATCAATCTGAACACATCGGGTTTATCCAATGAAAGGTGACTTCAGATGAGGACTGGTCTAAGAATAAATGTTCCTAAACTTCAGATGAGGACCTGTCTAAGTATAAATGTTCCTAAACTTCAGATGAGGACCTGTCTAAGTATAAATGTTCCCAAACTTCAGATGAGGACCAGTCTAAGTATAAATGTTCCTAAACTTCAGATGAGGACCAGTCTAAGTATATATGTTCCTAAACTTCAGAGGAGGACCAGTCTAAGTATAAATGTTCCTAAACTTCAGATGAGGACCAGTCTAAGTATAAATGTTCCTAAACTTCAGATGAGGACCAGTCTAAGTATAAATGTTCCTAAACTTCAGAGGAGGACCAGTCTAAGTATAAATGTTCCTAAACTTCAGATGAGGACCAGTCTAAGTATAAATGTTCCTAAACTTCAGATGAGGACCAGTCTAAGTATAAATGTTCCTAAACTTCAGAGGAGGACCAGTCTAAGTATAAATGTTCCTAAACTTCAGATGAGGACCTGTCTAAGTATAAATGTTCCTAAACTTCAGATCAGGACCAGTCTAAGTATAAATGTTCCTAAACTTCAGATGAGGACCAGTCTAAGTATAAATGTTCCTAAACTTGAAATGAGGACCAGTCTAATAATAAATGTTCCTAAACTCTCTCATGACTAATCATGCATCTACAAATTCAGTATCATTAAATGAATTAAAAGAATGCGTATTAAAATGTGTATCTTAATAAATACTAAATAACCAAATGAAAAAGAAAAAATGGATAGGCCAGGTCACAATCTCACGCGGTAATCAATTGTATTAATCTAGACCAAAAGTGGCGGGTTCGTCTTTGTTTGTTTGTTTGTTTTTCCAATTTGTTTTACATCGATTGTGAAGGAGGCTTTATAGCCCATCGAGTCACTCTCGATGACTGCTTCCTGGAGAATACACCAGTAATCGCGCCGGTTTGAGGGCTAGCCCCGGCAATTCTCACCTCGCCTTACGGGGATTCGAACCCGGGACCCTCGGTTGTATTAAAAAAATAAGTTTATATTTGAATACAATATAGGGTCTGACTGCTTAGAGTACGTTTTGCATCACTGTTTTCGTCAGTCGAAACTACTCAGACATTTCTGTGAGCTGAGTTTTCATTCGATAAACCCGATGTCAAGGCCGTAGCTTGACTGAAATGAATGTGTAGGCACGTTATTCTAGTGGAGGGTCCGGGGCCATGTTCCCACAGGGGAGAAAAAGCAGTCTGAAATCGCTCTGGTGCATTCTGGCATATATTCGAGAGCAAAAAAAAATATGTATTTTATGAAAATATGTTTTGCAGGAAAAGGGAAGCCCTCTCTGTTGCGGTTTTTAGCTCTTTTCTGCATACTGAAAAAAAGTGTAGACACGTGCCTAAAGTGCCTCAAGGAAGCTACGCCAATGGATATATTTAGATTGCCATTTGTGATGATGACGTCGAAAAGATTTTGGCTATTGTTCGTTACACGTTTATATTTATTCTGCTGTAATTTTTTTTTCTTCATTTTTTCTTTACAAAATCTTCATTTTCCATTGTGAATATTGGGGGTGGGTGGGGGGTGGGGTGGGGGGGGGGCAAGGTATACTCTAGCCCACGCGGTCTGGATATTTGGGAACGCCCGCCTCCCCCCCCACGGGACGATTTCCGTAACAATCTAGGCAATCTAGGTTTGCTCTTTCCACCTGCCCCCAAAAAAACCGGAAGTAATCTATTATAGATTTGCGACGTGTTGTCAACAAATTTTGATTTTTAATGAACATTGGAATGACTGCAAACATTGGTAATTAAGAGCAGTTTCTCGGAGGTGAGTCATTTCAGGTTTTCAAGCGTTTCGGGTTTTTTTCCTATCAGCTTTCCAACAAAATGTCTTCCCAATTGAAATCTACAGAACGATTAACGAATATCAGGCAATCAACTTTCGTTTGACAGCGAATGGGTGGAGTATGAATTATTATCGATTAAGACATGTATACTGATTTATAAAGTGTAACTAACACTATCTAACTACATCAAGGCTTCTGGGTTCTACTTCTGTGTTTGTGTGAGAGTCCTTTGGCAAGATGCTTCAGTCCACAGGGAGAAATATCATAATAGACCTTTATTAACACTATATATACACAAGGGAAACAACTTCAAAGAGAAACCAGTTCTGACGATCCGAGCTTATCAGTCGGTAATTTCTTTTACGATCGCTAGTCTGTCAATTTTCTATATGTCCCGCATAGCCAAATGATTTCTACGTCCAACGATACCTCTCTCAATAAGATCGGTCCAGTCAACCCGGAGAAATCTGCGACGACACACAATATTTTTTTCGAATTTTGTTAATTGGGAATAGATCGTTGAGAACAGAACCAACCGATGTTTCGGCACTAAACCACCTCAATGAACGTTATTTCAGCAATGACCCTTTACCAGCATACGAAAAAAACAACTATTGATAGGGATCCTAACTAAAAATTCTAACCTGCACACTATGTTCAACATATATCCAACAGTTATCCTTTACTACACTCCCATTTTGCTCGTCTACTCCATTTTGTCAATTTATACAACAATCTTTGAATATTCATCATTCATTTGAACAAAGCGATATGATTGGTTTAAATTTAACATGTCGACAAACAGCATGGTTCCACGCTTTTTGAATGGTGCTATGCGCCGTTTATACTTACTTGTTTAAAATTACATAAAGAAGGAAACCAGCCTAACTAACCTTCAACCTTACACATTAAGCCAATCAGAGAGCTTTCAGATATTGTAGCATAACAAGATAGAGTAGAGACTAGAGAGATGTGAGGATGGTGGAAGATGATTCTAAATACATGTTGTGTATTGTGTACAGGTTAGAATTTTTAGTTTGGATCCTTACCAATAGTTGTTTTTTAAGTGCCGGTAAAGTGTTATCATTGAAATAATGTTCATTGAGGTGATTTAGTGCCGAAACATTGGCTGGTTCTATTTTCAACGATCTATTCCCAATTAACAAAATTCGAAAAAAATATCGCGTGTCGTCGCGGTTTCTCCGGATTGACTGGACCGATCCTGTTGAGAGAGGTATCGTTGGACGCAGAAATCATTTGGCTATGCGCGACATACAGAGAATTGACAAACTAGCGATCGTATAAAGAATTACGGACTGGTATGCGCGGAACGTCAGAACTGGTTTCTCTTTGAAGTTGTTTCCCTTGTGTATATCTAGTGTTAATAAAGGTCTATTATGATATTTCTCCCTGTGCTTCAGTCATGGTGGTATTCAATTTACATTGACACTAGTCAAACTAATTTGAAGCGATTGGGAAATATTGATAATATTTTGCAATAGATAATATCTCCTGTCACATCAAACTTTCGAAGTATTCATTTTATGAATAAAATATAAAAAATTTGTCGCACCGTTTGAATAGAAGTGATGTTACTACCGTGTCCTGTTTGGGACACGGTAGTAAATCCGCCCTCTTAGCTCTTTGGAACAGGCCGGTTGTGTATCACAACCACTACGATAATTAAAAAATGGGGCAACTAAATGCAACAAAACTTCACCTGATTAAACATATACATATAATCTCATACCTCAGAGTCCAAAAGTTAATATTTTTCCATTATTTTAAGAGAATAGAAGGATTTTTTGTAATCCTTATACATTTCATTTCTCAAATCCATCACTTCCAGTTTTCATTTGGATATCCAGGACTATCCTGCAACAATTGACAACCAAATTGGGTCAAATTGGGCGGAGCTAAACCTGTAGGTGTATTCCACATTTGGAAGTTAGTAAGGTTGTAAAAAAGGCGGGAAAACATGTGTTTTCATTGGAAGAACCCTTCATGTTCAGTTGGTAATTACCATATTTTTAAAGCAGAAAGTGCGAGAAGTTGCGAAAAAATCAAAATGGCCACTAACAGTTTGTTTCACACTGAATTTCACCAACAATTAAGAAATACAACTTAATTAAGAACTTTTAGCTTCTATCAAGCTGTTTGATTTGATATTTTAGACAATACTATGCTTGGGTTATCATAAAAAGGTTATCAATCATGTGGTTGTTGAAATTGATTTTGCTCCAACAAGTGATGAGCATAATGTCGGTGGCAACCAGATAGCAGCCACAAGACGTTACGACATCGTATCTACGTTTCAAGACCGATATTTCCATTCACAGTGAAATATCAAATGACTTTACTCACAGTTCTGAATTAATCCCCTTTTAATTGATCCATACACAAAATGTGTTGGTATTCCTCAGATTTACTTCGAAAGAAACGTTTAACTGACACTAGGTGACGATTTTTCTGCTCCAGATAAACTTCCATTGCTCATGTGCACTGGTGTGTGAAAATCCTAATTCAGCGTTTTTTAATTGTTTAACAGCAATTGATGCCATAATTTGGTGGTATGTAAGTTTATTTTAGATATCTTGTCTTATCAATTGACTTTGAGTGGCCAATTTGTGCTATAAATCCGAAAACCAGGAATTTTATAAGTCTGACACTATTTTGATTCTTTGAATTTTCGACATTATATTGCCCCATCAAAATAATTAAAAAAGCAAACTTAGGCCTAAAAAAATGAATTGTTTGTTTAGGGTAACATCTTCAAAATCAGTGGGTAGGGTAGGTAGGGATTTTTTATTATTTTTTTATTTTTATTTTAAGCTTCAGTTATGCGTGCTGTTTCTTTAAAGAAAACAGTTAAACAGTACATAGAACTGTCTTCTGAAACATACCAGCATCCATCAAAATGCATATTCACAAGTTGTTGAATTAAAGGGCTGATAGACAACACGTATATTAAAACATTTGTCAGATGTTCTCAGTCTATTCAACTCGTAAATTGCCCAGTCAGAAATGCGCGTGAAGTTTCAAATGGACATGTTAAAAATACGGCACCAATTGATTTTTGCATCCAATGGTCAAATAAAATCTTAAGGGTAGTCAGGTTTGGCTAGGTAGGGTCGGGTTACCCTAAACAAACAACCTTTTTTTTAGGCCTTTGACTTCTATACAGGATTGACATTAATCAGTGTTCTACAACTTTATCCCCTACAAGCAGAATGATGCGCAGGAAGTTACTTAAACTAAGTTAAAGGTCACTACTGACCCGCCAGTACTCTATCTCTTGTTATTGGTCTTTCTATTTACATCTTGTATTTGGCTTGTCACTGACAGTAAGGGACCACTCCGACTTATAAGTAATAGGACATATAGAGGGTGTAATGCAATTAGCATGAAGCACTTACTGTAGTATTGAACGGAACACACAATATATATAAGCTCATCTACCCGTGTTAATTACCATTTCAGCCTGGTCCATTGTGAAAGATGGGGGCGAATAGCAGCAGTTTCAGTGACCTGGGGACCAACAGTTACCTGCTCAAGTTTGCCAGCACCACACCAATCTCACCTCAGGATCCTTTCTGGAATCAGCTTCTGTCCTACACCTTTCTTATTCCAATCAACAGGTAAAGTCCTGACGGCAAAGGTATTTATTCGAACCATACAGGGCTTTTTTTCCTTATATTATTGAGAAGGGGTCTAGGCTCATTAGTTTTGGATAGTTGCTAAGATAGCTGTGAAATGATTGCAGAACGTTAATGCAAATTAGGCAACCTACAGAAAACATGTAGGTGTACAAATCCTTGATGGACCACACAACTGATTAGTTTTTCACGGATCAGATGTAATTTGGTCTGTAAGAGGTCAATTTGCTTGGTTTGTTACATTTGTTACATTAGCGGCAGCAGAGGGATAAAGACTTATCCTTGAATTAGAATTGCTTTTCCGGAATTAGGAATCCTGATGCAACTTTGATTTTTTTTGGAAAACTACATGATTTTTTATAGAAATTTGAAATTGAAAAGGAGGTTTTTAAAGGCTCTTGTTATATAATGCAAACAAGTCCTGCCGTAAACTAGTGGTGGGCAAAAGGCACCAGGACTTGGCATTAAATTCTAAAGGCACTATGTAAAAAAATTAAAGTTTAAGTTTCTTGCTTATACCAATCAACCGGTAAACTCCTGATAGCATAAGTCTTTTTCAAACCATACATATTACAGGGTTTTCCACTGACCCCTTTGTACAGAGAGAATAGATGTTTGGTGTCGTGAATCGTAAATGTTATAGGGCAAGGCGTAGGAATATTATCCGGTGAGGTCAGCCGAAGGCGAAAACGGATAATATTCCGAAGGCGAGACCAATAACTTTTCCTATTCACCAACCATCTATTCTATTTATCCTGTTACCATTATGTATTCTTGTAAACAAACGAAATAAAAAGAAAACACCAGAAAGAAGGAACCAAAGTAGAGAATAGTGTAAACATGACGTCATGAGTGATGGCGTTCTTATGACGTCATGATTCGTCACATGCATGCGTTTTATGGTTAGTGCCACTGCCGTTTATCTCAAATGTTATACAGCTCCTAGTTTTTTGTCCGAAAATGGCACTAGTGACAGGACTCATGTATATATGTTAATTTGGGGCACTCATGAACCATTATATATGGAATTGTGAATGGAAAATAATGATCTTTATGTGGCATATCCAGGAATTGGGGGTCATTTACTATATAAGTTGGGGGTCAAGAAAATGCATATTTGATAGAAAGAAAGCATGAGACAGCATGCTTAATGATGTTTACTACATTGTAAACATTACTTGTGCTGATGAGAATGCTTCCGGCTGGACACATATCTTTTGAAATGATGTGTCCCCAGCAATTTTTATATGTATATGACGCGGGAGAGGTAAAATTATCACTGATTTATCCACTTTATCTGAATGTCATACCCTATAGATGTGTTTGCATTTGTGTACATAAATGTCTTTGATTTAATTTGCAGTTCAGATGCCAAATTACTTGAAGAATCAACTTCTCTGATTTGTAAGAATCTCGCAATCAACAACTGCAAAACGGGCAATTTTGGCGCGTTAATCAGGACGTTCCTTGTAAGATGTAGTGAACTGAAGGCTTCTGCACAGTGTGAAGAGTATGTATTCATTATCATAATCCACAAACAAATGGGGCCTTTCTGGCCGAGTGGTTGTCATGCAAAACTTGAGCTAATCACATGGCCTCTCTTTATAGAGGTTAAAATACAGCTCACCCGCGGGTGATTTTAACCTCCATGAAGAGGGGCTATGTGAATTAAAGCGGGACTTGTTGTAAGAGAACAAAACTTGAGCTGATCACATGGCCTCTCTTCATAGAGCTCACCCGCTGTATTTTAACCTTCACGACGTGGGGCTATGTGAATTAAAGCGGGACTTGTTGTAAGAGAACAGAACTTGAGCTGATCACATGACCTCTCTTCATAGAGGTTAAAATAGAGCTTTCCCGCTGTATTTTAACCTCCACGAAGAGGGGCTATGTGAATTAAAGCGGGACTTGTTGTAAGAGAACAAAACTTGAGATGATCACATGGCCTCTCTTCATAGAGGTTAAAATACAGCATTCCTGCTGTATTTTAACCTCCACGAAGAGGGGCTGTGTGATTTATAGTGGGACTTGTTGTAAGAGAACAGAACTTGAACTATTCACTTAGCCCATCTTTGTGGAGGTTAAGATACGGGTGGTGGACTTTTTGGTAAAATTGTGATGGCGGCCTCTATGACTTAGTTATTAGAGTACACATCTTGAAATCACATGGCTCTCTCCGAGGGGGTTAAAATTGCGGTGGGGGCCTATGTGACTTAGTTATTAGAGTACAGATCTTGAAATCACATGGCCCCTCTCTGAGGGGGTTAAAATTGCGGTGGGGGCCACTGTGACTTAGTTATTAGAGTACAGATCTTGAAATCACATGGCCCATCTCTGAGGGGGTTAAAATTGCGGTGGGGGCCTCTGTGACTTAGTTATTAGAGTACAGATCTTGAAATCACATGGCCCCTCTCTGAGGGGGGTTAAGATTGCGGTGGGGGCCACTGTGACTTAGTTATTAGAGTACAGATCTTGAAATCGCATGGCCCCTGATCATTGGGGTTAAAATCAGGGTATATTAACCAATCTTTTGAACTCGCATTTTACCTTGAAAACACAGATCTTAGTGAATACTAGCCGTTGCCAGTGAATTATGCATTTTACCTTGAAAACACAGATCTTAGTGAATACTAGCCATTGCCAGTGAAAACACAGATCTTAGTGAATACTAGCCGTTGCCAGTGAAAACACAGATCTTAGTGAATACTAGCTGTTGCCAGTGAAAACACAGATCTTAGTGAATACTAGCCATTGCCAGTGAAAACACAGATCTTAGTGAATACTAGCTGTTGCCAGTGAAAACACAGATCTTAGTGAATACTAGCCGTTGCCAGTGAAAACACAGATCTTAGTGAATACTAGCCGTTGCCAGTGAAAACACAGATCTTAGTGAATACTAGCCATTGCCAGTGAAAACACAGATCTTAGTGAATACTAGCTGTTGCCAGTGAAAACACAGATCTTAGTGAATACTAGCCGTTGCCAGTGAAAACACAGATCTTAGTGAATACTAGCCGTTGCCAGTGAATTATTGTAACCTTTATCGAACGCCAAACTTCCGACTGTCCCATATTGAAAGAGTTTGCAAATGACATTTAAAATGTGATGAAAAAGGACAATGATCCTCTGATAAGGCAAAGAACTTTGTGAGAAAAGGAGTAATTGCTCGTTAAGAGCAATTTCTCCTTTTCCCACAATGTTTTCCAGGGTCATCTGCATGTTATTGAAATGCCTCTCGATAACTGTTCACCTCTCTGCTAACAAGGATCAAACTTGGCAACCTTTGTGCCAGAGGCCACGCCCTACCCAGAGTTGTCTTTAATGTTTCTCTGCATCATAGGATTATTTTTTGAAACTTTCGAAAATAAAGGAATAAGATTATCATTCTAGCAGAGAAACCAATAGCATATAAGTAAAATTTTGACATTTTTCATTTAATAAAAATCTGAGGGAAATCCGACATAATCTAAATATAGCGTCAAGCTATGAACAACCGGTCATGTGACACTCACGTGATACTAAGTCCACACGCTTTAAACAAAAATGGACGTACATCGTAGGTGTTCATGGTCATGTGACAGGCACTTGACAGCCCACGTGACGTAACTAATTACCATATAGCTGTAGTAACATACAAAAGTTGAGGCTGTTGGGTGTTTCCCGTTAATATCTACATTTATACCGCGATTTCTGCGATTTTTTTTAAATGAATATTTGTTAGAAGCAAAGCAGAATACCATACACAAATTCTTCTTTTTACCTGTATATATTTAGTGTATGATGTCCAGGATCTTTAACGTTTGGAGTTAGAGGCCAACTTTCGAATAGAGGAGGGCACATGAATCAAGCACCCAACAAAAATAATGTGTTACCTTTAGGAAAACCCTGTGGGGGATTGGTTATTTTTTGTTAGTAAATGAATTGTTTGTTTTACTTTTCAGTAACATCTTCACCTGGCAGACGTACAACGCTCTGTTTATAATACGAAGTGTCTGTAAATACCTTGTTGAACATCTAAGTGAGGATCTTCTAATTCAGCAGTTTGATGCAAAACCCACCAATACTGAGGGTAAACAGTCTTAAACCTTAAAATTTCTGTGTTTTATCCCTTTCCCAAACAATGACGACGTTTGACCACTTTATTGCAGACGACTTTATAAAACATTGTGGGAAAAGGAGAAATTGCTCCTTACGAGTAATTTTTCCTTTTCCCACAATGTTTTCTGCCCTATTAGAAGATTATTTTCAAATTTCGTCACATTTTGAAATGTCGTCTGCAAACTCTTTCAATTTCAAACTCTTGTTGTTCATGTTCAAAGATCACCATTTCTTGGTTTTTCTGCGAATTTTCCCCAAAACGATTACAGCAAACTGGTTTTGTTTTGCATGAATCAGTCAAGACGTAATACATAAGTATTTGTTATCTTTTTTTTCTGAAAGAGGAACTTACGTTGCCAATTATTTAGAGCGTGGGTTCAAATCCTGTGAGGGATACGGATTTTCATGACAGGCAGTCTCCCGACTGACTTACGGAATGCCGATGGTTCTACCCGCCTTAACCAGCCCTTATGGGCAGTTGAGTATGGGGTCTTTCTCCATCATTTAGACTCCGGCATCGCTACATAACTGAAACAATGTTGATATAATGTAGAAATCAATTAGAATAATAAAAGAGTTAAACTCATCGATGATATAGATAGTTTCGAAAGATTTTCCTTGAGACCTTCCTTCAATCCCCATTTGGAGTGAGTAGTGGTTGCTGTGTAGGCAGAATCGGGAGTGATAAGTCTTAACCCCTTCAATCCCCATTTGGAGTGAGTAGTGGTTGCTGTGTGTACAGTAGGCAGAATCAGGAGTGATAAGTCTTAACCCCTTCAATCCCCATTTGGAGTGAGTAGTGGTTGCTGTGTGTACAGTAGGCAGAATCGGGAGTGATAAGTCTTAACCCCTTCAATCCCCATTTGGAGTGAGTAGTGGTTGCTGTGTGTACAGTAGGCAGAATCGGGAGTGATAAGTCTTAACCCCTTCAATCCCCATTTGGAGTGAGTAGTGGTTGCTGTGTGTACAGTAGGCAGAATCGGGAGTGATAAGTCTTAACCCCTTCAATCCCCATTTGGAGTGAGTAGTGGTTGCTGTGTGTACAGTAGGCAGAATCGGGAGAGATAAGTCTTAACCCTTTCCAAAACAATAATGACACTTGACGACTTTGTTGCAGATGACTTTAGAGAAAACATTGTGGGAAAAGGAGAAATTGCTCGTAATGAACAATTTTTCCTTTTCCCACAAGGTTTTCTGCTCTTTTCGAAGAATATTGTTCAATTTCATCACATTTTGAAATGTCATCTGCAAACTCTTTCAATATGGGACAGTTGAAAATATGTTGTTTGGGAAAGGGTTAAGTTGTAAGAACTTGTTTCACAATTGATGTTAATATAAGTAAGTTTAAACTATGAATAAAAAACATTTTTTCAAACCCATAAGGCTGGAAGTAAGAGTGTTGGTTTGGTCTTTACCTTTCTACCCACTTTTTACCCCCTTACCCAAATTTTTAATGCAATATTTTAAAACATATGTTTTTATTTGCTTTTTTTCATTGTTCTAAATATTCATAGACTATTAGTGTATGTAAAATAAAATTCCTCAAATAAATAAAATAATTTTCTTACATACATACCCAACAGTAAAATCGAGGGTCAGAAAAGGCAAACCATCTATATTTTAATTGTGGCCTAAATGTCTCCTTATTTTTCTATACGAATATTACAGGCTATTCTGACCCAGATGGCCAAAAAGACATCGGTGAAGAGTTGATGACCGCCCTGGTAGAACTGATGGTAGACGTCCCAGTGCTGTAGGTATATTTTATTATTATAAATATTTGTTTTAAGGTGTTGAACCCTTTACCAAACGCCAAGATTCCGACTGTCCCAAATTGAAACAGTATGCAGACGATATTACAAAATATGATGAAATTGGAAAGTAATATTATAAAAAAAAAAAATGGGGAAAACGAGAAGTTGCTTATTATGAGTGGTGTTTTCCAGAGTCGTCTACAACAAAGTGGTCAAATGTCGTTATTGTTTGATAATTGATTAAACACACGTCAGTCCTTTCAATCATCATTTCCTCTTTCAGTCATTTGTGTCTTCCATTCCTGTTTCCATAATGTTTTCCAGAGTTGTCTCCAACAAAGTGGTTAAATGTCGTTATTGTTTGATAATTGATTAAACACACGTCAGTCCTTTCAATTATCATTTCCTCTTTCAGTCATTCGTGTCTTCCATTCCTGTTTCCACAATGTTTTCCAGAGTCGTCTACAACAAAGTGGTTAAATGTCGTTATTGTTTGATAATTGATTAAACACACGTCAGTCCTTTCAATCATCATTTCCTCTTTCAGTCATTGGTGTCTTCCATTCCTGTTTCCACAATGTTTTCCAGAGTTGTCTCCAACAAAGTGGTTAAATGTCGTTATTGTTTGATAATTGATTAAACACACGTCAGTCCTTTCAATCATCATTTCCTCTTTCAGTCATTCGTGTCTTCCATTCCTGTTTCCACAATGTTTTCCAGAGTTGTCTCCAACAAAGTGGTCAAATGTCGTTATTGTTTGATAATTGATTAAACACACGTCAGTCCTTTCAATCATCATTTCCTCTTTCAGTCATTGGTGTCTTCCATTCCTGTTTCCATAATGTTTTCCAGAGTTGTCTCCAACAAAGTGGTTAAATGTCGTTATTTTTCGGGAAAGGGGGAACTAATAAGTCACCATTGCCAAGTAGTAAGAGCTTTAGGGGCCTCCGTGGCCTAGTGGTTAGAGTACAGAACTTGAAATCACATGACCCCTCTCCGCGTGGGTTCAAATCCCGAAAGGGATATGGAATGAGAGGCAGTCTCCCGAATGACTTACTGAATGCCGATGGTTCTACCCGCCTTGACCAGCCCTTATGGGCAGTTAAGTATGGGGCCTTCCTCCATCATTAAGAGTCAGGCATCGCTACATAACTGAAATAATGTTGAAGTAAGACCTTAAAAAAAAGTGCATCATTTTCTTTATTTCAGAACATTCACCTATGCCCTGCACCTAGAAGCTTTAAACACACTGCTTGTACTCATGTCCGTACAAATGTACCAGCCCCAACCAGCTAGCAAGTTTGTCATCTACCGATACATGATGCAGGGGAAATGGTAAGGATCTTTCACTCACTTACTCAATCGGAAATACTCGAGTATTTCCGTGAGCTGAGAAATACACCTTGGTTATAAGTGTAGTGTTACAATTTTTTCGGGTAAATGGGTCCCGGCGTATAACACCTTTTCTATGCGTGCATGTTAAGTAGTTCAATCTGTATGGTAGTGTTGGACATCTTTCTAAATAATATTTTATCGGTAACTCATACGAAATGACGAAATTATAAGTTGTGACATATATAGTTGTTTCCTTAATCAAATTAAACGATTTTTTAGATTTCACATTTAAGATCTATTTTTGAAAACAAAAGTGATGTGACGTCATTCCCCGGGAAACATTATGGAATCATTCCTATTATTTCAGAGGTGTTTTCATTGGATAAACCCAATGTTTACAGATTGTCACTTACTTAATCCTGAATTTATTTGTCATCTGCTGCACAAGTCCCAGTTACTGGGGTGGGCAGCAGGCGGCTATATTTTCTTATACCCAATTGTATCATTTGCTGGGAATTTGTCTTGTTCAAATTCAACTGTAGACAACAAAAAGCAACATAAAACAATGCTTTGTATGTGGTATTGGGTAATAACCAAATTTACCAGAGGACAGGCTTTTCATAAGGAGCGAATTGGGATCCTAATGGTAAGAGTACAGAACTTGAAATCACATGGCCCCTCTTGTGCGGGTTTGATTCTAATGATGGCAAGATTTGGGCATCACTACATAACTGAAATTATGTTGATGTGATGTAAAACCTATATATATATATATATCTCTGGGGAGCAATTTGGGATCCTAATGGTAAGAGTACAGAACTTGAAATCACATGGCCCCTCTTGTGCGGGTTTGATTCTAATGATGGCAAGAGTCGGGCATCACTACATAACTGAAATTATGTTGATGTGATGTAAAACCTATATATATATATATATATCTGGGGAGCAATTTGGGATCCTAATGGTAAGAGTACAGAACTTGAAATCACATGGCCCCTCTTGTGCGGGTTTGGTTCTTATGATGGCATTTGGATTTGAATGAGAGGCAGTGTCCTGACTGACTCAGGGAATGCTGATCAGTGATAGTCCTTCCCAGCTTAACCCTTTCCCAAACAATAATAACATTTGACGACTTTATTGCAGACGACTATGGAAAACATTGGGGGAAAAGGAGAAATTGCTCCTAACAAGCAAATTTTCCTTTTCCCACAATGTTTTCTGACCTATCAGAAGAATATTGAAAGAGTTTCAAGACGACATTTCTAAATGTGATGAAATCCGAAAATATTCTTCATCACATTAAGAAATGTCGTCTGGAAACTCTTTCAATTTGGGACAGTCAAAAATTTGGCATTTGGGAAAGGGTTAACCAGCCCTTATGGGCAGTTGAGTATGGTGTCTCCCTCTATCATTAAGAGTAGGGCGCCCCCAAATAACTAAAATAACGTTGATGCAATATAAAACACATTTAAAGAGACAAAAACATAAGAATAGGCCTCAGTGTCCTGGTGGTTAGAGTGTAGAACTTGAAATCACATGGCCCCTCTCCGAGTGGGTTCAAATCCTGTTGAGGGATATGGATTTTCATGAGAGGCAGTCACCCGACTGACTTATGGAATGCCGATGGTTCTTCCCTCCTTGACCAGCCCTTATGGGCAGTTGAGTATGGGGTCTTCCTCCATCATTAAGAGTAGGGCAATGCTGCATAACTGAAATAATGTTGATGTGATGTAAACCCCATATAAAAAAGGGCAGTTCATCCTTTTGTTATTATAGCTTGTAAAGGAATCTTCAGCGGATGCATCATTTAATGAATGACAATTTGACAAATGCTAATTTATGATGATGTAAACTGACAGTGAACAACATTAAAAGAAAACTTTTTTATGGTATTGGAAATAATTGTAACGAAATGAACTAATTACTTATAGGTTATGCAGTTAAGTTCAGTATTATCGAATAAGAGCTTTCATTCTCATTATGTGGGTGACATTGGTGCAGTGGCAGAGCATCAGCCTCTGGTACACATGGTCCTGTGTTCGACCTGTTAGTCAAGGTGGAAACTGCAAAGACTAGTCCACAAATTGGCACAAGTACTGGTCTAGTATCCAGGAAACAGTAATCGAGAGTGAATTCAGTAACCTTCAAAGCTCCTGTCACAGTGAATCTAAGAGGAATAAGTTTAAAATTAAATTTGTTATTTGTTTCTCTTTTTCTGTGATATGGCGTAATGAAGTGTGTTATTTTGTTCTTTTCTCTGTTATAGTACAATGCAAAAAAAAAGAAGAAAAAAAAATAAATGTTGTTAAGTGTTTACTTTCATTAAATGATGTCATGTCCCATTGTTTATATTCCCTGAAGACAGCATTAAGACAAATTGTTGGAATTAAATAAGAATATTTGTTGAATTTTTACAACTTGTCGTTTTCTTTCTCTGTGATAGTGCAATACACGCATGTTTACTGGTGAAGGCGTTGCTGCGGAACTACGTGAACCAAGAGAAATGTCCCGGAGAGTTGTACAAAACCACGACTGACAGTGTAGGCGCTATAGCCATTATGACATCCTCGTTAGCATGTGAGTGTCATACGATATTTCGATTTTTGGTCTAAGGGTTAAAATAGTTTATTTCTTCTTTTTAACCCTTTCCCAAACAACACATTTTTTGACTGTCCTAAATTTAAAGAGCAGTTGACATTTCAAAATGTGATGGAATTGAACAATATTCTTTAGAAAGAGCAGAAAACCTTGTGGAAAAAGGTAAAATTGCTCATTATGAGCAATGTCTCATTTTCCCGCAATGTCTTCTAAAGTCGTCTGCAACAAAGTCGTTAAATGTCGTTATTGTTTGGGAAAGGGTTTAGTTTAGGCTGATAATTTTTGTGTAACTAAATGAAACTTAATGATTATACCATGTGATAGATTGAGAATCTATGCTTTAATATTTATGCAACAGACAAAGCAGAGATCTGGAATTACAATAATATTTGATCTGTGAAAAAACACTGTCATATAGGTGTGATGTTTTCATGCAGCGTAGGGAGCAAATGGCTATATTTTATCTATATAGAAAGCACAACTTATCAGTGTATGATGGGTTATGTTGGACTAAGGGTGCGTCAGCACCTTAATCCATTGAATTTACATACCACTTTTTGAGGGACGGTAATTTATCAATACACAAACAACAGTCAGGCCCCAATTACTCATTAAGCATCCGCCTTCACTATGCGGACTAATACCTTCTTGGAACTAGGAATGGAGTCCGGATTTACTCGCTTTGATTTGCTCTATATTATCATAAATGTTGCCTCATGGGAAATCGTTAATTATCCAGATTTTCGAAAAATAGACTATCTGTTCACAGAAATAATAATAATAGTACTGGTGGTAAAAGGAGCAGCTGTTTTCCTCGAGATGTTGCCCAAAGAAATTTTCAAATGTATCCTCAACATGTTCACATAATGCTTTTAACCCCCCGCCAAAAAAACAACAACACCATATTTGTGAAAAAAGCATAATAGATATTAAATAGTGCAGGCATTATGTTGTCATGATCCGGTGGTTTTTTCGCTATGTTTCAACATATTCTATCATAATCTATAACTCTTATAACCCAGTTTTGCAGATTTTCTGAGCACTAGTATGCTTTTAACCAGATGAACATTTTAGCGTTTGTCTATCACATACCATAATCTGTGAGATACTCCAATAAACTCAGTTAATGATAATCACGATATTTTACTTCCAGCCTCACTCTGGTCTGTCGTGACCTTGGGAATGGGGTCAAGCCCGCCAGAGAAGAAACAGGAGGAGGAGTTTTCAGAGACGTTATTAGCCAATCAGAGCCTGTTATTCCTGATGGTCTTAGCCAATCACTGCACTAGTGAGCGGGGATTGAGTAATCCTTACAGACAGGCCTTATTTGCATTCACAAACTCCCAAGGTACAGTATTGGGTCCCGACCGAGGATCAGGAAATCTCTGGATACCAATTGGTCCGACAATCTGCCGAAAACCCTTTGATATCCCAATTTATACACGCCTCAGGCATTGTTTGACACAGGGATAACAATAAACAGTTTAATTATGTGATTCTGGAGACATTGTTCGGTGTGTAGAATGTCATATTTGTCTTATATCTAGACCTATTTCTTCATCAAATTTCAACTTGTTATCGGTCCAGTACAACTGAAATTAGGCATTTTCCTGATCCCTGCATTAAGTCGGGCTTGTGGTAAATTCTTTAACCCTTTAACCAAACGCCAAATTTTTTACTGTCTCAAATTGAAAGTTTGCAGACAAAATTTCAAAATGTTTTGAAATTGATTAATAATCTTCTGATAGGGCACAAAACATTGTTACAAGCAACTTCTCCTTTTCCCACAATGTTTTCCAGAATTGTCTGCATCAAAGCGGTTAAATTTTGTTAGTGTTTGGTAATGGGTTAAAAAAAGATTACAGTGAATTAACATGAATTTTAGTTCAATCTATTTATTTAACATCAATTGTGACGGAAACTTGAAGCTTATTAAATCTTGATGATTGCTTCCTTGATACAACACCAGTACTCGCACTGATTTGTGGGTTAGTCCTGGCAATTTTCACCGCACCTTACAGGGATTCAAACCAGGGATCCTCTGTTCAAGAGGCCAACGCTCTACCACTGCACCACTGTCGCCCACTTAATCCAAAAGCATGACATCATTTTTGAGATCTATCACATACAGACTGTCGTTAAATTGAGGCTTCAAGAATTAATCATGATTTCAAATGATATTTTTAATTCGTATATCAAACAACAATTCAAAAACTGTATTGTTTCAATGACATTTTACTTTGACTTTAAAATTTTCTCTTCTGTTTGCAATGATCTTTAAAAGAAGCATGTAAGAGCTGTTAAATATGTATATTACATTTTTGGCAAGGATCTACTCAGTTTTAATGAAAAGAATTTCTCGAATAATTCTTACTTAGAACTAATTTGTAGCGTGAATTATGAACATGCATGGTTCCCTGTTGTTTGCCCCTATGTGTAGTAGAAAAGGCCTACTCTGAAATAGTGCTAAATGGCGATGCATAACACTGTTTATTTCCTCCATGATTATTTATGCAAATTATAAAAATTAATTAATCTAACTTATAATCATACGAGATTCATATTTTCTTATGTATACAGTTATAAACAGCCTATAAACAAAAAAATGTAGTTGTAAATACAGATTCTCCTGATTGAGGCCTTGTCAGGCTGAAAATTTGAATAAATTGAGCTTAATTTATTTAGTTTTATATTTGTTCCCTACAGGACATTTTTGACATTAATCATCGTTTTATTTTTATTTCATCCATTACAGATCAGTCTGCAGGGCCCACGACTGCTCCTGCAACTTTTAAAATAGACTTTACGGAGTTATATAAGACTTTGTGTAACACACTGAAGGACGACCAGTCTACGTTGCTGCTTTATTTATTAATTCATCAAAACCTGCAGATGAGGGCATTTATATTATCAAGAACAAATGTAGACCAACTAGTAAGTATGGCAAATCTTGTTGTTGTTTTTTTATGGCAAATCTTAAATGTTATCTACAGAATTTACCTAATGCCTTAACCATAAATAAATACAGAACAATAAGGATGTATGGCAAATCTGAAATGTTTTAAACATAATTTGTCTCATGCTTTATTAGAAAGTATATATTATCATGAGTATATGCAGAACAATTAGAAAGTATGGCAAATCTGAAATGTTATAAACAGAATTTGTCTCATGCCTTGTAAGAAAGTATATACATGTATTATCATGAATGAATGTATACCAATTAGTGAGTATGGCAAATCTGAAATGTTATAAACAGAATTTGTCTCATGCCTGGTTAGAAAGTATATACATGTATTATCATGAATGAATGCATACCAATTAGTGAGTATGGCAAATCTGAAATGTTATAAACAGAATTTGTCTCATGCCTTGTAAGAAAGTATATACATGTATTATCATGAATGAATGCATACCAATTAGTGAGTATGGCAAATCTGAAATGTTATAAACAGAATTTGTCTCATGCCTTGTAAGAAAGTATATACATGTATTATCATGAATGAATGCATACCAATTAGTGAGTATGGCAAATCTGAAATGTTATAAACAGAATTTGTCTCATGCCTGGTTAGAAAGTATATACATGTATTATCATGAATGAATGCATACCAATTAGTGAGTATGGCAAATCTGAAATGTTATAAACAGAATTTGTCTCATGCCTTGTAAAAAAGTATATAATATCATGAATAAATACAGAACAATAAGTAAGTATGGCAAATCTGAAATGTTATAAACAGAATTTGTCTCATGCCTGGTTAGAAAGTATATACATGTATTATCATGAATGAATGCATACCAATTAGTGAGTGTGGCAAATCTGAAATGTTTTAAACGTTATTTGTCTCATCCTGGTTAGAAAGTATATAATATCATGAATAAATACAGAACAATTAGTAATTATGGCAAATCTGAAACGTTATAAACGTCATTTGTCTTGGGCTTTATTAGAAAGTATATATTATTATGAATATATGCAGAACAATAAGTAAATATTGCAAATATGAAATGTCTTAAAGTTCCCAGAATGTCATACAATAAAAATTTCTATGTAAAATAAGGAATGCCATATGTTATTCAGTTTTGCTTCAAACAAATATTCATGAAAAAGGAATCACCGAAATCACTTTATAAATGTTGATAATGATGAGAAAAATCCACGGCATCACTTACTGGATGATACATCCACTATATGGTAATTAGTAATCAATTCTGTATACCCTGGTGTTCTTTCTGTGCAGGTTCTACATTGCCAATGGTATGTTATTCCGGCTATTCCGATGTAAACACTTCAGTACAAGAGTGTGTACTTGATCTATGTTTGTTTTCAGTGTGTATTTCATAGTTTCATGAGACCGGTTATTCATAGCTTGACATATATACGAGATATACTTAGATTCTGTCATCTTGACGTCTGGGGACTTAAAGTAATATTTGTTTTATGCCTCAATGTCATGCCTTCTTATAAAGTTTATATCATCACGAAAAATTAAAGACATATAAGTGACTGGCAAACCTGAAATGTTATGAGCAGAATTTATATCATGCCTTCATGTCAAGCCATTTTATGAAATACATATTTAGACCAATTATTAACTGGAACAAATCTAGAGTTTATACAATTCAGTTGCATCTTTTATTTATAAAACATTTCAGTTTTTAAAACGTCAGTTTCATCTTTTATTCACACATCAGTGTAATTTTTATCATGTAAATGAATTTTTCACTCAATCATTGGCCAAGTTTTTAATGATTCAGTTTTTTTCAGAGACAACTTGCAAGTCGAAACAAAGTGTTGTTGTAACTATGCAGTTTTTATATTGCAGTATGACATTTAATACTTTTTGAATGCATAATTTATTGAGAATGTGTCATTATATCTTTGTAATCACAGACACTTTGCGATGGATTTCAAAACCATTATCTATTTCCTACATTTTATGTATGTATTTTTAATGTGAAAATGACCAAAAATCCCTGATTTTTTGCCATTTCTTGCTATGAAATGGTCAAAAATAAAATCTCCCGTTGCCATGGCAACTGTCACAGAAATTAAGAAATATTCAGCCAAACATAGTTTGATCATAAATGCTATACATCTGGCTAAAAAGTTTGCAATTCTGTCACAATGGATAAATCACCTTCTGCATGGTTCTTAGAAATAGCTGTACTTAAATACAAACTTATTCTACTCTCTATGGCTATTCTCTCGCACAACAAAAAAGCTGCCATAACATTCATGAAGTCTCGTGAAAGGAGATTAATGCTATATCAAACTTTAATACGTGGTAAACTTTTGGTCAAATTAAAAAAAATTATCATCAAAAAACGCATCAGCACAGCTTTAACTTGAAAGCTTACAAGAAAAAACCCAGATCAGCCAGTTTAATAATTCAGATTGCCTGATTCTATCACCTCTAACCTGGTCACATGAACTGACCAATCAGAACTTGTTTTTTCAAATATATGTAAACAAACAGACTGTTGATAAACATGATTGAATTTGAGAATTTTACAACCACAAACTTACGTATGTTAAAGGAGTTTATTAAATAGTGTCGCAGAGCATTCGTAGATTAGTTTTCATGACTTTTATTATCATAATAAAAAAAAAACTCCATACATTTGTTCAGTAACTTATTTGCACTCATTTCCTTTCATGTGCCTTTAACCCTTTCCCAAACAATAATCACTTTGTTGCAGATGACTTTAGAAAACATTATGGGAAAAGGAGAAATTGCTCGTGACGAGCAATTTCTCGTTGTCCCACAATGTTTTCTGCCTTATCAGTAGATTATTTTACAATTAATCACATTTTGAAATGCTGTCTGCAAACACTTTCAATTTCGGAAAGTCAAAAATTTAGTGTTTGGGAAAGAGTTAAAGACATGTAATTTTAAGTCTCCCCACATTTGTGATCATTTATCAGCTTTTAAATTTGTATTTAATCTTGTTATAACAGGTTATGCCCCTTTTGAAGATCCTCTATCATGCCCAAGACAGAAACTCTCATCACATCTATATGGCTCTCATTATACTTCTCGTTCTCTCCGAAGATGACATCTTCAACAAGGCTGTTCATGATATTGTGAGTTGTTTGTTTTAGTTCCCATTAGTCAGTGTTCTCAATAAGAACTGGTTGAACAGGCCAAATCGAAATTTGAACAGGCCACTTGAAGCGGGGGGGGGGGGTCCATGAAGGTTCTTAACATCTCCGCGAATTGGAAGTTGTCGTTTTGGCCTGGGGCCTGTTCGTATTGAGAACATTGTTAAACTCATTTAGTTTTTAATGGATTGAGAAACAAGTTCTTACAACCTTAGATAAATCACTTTTGATTCTGCTTCATGGCAGCCTAGCCAGAAATCGCGCCAAATGTGGATACTTTTTATGTGTGCGATTTAAATCAAAATTTTGGATATCAATACAAGAGACATTTTTGAAATGTCACACAATGAAAGTTAAATGGTTATACGGACATGATATGCGTATGGATTGATTAAAAAAAGGATTAATTTACATCCGTAAGTAATGATAAATTGATTTACTGTAATAATTGAAAAATTATTTAAAGCATAAGTTTTATCTTATTATAAAGCATAAGTCATATAGGAAATTATTCTTTTACTTTGTTGTAGCGACTAAAGAATGTGCCCATGTAAGAAAGTGAAACTTTTGTTAATATGCTTTTATTAAACTTTGTTGTAGGTACTAAAAAACGTTACTAAACATTATCAACCTTTGTTGTAGGTACTGAAAAATGTTATTAAACGTCATTAAACTTTGTTGTAGGTACTGAAAAACGTTACCTGGTTTAAAGAAAGAGTTATCACGGAAATCACGCTTGGCGGGTTACTTATTCTGGTCGTGATTCGCACCATTCAGTATAACATGGCCCGAATGAGAGTGAGTACCGCTGTTTTTTTCATGCTTTCAAGTGTTTTACCCATTACCAAACAATGACTACATTTGACCACTTTGTTGCAGACGACTCTGAAAAACATTGAGGGAAAAGGAGAAATGGCTCGAAATTTCCCACAAGCTTTTCTGCTCTATCTGAAGAATATTTTTCATCACATTTTGAAATGTCGTCTGAAAACTCTTTCAATTTTGGAAAGTCGAAAAACACTCAATAACAAGGAGAACATTTGAAAGCAGTCTCCCTTTTGATTAAAGATTTTGCCTATTAAAATTAATGGGGCGGGGGGAAATCATGTGAACAGATTTTATGAAAAAAAGGCAGCTGAACACTCATTTGTGGTTTTAAAACAGGTACATCTTTCTTGTCACTTACTTATTTTTCATCGTATAATAGTGCCTATCATAGGGTCAGGTGAAAACAGTTTTAGCTTGTATCAACAGTTTCCCCTTGGATGGTATAATTTACAAGAACACTCATGGTGTATTTCGTGTTTGACAGTTCGGGAATTCGTTAAATACTCTGTGAGTGTTCTCCTTAATTAGGTCATCGATAGGAACACTATTGTTACAAGCTGAACCCGCTTTAGGCTGGCCATAAGATATGCTTTATTCGATGAAAAAAAGTAAGTAGTAAGGAATATTTTCCTGTTGGAAAACTTGAAGCGAGGGTTTGGCGGCCATTTTTTCTCAAATCTGACCAGGCCCCGTTTTCACGAAAAAAACTTAAGTTTTGACTCAGTTTTGAAAAGATAAAAAACTTAAGTCGCTTATTTTACTCAGCTGAGTTTCAAGCTCAAATCGCGTTTCACGAACGTCGACTCGGCTGAGTTTCGAGCTCAAATCGCGTTTCACGAATGTAGACTCGGCTGAGTCGCTTATTTCATGTGTGTGTGTAGTGTCTTAGGCTAGTTTCTACTAAAAATAGAAATAAAAGGTGGTACCTCTTCAAAAAGGAGAGAGTACGGGAATTGTAATTGTCAATTTCGGCAAAATGACTTAATTAAAATTTAGGTTTAAATCAAGAAAAAATTCTTATGCGCATACCTCAGTTATATATACATGAATCGATTGTTCAGTCTCAAAATAGATCAACATGACTTTTTGTCAGAGAAAATAGTTTGTTTACATTCGTTATGGATAAATATTCCATTTGTTTTGCCAACCCGTTGTTTCGTCACGCATGTCGTATATCGATTCCCCATACATATATTCGTTAAAAACCAAATGAAACACACCCATTTACACAATGCGGTATGATTACTAAAGAACAATGATTTAAACGGGATCGTTTTCTTGGCATGTAAACAAATTCACATTGTCATGCTTACTCATATTTCGATGTTATTTTGATCGTAATTATTCCCGACATTAAATGTCTGTTGAAAGTGGTTGACTAACGCTTCTTCATATTTTTTTATGTTTGACGATTGTTTTGATATCGGCTGCTGCATGTTACTAGATACAGGAAAATATCACCCACCATGGACTCGGGATTGAAATGGGTAATCATTGCATGGTGAATATGCCCTTTGATATCAATACAGCACACAAATTCCTCATAGCATTGTGGGAAAATGAAAATTGGCTTGCTTTGGGGAAAAAAAAAACTTTTGTCACAAAGTTTTCGTCTTTGTTACAGTTAAATAGGTCTCAAACCGAGAACAAATCTGGTAGATTTTCTTCATGGTATATATTCTATTTGAGTATTAGTTCAGTTTGCTTGGGCTGTGTATTAAGGCCTATCATCAATAATGAGATATCATATGTATCATGTAACAAGGAAATTCTGCTCATATAATGTCAGAACCATCAAACTATAAAGTTTGAACCACAGATATGTTTTTATCTATCTTCCTATGATGTCAAACCCCTTAAGGGGACTTAGACATTCTGCAAGGAATCATAGAATGATCTTCACCAAATCCTATGTTGTAGGTACTGGTTTAAATTCTCATGAGATTACAACATGTGAGTTGATATAGTGATTAAGAAGAGTCATCATTATCAGAATCAGACAAGATTTAACAAAATACTCATATACTTGCATATGATTAACTACAGTACATCATATCGCAGAAAGTCAACAGGGTATTAGGTTAAATTGTTCTATATCGTTCAATGCAGATAAAAAAAGCCCTAAACAATTGATTTGCTGATCTTCGTAAGGGCACTCATTTACAGCAGATAGCTTTCTTGTCACTAAGAGGTCTTTTGTATAAATTTGAAATAAAAGAAACGGATTATTTCATTTTTTTTTTTACATTTATTCACTTGTTTTCACACATAAAGCACTGTTAATTTGACATGTATTTATCTATTAAAGAACTAACAGATAATGCATGGATTGTAGTAAACATCTGAAAGACAAAATTTAAAGCAATAACAGATATGATATATATAAATTTCTTCAGTCAATTAATACAAACTTAGCATGTTTCCCTTTGTCCTAATGACTTTATTCCTCTACTAGACTTCAGGTCCAAAATATGGGTAGAGAAGAGTTTACAGAGCATTGAAACAAAACAAAAAGAGAGCATTGGTGTCAAAATGTAAAAGGTTTACCATAAACACTGAGGTAGAAATAATTATTTAACATTGTTATATGTAAATTCAACCCTCATATGTGTTTCCTTGAAACATTAGCTGCACATGCAATAGTTAGAAAAGAAGTCAAGTGATGACTCAATGTGCATTCTCCACATAGTCTGCTAAAGGCTTAATAAGCTGGCTAAGCTTTGTGTCTTATTAGTTTGAATTAAGTTTAATTAATGAAGTATTCTTGGAAAAAACACAATGGCAAAACTAAAATATCATAGAAAAAGAGAACCATGTGACAATTGTTATCATTAATGTATATTTCATGGTCCCTCATAAAACAAAACAGTTTTTGTACATTGTCTTTTGATGTTGTCAGTACCAACAAACAGTAAACACTTTCCTTTAAATATGACATATCATTGTTTGTGTAGTCTGATCATGATATCAGTCTTTTGTGGAGAAAACCAAGCTTTTTAAACATTTCATGAATCAAACATTCAATTTCAAGGTATGTGGAGATCCATGTAGATCTTCATCTGTTTTTAATTGTGTCAAATTCCTTTGATCCTAGCACTGAATAGTTGGATGAGGTTACTTTCCCCTTAATCTGCAAGTGTGTCATCAGATATGGCTGTTAAAAGAGAAAAATAATAAGAAATATAAGTACTTCTGTCAATCCTGGCCACATTCAACTGACCGAATATTCTAAGTTGGTAATATTGAAGATGATGCTTTATCCCATATCCCCTTTTATATGATAATCAATAGAAGCAGTTTTCTGACAGAATATATAATAAATAGAAACTGATTGAAGATAAAACTCCATATTTTAACCCATATACCTGCCTAACTTATTTTGGTTTTATGCCATTTCCAACCCCGTTTTTATAAAGACATGAATTGTGTGTTATAAATAGTGAGCAACACAAAATTCATCCAAATTTCTGGATAAAATAGATCTAATTATTTGAAAACAAAGTTATAAAATGAGAAAATGTTAAGAAATTCCACCTTTGTCATAAAGATTTATTTCCTGAATACTTAGCAGAAGAAGTTAGTATGCTATCATTTCATCTTACAGGTTTGAATTAAGAGAAAACAACTTTGACATTGAGGAATTGTTTCTTTGTTACAATGCTTTCATAAGTTGTCTGTAATGTCTATGACACTTTCATTTGTTAACTTGAAAGGGGTATGAGAGGGGGTAACTGTACTTACTTATTCAAACAGAATCAATGTTTATGCCAGCTGCATCAGTCTTTCTCTTGGAGGCTTGTTTGAAATTGACATGTTTCCAATCATTATGCATTCTGTAAAATAAAGCAAACACATCTTAGGCATCATGCAAATATGTCCCTAAACCTTTGGGCCCAACTTCTTACTAGACTCTAGCAAGAAGAATTCAATAAATGGAAAACACCTCATCCGAGGAGGATCTACTTTTATAAAATACTATCAAACAAATGACATGACATTGAAGCCATTACTTTACAGTAAATTTCATTCTAGAAAAAAGAAACGAAGTCATTGTTTTAGATTGTTATCTAAAATATCGCACCAAAACACGATTGTATTATCAAGTAGGTACTTACATACTCTGTATTTCGAAGCTTCCAATAGTCTAATGAATCCTTCAGTAATCTAACTAATAATCCATGTTAAATCCTAAACTGACAACTAGACTAGAAGAGTGAGTACCCAATGTCGCTAATTTTGAATGAAATCTATTTTGAGACTGGGAAAACACTCAAATCATCGTTGCCTCATTGGTCAGCAGAATAAATATAGACTAGTTTATTTCATTTAGGACGTCCTTCCATTTACAACTCGATGTGTACCAAATACTTACTATACACATGAATAGTTGAATACACTGCTGTATGTGGCAGGATTTTAAAGGGATGCTGCGTGTTTGTTTACGTTGGATGAAACGACCTATTGAGAATGGCGGGAGCTCGCATTTTCGAATTTTCTGTGTCACTTTATGGTGAAAATAACCTTTTCAAATATGAATTTTTCAATACGAAATGAAAGAGTACAAAAAGTTATCTCACCTCCATCAAGCAAAACATTTAAGTTTTGAAGCGGTGGCGCCGATCCTGTTATCCCGCCATATTTGAGTCGCTTAGTAAAAACTTAAGTCAGGGTGAGGGCTGACTCAGAATAAGCGACTCAAACTGAGTTTTTAAGCAAAAACTCAGTCTGATATTTTTCGTGAAACGCAACTTAGCAAGAAACTCAGTTCCAACAGGAAGTTGAGTCAGAAACTGAGTTTTGAGCAAAAAAAAGCGACTTACGTCGTTTCGTGAAACCGGGGCCAGGTGATTTCCCCAATTGCTAAATGGGGTATAACCTTTTACCAAACAATAAGTACATTTGACCAGTTTGTTGAAGACAACTCTGTAAAACATTGTGGGAAAAGGAGAAATTGCTCGTAATGAGCAATTTCATCTTTTCCCACAAGCTTTTCTACCCTATCAGAAATTTTTTTTCCAATTTCATCACATTTTGAACTGTCGTCTGCAAACTCTTTCAATTTGGAACAGTCTAGAATTTGGTGTTTTGGAAAGGGTTAATGCTGAATGCTGTGTCAACCGTTCTTGGCCTTATAACTGTTAATTCTTTTTCGCATTTCAGGACAAGTATTTACACACTAATTGCCTGGCAGCCTTGGCCAATATGTCTGCTCAATTTACAAACCTTCATCCATATGTATCACAACGAATAGTCAGGTAAGCACCCAATGAACTGATCAGGGTTTTACAGGCCTGCAAATTTCCAGGTCATTTACAGGCCTGCAAATTTCCAGGTCGGCATTTGATTTCAGGCTTTGCGGTTTTGATTTCAGGCTTTGCGGTTTTGATTTCAGGCTTTGCGGTTTTGATTTCAGGCTTTGCGGTTTTGATTTCAGGCTTTGAGATTTTAAATTTTCCTTCTTTGTTCATATTGAAGGTGTTTGAATTCAAACTTTGACCCTTTATCAAACATCAAATTTTCGACTGTCCGAAATCGAAAAATGTTTGCAGACCACATTTCAAGATGTGAGAAGTTGAAAAATAATCATATGAGAGGGCAGAAAACATTGTGGGAAAAGGAGAAATTGCTTGTTATTTCTCTTTTTTTCACAATGTTTTTCAGAGTGGTCTGCAACAATGTGGCTAAATGTCATTATTGTTCGGTAATTGGTTAAGTAATGATTTTCAGACTTGAGCGTTCCTTAAAGGCTCATGAAAGGAGATTAATGCTGTATCAAACTACATGTATATTATTTGGTAACTTTTCGGTCAAATTCAAATAGTTATTGCCAAAATAACCCATCAGCACAACTTAAACATGAAAGCCAACAAGAAATAACCCAGATCATTTAGTTTAATAATTCAGATTTCCTAATTCTTCACCTCTGACCCGGTAATGTGATACATAACATGATACACAAATGTTAACCAACCAATCAGAAATTGTTATTGGAAATATATAAACAAACAGATTGTTGATAAACATCACTGAATTGGACACAACTATATTTCAAGCACAAAATAACTTAATATGTTAAAGGAGTTTATCAAATAGGGTCTAACAGCATTCATAAACTAATTTTCATGAACTTATTGAACATAATAAAAAAAACTCCATATAGTTTTTCAGTAATTTAGTTGTACTCATCTCCTTTCATGTGCCTTAAACAATAGAAGGCCTGGTCTTAGTCCATAGTCTAGACAAAATGGTTTAGAAGGGATTATACAGGAGGGGCTAGTTGTGCTGCAAGCTCCAGTGGTAGAGGTTATCGTCTCAACACACAGAGGTCCCAGGTTGGAGACCCGAATAGAACCTCAACACACAAAGGACCCAGGTTGAAGACCCATCTAGAACCTCAACACACAAAGGACCCAGGTTGAAGACCCAACTGGAACCTCAACACACAGAGGTCCCAGGTTGGATCCCAAACTGGAACCTCAACACACAGAGGACCCAGGTTGAAGACCTAACTGGAACCTCAACACACGGAGGTCCCAGGTTGGTGACCTAACTGGAACCTCAACACACAAAGGTCCCAGGTTGGAGACCCAACTAGAACTTCAACACACAAAGGTCCCAGGTTGGAGACCCAACTGGAACCTCAACACACGGAGGTCCCAGGTTGGAGACCCAACTAGAACTTCAACACACAGAGGACCCAGGTTGGAGACCCAACTGGAATCTCAACACACGGAGCTCCCAGGTTGGAGACCCAACTAGGAACCTCAACACACAAAGGTCCCAAGGTTAAGACCTAACTGGAATCTCAACACACTGAGGTCCGAGGTTGAAGACCCAACTAGAACCTCAACACACAAAGGTCCCATGTTGAAGACCCAACTAGAACCTCAACACACAAAGGTCCCAGGTTGAAGACCCAACTAGAACCTCAACACACAGAGGTCCCAGGGTAAAGACCCAACTAGAACCTCAACACACAGAGGTCCCAGGTTGGAGACCCAACTAGAGCCTCAACACACGGAGGTCCCAGGTTGAAAACCCAACTGGAACCTCAACACACAAAGGTACCAGGCTGAAAACCCAACTGGAACCTCAACACACAAAGGTACCAGGATGAAAACCCAACTGGAACCTCAACACACAAAGGTCCCATGGTTAAGACCTAACTTGAACCTCAACACACGGAGGTCCCAGGTTGGAGACCCAACTGGAACCTCAACACGCAGAGGACCCAGGTTGGAGACCCAACTTGAACCTCAATGCACTGAGGTTCCAGGTTGGAGACCCAACTTGAACCTCAACACACTGAGGTCCCAGGTTGGAGACCAAATCGTCACCTCAACACACTTTACTGAATTGTTTTTTTTATTTTGTTTATGGTGCTTTTCATAATGATTGGTAAATATGTAAGCAATAACTTGCTAAGCTAATAAACTTTTGAACTTGGAAAAAAATTAAATAATAAAGAAAAAAAACTTCTTTAAATCATTACAAAATATTTGGGTATTTTATGAAATGAAAATTTGCCCATTCCACCCCGTAACCACTATTAGTCTAACATAATTATACAAAACTCTATTTCAGCTTATATTCGCAGCTTTGCAAAAAGCACACAAAACTAGTCGACCTTATAAGGCAAGCGGCTATGAAGGCAGGTCAGAAATCAGAAAAAACTGTTGCTGATTCTGATGAGGATACAGAGGAAGATTATGTAAGTAGATTTATAGGGAATTCAAACCGGTATTCTAGAATTATTATCACTGTACTTAACGCTTTCCCAAACAACAAATTATTGACTGTCCCAAATTGAAAGAGTTTGCAGACGACATTTCAAAATGTGATGAAATTGGGAAATAATCTTCTGATAGGGCAGAAATAGCAATTTATCCTTTTCCCAAAATGTTTTCTAAAGTCGTCTGCAACTAAGTGGTCAAGATGTCGTTATTGTTTGGGAAAGGGTTAAAGGTGGTTGCTCACAGATGAGAAAATGGAAAAATGAAGTGAAAGTTCCTTAACCCTTTACCAAACAATAACGGCATTAAACCGCTGAGTTGCAGACGATTCTGGAAAACATTGTGGGAAAAGCTCTTAAACAAGCAATTTCTCCTTTTCTCACAAAGTTTTCTGCCCTATCAGAAGATTATTTTTCATTTCATCATAATTTTAAATGTCGTCTGCAATCTCTTTCAGTTTGGGTCGGTCGAAAATTTGGCGTTTGGTAAAGTGTTATTCAAGTATTTTCTCTTTAAAAGTGCTCGTTTAAAAGAGGAAAGGGAAAAATGATATAAAACTTAATGACTTGCGTATTCTATGGAATGAAAAATCACCATTGATAGCTAATTTGGTTCCAAGGGAGCCATTATGTCAATTATAAAACCAATTCGTTGAGTTTGAATCTTAATTTAATCGCAGATGATCAATAAAAACTGCGTGATTTCTGTGAGATCCAGTCTCTTCATATCACTGTTTTCCCCAATACAGAGTGTGTTAGCAATGGATTTAGATTTGAATTGATTGTTAACACACTGAATTGACTGAATAAAAAATGGTTATCATGCATTAATTGTAAAAAAAACATTGATATCCGGTTAATATTTTATGTAAGGGCTAAAGTATGTACAAAAGCACCTTTAATCTATCATTCTCTATTTCTCTCCTTAGAACATAAAAGTGCTCGTTCACTAATGAGGATATTGGAAAATGTAATAAAAGTTCCTTAATGATTTCTGTACTGGCCAATTCTATGGAATGAAAAATCACCATTGATAGCTAATTTGGTTTGAATAGAGTCATTATATCTTTATGGTTGCAGTAAACGTTAATTCGCTGTACACACACATTTTATAGAGTTGAAAAGGATCTTATTTTGCTTCCAATAATTAATCTTCAGTGCTCATCATATATCAGTACAGCTGCTGTGCAATTTTAAAGAAGTTAAATTTAAACCTCTAAATTCCCTCAAACAAGTACCTTTTAAGCTAAATTTATTTATTTACATTGACTGTGTTTAAAGCTTGAAGCTTATAAGATTCCCTTTCGATGACTGCTTCCTGGATACTTAACCAGTACTAATGCCCATTTGAGGGCTAGTCCCGTCAATTTTCACCTCACCTAACAGGGATTGAACCAGGGACCCTCTGTACAAGAAGCAAACAGTCTACCTCTGCAACACTGTCTTCAACAAGCACCTTTTACCTCTATTTCTCTATTACCCAACAATATGTTATTTTGTCTTGCAAATGTCTTGTGCTAACAAGCACCTTTTACCTCTATTTCTCTATTACCAAACAATATGTTATTTTGTCTTGCAAATGTCTCGTGCTAACAAGCACCTTTTACCTCTATTTCTCTATTACCCAACAATATGTTATTTTGTCTTGCAAATGTCTCGTGCTAACAAGCACCTTTTACCTCTATTTCTCTATTACCCAACAATATGTTATTTTGTCTTGCAAATGTCTGGTGCTAATTATTCTAGAACTTTCACAATTTAAGTGTAAATAAACGCAAGTATGCCTGTAATTAAGTAAATTAAAATAAATCAACACCCGATCACATTGCAGCAATAAGGATCACTTTAAAATGTGTCTTAAAGAAAAACTTCTTTATAAAAACAAGGCGTATGCAATGATTGTATGATTCACCAACCATCTATTCTCAATAGATGCAAGACCTTGCCGTACTAGAGGAGGTCATACGGATGGTGTTAGAAATTATCAACTCCTGCTTATCGGCCAGCCTTCATCACAACCCAAACCTGGTCTACACGCTCCTCTACCAGAAGGAAATGTTTGCGATGTTCCGTACGCACCCGACGTTTCAGGACGTGATCGTGAATATCGACACGGTGCTGGCTTATTTCTCGGGGCGCCTGGACCAGGTGGGAGGCACCCTGTCACCACCCGAAGTTCTTGATGTGATCAAACAGGGCTCCCTTCAGTTTCGACGCGACAAATTAAAAGTGAGTATGATTTGGGGACAGGGCTTATTTGCGTTAAATAACATGGGCCCATTAACCCTTTACCAAACACCAAATTTTTCAACCGTCTCAAATTGAAAGAGTTTGCAGACAACATTTTAAAATGTGATAGAATTGAAATATTACCTTCTGACTGAAAGGGTAGAAAACATTGTTGAAAAAGGAGAAGTTGCTTGTTAAGAGCAATTTCTCCTTTTTCCAAAATGTTTTCCATAATCATATTAAACAATCTTGTCAAATGTTGTTATTAATTGGTAATGGGTTAGAGGCACCTTCTTCCCAATTGGAATTTTCTTAAAAATCATGCAGGTTTTTTTTTCCGAAATTTCAAAGTCATGCAAGCTTTTTCATTATCCAATTCAGCAATTTCATGGACACAATTCAATATCCCAGATTAAAGACCTAGGACTCTTCCCAATTCAAGAATAAAGCCGAAGGTGTGGGGGGGGGAGGGGTCTCACACACTTGTAAGAGTAAGGGGACCCGTCTTACATGTGTTCTTGGTCCTATGTTGCCCAATGGTTAAAGATCCTGGACGTCATACACTAAATATATATAGGTACAAAGTAGAATTTGCGTATGGTATTCAGCTATGCTTCTAACAAATATTTATTAAAGAAAATCGCCGAAATCGCGGTATAAATGAAGATATTGACGGAATACCCATTGCTTCAACTTTTGTATGTTACTACAGCTATATGGTAATTAGTTACGTCACATGGGCTGTCACATGACGATGTACACCTAACTTAGAAGATACTAGCGTCAGTGTCTATTTTTGTTTTCAGCGTGTAGTCTTAGTATCACGTGAGCGTCACGTGACCGGTTGTTCATAGCTTGACGCTATAATTAGATAATGTCGGATTTCCCTCGGATTTTTATAAAATGAAAACCATAATTCATCTTATATGCTATTGGTTTCTCTGCTGAAAAGTTAAATTAATCTATATTCCTTTATTTTCGAAAGTTTGAAAAAGTAATCTTATGATGCACAGAAACTTTAAGGACATGTTCTACAATTATATAACAAAATAATCCTCTCATAGAATTTTCTGAATTTTTGATATGTTATTCAGAATTTTATTGTGAATGCAAAAATGAAAAGAAAAGTGCAGGTCGACGAGTTAGTTTTTTTGTTTGGGGCAAAAATGACCATACTATCTTCAAAGGTAATAAAAACAATTTTGGAAGGTTTTTAAGCACAAAAAAGCATGAATTCATACATTCAATACTTTATTGTTCAATGTTGTTTTGAATTATTACAATATGAACAATTCTTGAAATCCAAATCAGTTTTTCAAAATTTTTTATTCAATAAAAAACAATGAAAATTGGTATGTATATTACAAAGAAATGAAGATATTTCAAAATTCCTTTCTTAGAATTTTCTTATTTTTCAGTATGTGAAGTAAAATTCAATCTTGAAATACAAAAAGAAAAAAAAAGTATATGTTGACGAGTTAGTTTTTCTGTAAAATGCCAGTTTCCATGGTAACCGTATTTGAAAAACATTTATAAAAATGACAAAAATAACTTTAAACTTGAAAAATAGAAGCTGGGGGCTTACTATTCTTGAGAAATATATATTGATGTTAATAACCTACTATAATTTTATGGATAATATGATTATTCTTTGAAAAGAATTGCATACAGTAAATTTCATCCGAATACAAATATTTATCCGACTTCAATGCAAGTACCTCTTCGGTAACAGATGTATTTATTCCCGTGGATGCGCAGATGAAGTGCGCAGTAAAAACTAATGAGAACGTCCGTAAGGTGTAGGACTTGTGACACCGGGTTCTATGTTCAATCCCTACCTCTGGGACTTGTAGTTGGAGTGTCCTTGGGCAAGAAATTGTAGAGCACTAGCCCAGTACTTGTGAGATCCAGGAAAGCTGTTAAATAAGTGAAATACTGTTGACACGGCGTTTAACAGCATATAAAAAAACACATAGGTTCATATAATGAAATTCATCTTTAAATTAAATTTGAAGCGGAAAAGAGTTTCTTAGAAAATCTTTAACTTTGACTTTAACTGAACAAGAGCCCTACATGTGAAATCTTTATTACACTTTAAAATGCATACTTGTTACCTTTAACGTCATTAACTGGTAATTAACTAAGGTTTCGGATGAATTTCACAGATCATGAAATATTAAAGCCCTCTGCATTGTGGTCTCCTCCATTTTTTTCCTTCTCTGTTTGGGTCCGGTAAAAGGATCTTTTCCAAATTAAATCGAGGTAACATTTTTTCCCAAATTCAAGATTTTTTCCCCCCAAAATTAAACCAATTAAACATTTGAGTTGTTAAAATTCGCTCAGCTGTTAAAATCCCCTCAGATTCATTTCTAACAAAATCCTAGAAATCAAATGCAGATTCTGGACTCAAAGCATGTATTGACAGTACTGTACTCTTTCCGGGACAGGTTAGTCCGAATGATCCAGACGTAGATATTTCACTCTCCGTCTGGATGCATTCGATGTAAAAGCGCGTCAAGCGGATATCGATTTTTCGAGGTGGTGCATGTTGGGAAATCTGTAGAAAGGGGCGGAGTTAAAATGACAGGTAAATTCTGGCGGGAATATAATATTGGTTCCTTTTCGTTTGGTAGAATAGATCTATTTTGATTAAAACCGAGATTCCCTTTTCCTCATATGAATTTTGTCAATTGCCAAAGTCTTGCAACAGTTGATTTCGATTGAATACGTAGATATTCATTCATTGAGTAAAGATATTTGTGACTCTAAGCGAAAATCTAGACAACACTCAAACCAACAGAGATTTTTTTTATGGAAACTTTTGCCACAAAAGAAGCCTTTAGCCTATTATTTCTGATGGCCGATTCTATGGGGAAATAGGCTCTCAATTTGATATTTTCTTGATTATAGAAATCGGTGTTATGAGTCTAATCTGAATTATAAATCTAGAAACTATTTCAAAGTATATTATTTGGTCACGACCTTGACTGGGGAACAGAAGGGTAACTAAATGTTGAAATCTTAACAAAACTGATTACCTTTGGATTCAATATTTTTAAAAACTAAAATGGTAGGCCTACGGGAAAGGGTATTGCCGAATGATTTCATGCATGGAATGAGTCGACAGACCGTTTTTGATTATCACTAGATTGGTAAATGGGCTATTTTTTTAATGGTGCATCAAAATCCACGGTTATTTAGCGCACATATACAAAGATGTGACTATCTTTTTACCAACACAAAAAACCACAAAGGATTGATTTCGAAATAAGTGTGGCGAAGCAAATCCCTTCAACACCAACGATATTGTTTAAACCCTTTCCAAAACACCAAATTCCGACTGTCCCAAATTGACAGAGTTCGTAGACGACATTTTAAAAAGTGATGAAATTGAAAAACAATCTTCTAATTGGGCAGAAAAAATTGCGGGAAAATGAGAAATTGCTCATCATGAGCAATTTCTCCTTTTCCCACAATGTTTTCCAGAGTCGTCTGCAACAAAGTGGTCAAGTATCGTTATTGTTTGGGAAAGTGTTTCATTTTTAGCATCGTGATATAGAGTTGACAAACAGTCCGAATGAATGTTAAGTTTTAATATATATAGGGTACAGATGACCCTATTTTATGTAAGAGATATTTTATCAAAATTGAAACTTAAGTGTCTTTTCCTTCGACAATGGATATCATCAAATGACTCTGCTTTGGTTTAAAACGAATTCATTTTTCCCCGTCAATCATACGTCTACAAATGTTAGTGTTTTTGTCTTTTCTGTAAATTACCGGAAATGGAAGCAATAAGCAATCTAATTGGTCAATCCTACCTTCTTTCTGATTGGTGCCCATATTTTTTCTCGTCGCCGATTGGATAAACTCCTGCTTTGTTATATGGTAAAACACGACGCAAAGAGCTTGACTTTTCGTCAACTACAGGTTCTTATGTTAAATCAGACTTTCAAACAACACTAAATAAGCTTATAGCGATAATGTTTAATACTAATTATAATTTATTTTGTAGGCGTCATATGATTCTGTCATAACGAAAAATAAAGGTGTTTAATTTGTCGAGAAGCTTGGCTTTTGATTTTTATTGTAAAAAGAAAAATCACGTTCTTTTTTCCTAGTTTGTTATTTAACTTATGACTGCATAAAGGGAATAAATACAGATGCCGTTTCGTTGATATACCAAAACTCTTGTCGGTGGGATTCTTATCTTTATTGCCTGTTAATTGAATTTGTGATTGTTTAACCAGAGATAAGTGAAACCCTTTACCCTTTCCTTTTATGTGTCGTTGAATTTGATTAAAAAGAAGATTTTATGGGAAAGATAGAAGATAATCCCATTTTCCCCACATTATTATGCAGTCTTTCTTTCTTCAAAGTCCCCTATTAACACTTCACAAGCATCGAAGGAATTAAGATGATATGTTATATTGATTGGTGGAGATATATGTTTCCTATTTGTTTCCATTAAAAAAAATTTGTGTGTGATTTAAACTCATTTGAATATATATTTAAACAATATTTTTGGAAGAATTCATTCAGAGAGAACTTCTAAAGTAAAAAGTTTGATTCTTTTACAAAAGATATTAATTTAATCTGATATTTTGAATCCCAATATTTAAATCCAACAATAAATTAATAGAAAATGAAGTGAAATGAACAAAATCCATTTAAGTGCAATTATTTCATTAAAATAGAGTATTGTATGAAAATTATAAAAGGTAAGGGCTACCCTGAATAAGTATGTATGCCGTACTTATATCTACATGTGTTCTAGACAAGAGTAGGTTGCCGGGTCATTAAGGACGGTCTAATCACCCACTTGAAGAATTTCTTAATTTCATATCTTCGATAGGTCTCTGCTGCTGTATGCAATACTTATATCTACATGAGTCTATGTGTTGTAGACAAGAGTAGGTAGGTCATTTAGGACGGTCTGTCTACTCCTGTGAACACTTTCTTAATTTCATATCATCGATGGTCTCTGCTGCTGTATGCAATACTTATATCTGCATGAGTCTATGTGTTGTAGACAAGAGTAGGTAGCCGGGTCATTAAGGACGGTCTGTCTACTCCTGTGAACACTTTCTTAATTTCATATCATCGATGGTCTTTGCTGCTGTATGCCATACTTATATCTGCATGAGTCTATGTGTTGTAGACAAGATTAGGTAGCCGGGTCATTTAGGACGGTCTATACACTCTTGTGAACACTTTCTTTATTTCATATCTTCGATAGGTCTCTGCTGTATGCCATACTTATATCTGCATGCGTCTATGTGTTGTAGACAAGATTAGGTAGCCGGGTCATTTAGGACGGTCTATACACTCTTGTGAACACTTTCTTTATTTCATATCTTCGATAGGTCTCTGCTGTATGCCGTACTCATATCTACATGTGTCTATGTGTTGTGGACAAGATTAGGTAGCCGGGTCATTTAGGACGGTCTATACACTCTTGTGAACACTTTCTTTATTTCATATCTTCGATAGGTCTCTGCTGTATGCCGTACTCATATCTACATGTGTCTATGTGTTGTAGACAAGATTAGGTAGCCGGGTCATTTAGGACGGTCTATACACTCTTGTGAACACTTTCTTTATTTCATATCTTCGATAGGTCTCTGCTGTATGCCGTACTTATATCTACATGTGTCTATGTGTTGTAGACAAGATTAGGTAGCCGGGTCATTTAGGACGGTCTATACACTCTTGTGAACACTTTCTTTATTTCATATCTTCGATAGGTCTCTGCTGTATGCCGTACTTATATCTACATGTGTCTATGTGTTGAAGATAAGAGTAGGTAGCCTGGTCATTAAGGACGGTCTATACACTCTTGTGATCACTTTCTTTATTTCATATCTTCGATAGGTCTCTGCTGTATGCCGTACTTATATCTACATGTGTCTATGTGTTGTGGACAAGATTAGGTAGCCGGGTCATTTAGGACGGTCTATACACTCTTGTGAACACTTTCTTTATTTCATATCTTCGATAGGTCTCTGCTGTTTGCCGTACTTATATCTACATGTGTCTATGTGTTGAAGATAAGAGTAGGTAGCCTGGTCATTAAGGACGGTCTATACACTCTTGTGAACACTTTCTTTATTTCATATCTTCGATAGGTCGTTGCTGTATGCCGTACTTATATCTACATGTGTCTATGTGTTGTGGACAAGATTAGGTAGCCGGGTCATTTACGAGGGTCTTTTCACCACCGTTCGCAAACCCTTATGTTTAAATGTATTTTTCGATAATCATATGTTCAGATGCCTATGAATATGCCTAACATGTGCTAGTCTTATATCTCCTTATAACTTTAAATCCTTTTAAATTACAGTATTCGTACACCGTATTGCTTCTTTTAGATGTATGTGTTGATGTTGATTATTATCTTGTTGCTCAATATCAAAAAAAATCTATCTATCTAACTATTGTGGATGTCCTGTACAGCATGTAATACATGTATTGCTATTAACTGGCTTCGTGTCTCGGTTAATTCATCCTTCAGTGAGACTCTTTCAGAGATGTGCGCTTTGAGAGAAATAAACGTTGAATATTTGGTATTCACAATCCTTGTCACTAAACCTAATATCGTTATCAATTTCTTTACTTATTGGTTGCTAAAACCCCGCACTTCCGTTAATCAATTAATCGTATCTACCCCGTCACAACTCGGTAAATTACCTCGTAAGCAGTTCATGAATACACCAGAAATCCTGGGTTAATTCGGCTGTTTTCCGGCGGATAACGCACATGATGACAACATGCACACAGGCACTAAATATGTATTTAAATACACACATATTGATTATATATCACAATTGAATGGGTTTTTTACTCTTTTCATTAAAGATTATTATATCGACACATCTTTGTTTAATATTTTGTCAATCGTATCCTTTCGGCAATCCCCGGGTTGGCCGGGGATTTCCGAGTAGATACGATTGCAAACGGACAAGCCCTTCGTTGCTAACCTACTTTCAAAAGTGGCTCCCGATTACCTCCAAGGTTATTTTAACAAATGGCCGAGGTGTTTCGATTGATAACCAATGTGAAGTGAGGATTCACGTCTGTCTATCTTTCTTTGTGAACGCCGGTTCATAAATAGACGGGGGAATCGCTTCTCATGCAGTTTTAAAGGTATTCCACGCCTGATGTAAAGTAAAACCAAGCACTGGTTGTAATAAATGCTAAAAGAACGATCTGGCGATACTTTACTAACGATACTTCAGCATGCAAAAACAGAATGATAATTTTCCAATATCTGAAACAAATCAGAAGAGTCGGAAAGGGTAAAATTTCCTAAAAACCTTCTAATGTTTTCGGAATGTTTTGAAAAAAGAGATTGCGAAGACGCATATGGGACGACATAACTGACGAAACTAATGATGCCTAGGAAAACAATAATAAAGGAAGAAACAGACGAATACCCAAAGGTGATTAACCAATAACCAAACAACAACGACATTTGACCAGTTTGATGCAGACGACTTTGGAAAACCTTGTGGGAAAATGAGAAATTGATCTTAACGAGCAATTTCTCCTTTTCCCATAATTCTTTCTGCCCTACCAGAAGGTTATTTTTTTTATTTCATCACATTTTGAAAAGCCGTCTGCATACTCATCCATTGCGACAGTCGAAAACTAGGCGTTTGGTAAAGGGTTAAAGGGGAAACTTTGGGTTCAAAGAAGAGGGGAAGAGGTACAAAAGTCAGCAAAGACTAATTTGTCATTTTCGGAACACTTCAAACACTTCATCGCTTACGCATTGTTTTATGAGAAATAAGTGAATAACTCGATGAAAACACTCAGATGTATCCGGGACTTAAACCTTTCATGTCCAATCATAAGTGAATATTTTACAACATGCAGATGGGGGCTCTTGACCTAGTGGGCATGTGACAATCCCAAATAATGGATACAATGGTTACATTGTTTTTCATCCTCTATAATTACGCGGGAACCGATGGGTGAAGGAGACTATCTGTCGTCGAGGGCGGAGACTCTTCAACACCGGAAGTCTGGCCATTTTAACCCTTAGAATGCTGGGTAATTTTCTTAAAAACGATTATAATGTCATCTGCTTTCCAAAAGCTTAAATATCTGCTGAATTCGTTGAAGAAAGACAGTCAGAGCAGCAACCAGGTTAAATCACAGGCCGGCCGTCAATTTACATGGAGGCCAGCATAACCTGTTTGCATACGCATGAAGTCGGTTTTAGCACTGTACAGGTTAGGCACTAGCTCAGAGATTTGTGCTCTGAATGTTATACACGTTGGTAATTTGATATGTACAACCATTGTCACTTAACCAAAGTTCGTTATAACAGTTGATAAAACCCGGATAATGCGTTAAATATGTGAAATGAGCCTTCGAAGGACAGGAGTTCCTTTCCGCGCATCTTGCTGCATGTAGCGTCACGTGACAAAAACGGTTAGACGTTTCGGAATACCCACGTATAGAATTCTAAAAAAAAACTTTATTCTGAGTTTATATCTTCTGTATGGTTATTAAAGAGGTTGGACAACTGCCAATAATCTAGCCGTATGTTACTTTAGAAGTATATGTTATCTTTTTAACGGTAGGGACAATTCAGTTAAGAACCCAATCTGTGAGATAGTCCTTTTAACCCATTATCAAATAATAACGACATTTAACGAGTTTATTGCAGACGACTCTGGAAAACATTGTGGGGAATGGAGAAATTGCTCGTAACGAGCAATTTCTCCTTTTCCCTCAATATTTCTGCCCTATCAGAAACTAATTATTCACTTTCATCATATTTTGAAATGTTGTCTGCAGACTCTTTGAATTTGGGACAGTCGAAAACTTGGCGTTTGGTAAAGGATTAAAAAAGAAACATGGTCAGATGTCGTCGAGTGAAGCAACACTTACAAAGGAAATATGAACTTTACAATACAGTAGAATCGCTTGTCAAACAGATACAGAAATTGAACAGCAGACAATTTTTATGACCGTCAAAACCCTTCAGCTCATACAAGTCGACGTTTACTCAAAGCATATAAAAGCATATAAAGGTAGGGACAAAGGAGACTAACCAGAAATCAGAGAAGAAGATGGTGTGGAAACATTATCCCATGCATTAACTCAGAGAAGTCTAGAGAAGTCTATGTTGCGATAACATTATACCATACATTAACTTAGAGAAGGCGATGTTGCGATAACATTATCCTATACATTAACTTAGAGAAATGTTGCGATAACATTATACCATACATTAACTTAGAGAAGGCGATGTTGCGATAACATTATACCATACATTAACTTAGAGAAGTCTATGTTGCGATAACATTAAACCATACATTAACTTAGAGAAGTCGATGTTGCGATAACATTATCCTATACATTAACTTAGAGAAGGCGATGTTGCGATAACATTATACCATACATTAACTTAGAGAAGGCGATGTTGCGATAACATTATCCTATACATTAACTTAGAGAAGGCGATGTTGCGATAACATTAACCATACATTAACTTAGAGAAGGCGATGTTGCGATAACATTATCCTATACATTAACTTAGAGAAGGCGATGTTGCGATAACATTATCCTATACATTAACTTAGAGAAGGCGATGTTGCGATAACATTATCCTATACATTAACTTAGAGAAGGCGATGTTGCGATAACATTATACCATACATTAACTTAGAGAAGTCTATGTTGCGATAACATTAAACCATACATTAACTTAGAGAAGTCTATGTTGCGATAACATTATCCTATACATTAACTTAGAGAAGGCGATGTTGCGATAACATTATACCATACATTAACTTAGAGAAGGCGATGTTGCGATAACATTATCCTATACATTAACTTAGAGAAGTCTATGTTGCGATAACATTAAACCATACATTAACTTAGAGAAGGCGATGTTGCGATAACATTAAACCATACATTAACTTAGAGAAGTCTATGTTGCGATAACATTTAACCATACATTAACTCAAAGAAGGCGATGTTGCTGAAACATTATCCTATACATTAACTCAGAGAAGTCGATGTTGCAATAATGATATCCGATGCAATAACTCAGAGAAGACGATATTGTCTTATCAGTATCCTATACTTTAGCTTAGAGAAGTCTATGTTGCGATAACATTATACCATACATTAATTCAGAGAAGGCGATGTTGCTGAAACATTCTCCTATGCATTAACTCAGAGAATACGATATTGTGGTAACATGATCGAGACGTTTTCATTGGATAAACCCGATGTGTAAATGGAGCCTGTCGACCAATGTACAATGTATGTAAAGGTAAGGGTTGCGATAAAAGCATTACCATGCCTTGCATATTGTTATTGATCAATACAAACTTTATTCTTATTCATTTGTTTAAGTGTTGGAAAAGGTGACCTATAGGCCCTACGTGGCCGGGAGTTGTATTATTATCACTTTAATAGAATATCCATTCACACAAATACCCACACAAAACTTACTTGTCTTTATAATACAGCTTTGTGACCGGATATGACATTTCGTACGTTGTTGGTCGTAACTCCATCCTAGCTTTTATCGGCGTGTAAACGTAAAGGCGCCATCTGTTGGTATACCAGAGTTTCATGGCGACCAATGCGGTGATGCCAATAAACGCTGTCAAACCCCAGGCACCAAATACGATCGGTTAATAGTCCCACAGACTCGGGTCTGATCGACATTGGTCCGTTCTGGATCGACCGGACCTTCAAAATGACCGTATCACATGCTACTTCAAAACAGTTATTATGAAATGTTTGATCGTCACGAACAAAATGACCTCATATTTTTGTTTAACTTTTTAAATTTTGATTCAACTAAAAAAGCGTATCCTGAATGATTCAAAATGCAGACCTACTAATTTTATCATGCTAAAAATGTTATAATAGTGCTAGTCATGTTGCGATTCTGATGTAAGAACATGCTGATAACAACAATCCCTATTTTGTAGCCATTTAAGATGATAATAAAGCCATTTGATCATAATATTTTATATGCTACTGACTCGATTATTCTAACTTTTGCTATTTGATAACGAACTAAGGTTCATTTTACCAAACTCAACAACTTCATCTGTCCCAAATGTTAAGAGTTTGCAAACCACATTTCAATGAAAATGATGAAACATCTTCTCTATAGGGCAGAAAACGTTGTCGGAAAATGAAGAATTGCTTGTTAAGAGAATTTTCTCCTTTTCCCACAATATTTTTCATAGTTGTCTGCAACAAAGTGGTCAAATGTCGTTGTTGTTTGGTAAAGGGTTAACAAACTTTGATTGTTACAAGGATTAAGGGTTTTTACGCTAAATAACATCAATCTGACACAATTGCACTTTATGGTTAAGTCACAAATCCTTTATTGTTTAGCCGATCGGCGGTCTTTGTGATCAACCATTGGCCACCAAGAGTGTGTTTTACAACATATCAAAGCAATCATGTCTCATCAAACTCTTTATTGTATCCGGATTAAGTTGCAACAAGGAGATATGTGTTTGTCTTTTGTGCTTTAAAATTTGGGTACGATACATCGATCATTACAGGTAGGAGGATTGATGAGCTATAATTAAAAAAAAGTAAATTATTTGATTAAGTGCTCTCAGGTTCCATTTAAGAACAAAACGTATTAATTAAAATCTAATTTGAAGAATTTGTATATATCTAACCGGAAACCATGTCCTCTCACATTATTTTCGATCAATAGTGTCATGTATTTTTAGATTACATTTGATTCATCATCCAATGCAACTATTGACATTTGTCAGTATGTGTTTATTCTGTTCTTAAAAACATTGAATATTCGTTTTCAAACGAAGATTAAAGAAAACAGACATTTATTTTATTCTGAAAGAACAAAATTAAAATAAAACAATATTTCATATTTCTATTCTTTACATCGTTTACATTAACGGCATAAATTAACTAATTGCGTGTTTTTCTCAGACATTTCACAATATACGTGACAGAATTAGGAAACGGGATGAACTCTACTTCACCCACAAGTCTCTCCTTATATATAATGTCTCTATTGTAAGTAATTAAACAATATCTCTTAACAATTTTAAACAATATTGACGAAGAAATATCAAAGTACAACAGTGCTATGTATTGACGGAGTCGCACAGCTTGTTTGAGAAAATGGCGGATAGCGACCGAAGTGGTCGCTGATTGGTCAGTTCAGCTGTCAATCAAAGTCTGTCGTAAGGTCAATTGAATTCGTGATTGTTAAACCAGAGATAAGTGAAACCCTTTACCCTTTCCTTTTATATGTCGTTGAATTTGATGTTATGGGAAAGGTAGAATAAAATCCCATTTTTTCACATTTTTATGTGGTCTTTCTTTCTTCAAAGTCGCCTATCAACACTTCACAAGCCTCAAATTTAATGATCGAAGGAAATAAGATTATGTAATATTGATTGGTGGAGATATATGTTTCCAATTTGTTTCCATTAAATTTGTTTTGTGTGTGATTTAAAACTCATTTGAATATATAAACAATATGTTTGGTAGAATTCACTCAGAGAGAACTACTAAAGTAAAAACTACTAAAGTAAAAAGTTTGATTCTTTTTCAAAAGATATTAATTCAATCTGA
>OX401421.1:20696721-20723058 GCA_947846245.1 Cerastoderma edule
TGGTATATATTCTATTTGGGTATTAGTTCAGTTTGCTTGGGCTGTGTATTAAGGCCTATCATCAATAATGAGATATCATATGTATCATGTAACAAGGAAATTCTGCTCATATAATGTCAGAACCATCAAACTATAAAGTTTGAACCACAGATATGTTTTTATCTATCTTCCTATGATGTCAAACCCCTTAAGGGGACTTAGACATTCTGCAAGGAATCATAGAATGATCTTCACCAAATCCTATGTTGTAGGTACTGGTTTAAATTCTCATGAGATTACAACATGTGAGTTGATATAGTGATTAAGAAGAGTCATCATTATCAGAATCAGACAAGATTTAACAAAATACTCATATACTTGCATATGATTAACTACAGTACATCATATCGCAGAAAGTCAACAGGGTATTAGGTTAAATTGTTCTATATCGTTCAATGCAGATAAAAAAAGCCCTAAACAATTGATTTGCTGATCTTCGTAAGGGCACTCATTTACAGCAGATAGCTTTCTTGTCACTAAGAGGTCTTTTGTATAAATTTGAAATAAAAGAAACGGATTATTTCTTTTTTTTTACATTTATTCACTTGTTTTCACACATAAAGCACTGTTAATTTGACATGTGTTTATCTATTAAAGAACTAACAGATAATGCATGGATTGTAGTAAACATCTGAAAGACAAAATTTAAAGCAATAACAGATATGATATATATAAATTTCTTCAGTCAATTAATACAAACTTAGCATGTTTCCCTTTGTCCTAATGACTTTATTCCTCTACTAGACTTCAGGTCCAAAATATGGGTAGAGAAGAGTTTACAGAGCATTGAAACAAAACAAAAAGAGAGCATTGGTGTCAAAATGTAAAAGGTTTACCATAAACACTGAGGTAGAAATAATTATTTAACATTGTTATATGTAAATTCAACCCTCATATGTGTTTCCTTGAAACATTAGCTGCACATGCAATAGTTAGAAAAGAAGTCAAGTGATGACTCAATGTGCATTCTCCACATAGTCTGCTAAAGGCTTAATAAGCTGGCTAAGCTTTGTGTCTTATTAGTTTGAATTAAGTTTAATTAATGAAGTATTCTTGGAAAAAACACAATGGCAAAACTAAAATATCACAGAAAAAGAGAACCATGTGACAATTGTTATCATTAATGTATATTTCATGGTCCCTCATAAAACAAAACAGTTTTTGTACATTGTCTTTTGATGTTGTCAGTACCAACAAACAGTAAACACTTTCCTTTAAATATGACATATCATTGTTTGTGTAGTCTGATCATGATATCAGTCTTTTGTGGAGAAAACCAAGCTTTTTAAACATTTCATGAATCAAACATTCAATTTCAAGGTATGTGGAGATCCATGTAGATCTTCATCTGTTTTTAATTGTGTCAAATTCCTTTGATCCTAGCACTGAATAGTTGGATGATGTTACTTTCCCCTTAATCTGCAAGTGTGTCATCAGATATGGCTGTTAAAAGAGAAAAATAATAAGAAATATAAGTACTTCTGTCAATCCTGGCCACATTCAACTGACCGAATATTCTAAGTTGGTAATATTGAAGATGATGCTTTATCCCATATCCCCTTTTATATGATAATCAATAGAAGCAGTTTTCTGACAGAATATATAATAAATAGAAACTGATTGAAGATAAAACTCCATATTTTAACCCATATACCTGCCTAACTTATTTTGGTTTTATGCCATTTCCAACCCCGTTTTTATAAAGACATGAATTGTGTGTTATAAATAGTGAGCAACACAAAATTAATGCAAATTTCTGGATAAAATAGATCTAATTATTTGAAAACAAAGTTATAAAATGAGAAAATGTTAAGAAATTCCACCTTTGTCATAAAGATTTATTTCCTGAATACTTAGCAGAAGAAGTTAGTATGCTATCATTTCATCTTACAGGTTTGAATTAAGAGAAAACAACTTTGACATTGAGGAATTGTTTCTTTGTTACAATGCTTTCATAAGTTGTCTGTAATGTCTATGACACTTTCATTTGTTAACTTGAAAGGGGTATGAGAGGGGGTAACTGTACTTACTTATTCAAACAGAATCAATGTTTATGCCAGCTGCATCAGTCTTTCTCTTGGAGGCTTGTTTGAAATTGACATGTTTCCAATCATTATGCATTCTGTAAAATAAAGCAAACACATCTTAGGCATCATGCAAATATGTCCCTAAACCTTTGGGCCCAACTTCTTACTAGACTCTAGCAAGAAGAATTCAATAAATGGAAAACACCTCATCCGAGGAGGATCTACTTTTATAAAATACTATCAAACAAATGACATGACATTGAAGCCATTACTTTACAGTAAATTTCATTCTAGAAAAAAGAAACGAAGTCATTGTTTTAGATTGTTATCTAAAATATCGCACCAAAACACGATTGTATTATCAAGTAGGTACTTACATACTCTGTATTTCGAAGCTTCCAATAGTCTAATGAATCCTTCAGTAATCTAACTAATAATCCATGTTAAATCCTAAACTGACAACTAGACTAGAAGAGTGAGTACCCAATGTCGCTAATTTTGAATGAAATCTATTTTGAGACTGGGAAAACACTCAAATCATCGTTGCCTCATTGGTCAGCAGAATAAATATAGACTAGTTTATTTCATTTAGGACGTCCTTCCATTTACAACTCGATGTGTACCAAATACTTACTATACACATGAATAGTTGAATACACTGCTGTATGTGGCAGGATTTTAAAGGGATGCTGCGTGTTTGTTTACGTTGGATGAAACGACCTATTGAGAATGGCGGGAGCTCGCATTTTCGAATTTTCTGTGTCACTTTATGGTGAAAATAACCTTTTCAAATATGAATTTTTCAATACGAAATGAAAGAGTACAAAAAGTTATCTCACCTCCATCAAGCAAAACATTTAAGTTTTGAAGCGGTGGCGCCGATCCTGTTATCCCGCCATATTTGAGTCGCTTAGTAAAAACTTAAGTCAGGGTGAGGGCTGACTCAGAATAAGCGACTCAAACTGAGTTTTTAAGCAAAAACTCAGTCTGATATTTTTCGTGAAACGCAACTTAGCAAGAAACTCAGTTCCAACAGGAAGTTGAGTCAGAAACTGAGTTTTGAGCAAAAAAAAGCGACTTACGTCGTTTCGTGAAACCGGGGCCAGGTGATTTCCCCAATTGCTAAATGGGGTATAACCTTTTACCAAACAATAAGTACATTTGACCAGTTTGTTGAAGACAACTCTGTAAAACATTGTGGGAAAAGGAGAAATTGCTCGTAATGAGCAATTTCATCTTTTCCCACAAGCTTTTCTACCCTATCAGAAAATTTTTTTCCAATTTCATCACATTTTGAACTGTCGTCTGCAAACTCTTTCAATTTGGAACAGTCTAGAATTTGGTGTTTTGGAAAGGGTTAATGCTGAATGCTGTGTCAACCGTTCTTGGCCTTATAACTGTTAATTCTTTTTCGCATTTCAGGACAAGTATTTACACACTAATTGCCTGGCAGCCTTGGCCAATATGTCTGCTCAATTTACAAACCTTCATCCATATGTATCACAACGAATAGTCAGGTAAGCACCCAATGAACTGATCAGGGTTTTACAGGCCTGCAAATTTCCAGGTCATTTACAGGCCTGCAAATTTCCAGGTCGGCATTTGATTTCAGGCTTTGCGGTTTTGATTTCAGGCTTTGCGGTTTTGATTTCAGGCTTTGCGGTTTTGATTTCAGGCTTTGAGATTTTAAATTTTCCTTCTTTGTTCATATTGAAGGTGTTTGAATTCAAACTTTGACCCTTTATCAAACATCAAATTTTCGACTGTCCGAAATCGAAAAATGTTTGCAGACCACATTTCAAGATGTGAGAAGTTGAAAAATAATCATCTGAGAGGGCAGAAAACATTGTGGGAAAAGGAGAAATTGCTTGTTATTTCTCTTTTTTTCACAATGTTTTTCAGAGTGGTCTGCAACAATGTGGCTAAATGTCATTATTGTTCGGTAATTGGTTAAGTAATGATTTTCAGACTTGAGCGTTCCTTAAAGGCTCATGAAAGGAGATTAATGCTGTATCAAACTATATTATTTGGTAAACTTTCGGTCAAATTCAAATAGTTATTGCCAAAATAACCCATCAGCACAACTTAAACATGAAAGCCAACAAGAAATAACCCAGATCAGTTAGTTTAATAATTCAGATTTCCTAATTCTTCACCTCTGACCCGGTAATGTGATACATAACATGATACACAAATGTTAACCAACCAATCAGAAATTGTTATTGGAAATATATAAACAAACAGATTGTTGATAAACATGACTGAATTGGACACAACTATATTTCAACCACAAAATAACTTAATATGTTAAAGGAGTTTATCAAATAGGGTCTAACAGCATTCATAAACTAATTTTCATGAACTTATTGAACATAATAAAAAGAACTCCATATAGTTTTTCAGTAATTTAGTTGTACTCATCTCCTTTCATGTGCCTTATAATAGAAGGCCTGGTCTTAGTCCATAGTCTAGACAAAATGGTTTAGAAGGGATTATACAGGAGGGGCTAGTTGTGCTGCAAGCTCCAGTGGTAGAGGTTATCGTCTCAACACACAGAGGTCCCAGGTTGGAGACCCAAATAGAACCTCAACACACAAAGGACCCAGGTTGAAGACCCATCTAGAACCTCAACACACAAAGGACCCAGGTTGAAGACCCAACTGGAACCTCAACACACAGAGGTCCCAGGTTGGATCCCAAACTGGAACCTCAACACACAGAGGACCCAGGTTGAAGACCTAACTGGAACCTCAACACACAAAGGTCCCAGGTTGGAGACCCAACTAGAACTTCAACACACAAAGGTCCCAGGTTGGAGACCCAACTGGAACCTCAACACACGGAGGTCCCAGGTTGGAGACCCAACTAGAACTTCAACACACAGAGGACCCAGGTTGGAGACCCAACTGGAATCTCAACACACGGAGCTCCCAGGTTGGAGACCCAACTAGAACCTCAACACACAAAGGTCACAAGGTCCCAAGACCTAACTGGAATCTCAACACACTGAGGTCCCAGGTTGAAGACCCAACTAGAACCTCAACACACAAAGGTCCCATGTTGAAGACCCAACTAGAACCTCAACACACAAAGGTCCCAGGTTGAAGACCCAACTAGAACCTCAACACACAGAGGTCCCAGGGTTAAGACCCAACTAGAACCTCAACACACAGAGGTCCCAGGTTGGAGACCCAACTAGAACCTCAACACACGGAGGTCCCAGGTTGAAAACCCAACTGGAACCTCAACACACAGAGGACCCAGGTTGGATCCCAAAGTGGAACCTCAACACACAGAGGACCCAGGTTGAAGACCCAACTGGAACCTCAACACACAGAGGTCCCAGGTTGGATCCCAAACTGGAACCTCAACACACTGAGGTCTCAGGTTTTATCCCCAACTAGAACCTCAAAACACACAGAAGTACCAGGTTGGAGACCCAACTGGAACCTCAACACACAAAGGTCCCAGGGTTAAGACACAACTAGAACCTCAACACAAAAAGGTCCCAGTTTGGAGATCCAACTGGAACCTCAACACACAAAGGTACCAGGTTGGAGACCCAACTAGAACTTCAACACACAAAGGTCCCAGGTTGGAGACCCAACTGGAACCTCAACACACGGAGGTCCCAGGTTGGAGACCCAACTAGAACTTCAACACACAGAGGACCCAGGTTGGAGACCCAACTGGAATCTCAACACACGGAGCTCCCAGGTTGGAGACCCAACTAGAACCTCAACACACAAAGGTCCCAAGGTTAAGACCTAACTGGAATCTCAACACACTGAGGTCCCAGGTTGAAGACCCAACTAGAACCTCAACACACAAAGGTCCCATGTTGAAGACCCAACTAGAACCTCAACACACAAAGGTCCCAGGTTGAAGACCCAACTAGAACCTCAACACACAGAGGTCCCAGGGTTAAGACCTAACTTGAACCTCAACACACAGAGGTCCCAGGTTGGAGACCCAACTGGAACCTCAACACACAGAGGACCCAGGTTGGAGACCCAACTTGAACCTCAACGCACTGAGGTCCCAGGTTGGAGACCCAACTTGAACCTCAACACACTGAGGTCCCAGGTTGGAGACCAAATCGTCACCTCAACACACTTTACTGAATTGTTTTTTTTATTTTGTTTATGGTGCTTTTCATAATGATTGTTAAATATGTAAGCAATAACTTGCTAAGCTAATAAACTTTTGAACTTGGAAAAAAATTAAATAATAAAGAAATAAAACTTCTTTAAATCATTACAAAATATTTGGGTATTTTATGAAATGAAAATTTGCCAAATCCACCCCGTAACCACTATTAATCTAACATAATTATACAAAACTCTATTTCAGCTTATATTCGCAGCTTTGCAAAAAGCACACAAAACTAGTCGACCTTATAAGGCAAGCGGCTATGAAGGCAGGTCAGAAATCAGAAAAAACTGTTGCTGATTCTGATGAGGATACAGAGGAAGATTATGTAAGTAGATTTATAGGGAATTCAAACCGGTATTCTAGAATTATTATCACTGTACTTAACGCTTTCCCAAACAACAAATTATTGACTGTCCCAAATTGAAAGAGTTTGCAGACGATATTTCAAAATGTGATGAAATTGGGAAATAATTTTCTGATAGGGCAGAAATAGCAATTTCTCCTTTTCCCAAAATGTTTTCTAAAGTCGTCTGCAACAAAGTGGTCAAATGTCGTTATTGTTTGGGAAAGGGTTAAAGGTGGTTGCTCACAGATGAGAAAATGGAAAAATGGAGTGAAAGTTTCTTAACCCTTTACCAAACAATAACGGCATTAAACCGCTGAGTTGCAGACGATTCTGGAAAACATTGTGGGAAAAGCTCTTAAACAAGCAATTTCTCCTTTTCTCACAAAGTTTTCTGCCCTATCAGAAGATTATTTTTCATTTCATCATAATTTTAAATGTAGTCTGCAATCTCTTTCAGTTTGGGTCGGTCAAAAATTTGGCGTTTGGTAAAGTGTTAAAACAAATTATGTTTCACTTAAACATTCAAGTATTTTCTCTTTAAAAGTGCTCGTTTAAAAGAGGAAATGGAAAAATGATATAAAACTTAATGACTTGCGTATTCTATGGAATGAAAAATCACCATTGATAGCTAATTTGGTTCCAAGGGAGCCATTATGTCAATTATAAAACCAATTCGTTGAGTTTGAATCTTAATTTAATCGCAGATGATCAATAAAAACTGCGTGATTTCTGTGAGATCCAGTCTCTTCATATCACTGTTTTCCCCAATACAGAGTGTGTTAGCAATGGATTTAGATTTGAATTGATTGTTAACACACTGAATTGACTGAATAAAAAATGGTTATCATGCATTAATTGTAAAAAAAACATTGATATCCGGTTAATATTTTATGTAAGGGCTAAAGTATGTACAAAAGCACCTTTAATCTATCATTCTCTATTTCTCTCCTTAGAACATAAAAGTGCTCGTTCACTAATGAGGATATTGGAAAATGTTATAAAAGTTCCTTAATGATTTCTGTACTGGCCAATTCTATGGAATGAAAAATCACCATTGATAGCTAATTTGGTTTGAATAGAGTCATTATATCTTTATGGTTGCAGTAAACGTTAATTCGCTGTACACACACATTTTATAGAGTTGAAAAGGATCTTATTTTGCTTCCAATAATTAATCTTCAGTGCTCATCATATATCAGTACAGCTGCTGTGCAATTTTAAAGAAGTTAAATTTAAACCTCTAAATTCCCTCAAACAAGTACCTTTTAAGCTAAATTTATTTATTTACATTGACTGTGTTTAAAGCTTGAAGCTTATAAGATTCCCTTTCGATGACTGCTTCCTGGATACTTAACCAGTACTAATGCCCATTTGAGGGCTAGTCCCGTCAATTTTCACCTCACCTAACAGGGATTGAACCAGGGACCCTCTGTACAAGAAGCAAACAGTCTACCTCTGCAACACTGTCTTCAACAAGCACCTTTTACCTCTATTTCTCTATTACCCAACAATATGTTATTTTGTCTTGCAAATGTCTTGTGCTAACAAGCACCTTTTACCTCTATTTCTCTATTACCAAACAATATGTTATTTTGTCTTGCAAATGTCTCGTGCTAACAAGCACCTTTTACCTCTATTTCTCTATTACCAAACAATATGTTATTTTGTCTTGCAAATGTCTCGTGCTAACAAGCACCTTTTACCTCTGTTTCTCTATTACCCAACAATGTGTTATTTTGTCTTGCAAATGTCTGGTGCTAATTATTCTAGAACTTTCACAATTTAAGTGTAAATAAACGCAAGTATGCCTGTAATTAAGTAAATTAAAATAAATCAACACCCGATCACATTGCAGCAATAAGGATCACTTTAAAATGTGTCTTAAAGAAAAACTTCTTTATAAAAACAAGGCGTATGCAATGATTGTATGATTCACCAACCATCTATTCTCAATAGATGCAAGACCTTGCCGTACTAGAGGAGGTCATACGGATGGTGTTAGAAATTATCAACTCCTGCTTATCGGCCAGCCTTCATCACAACCCAAACCTGGTCTACACGCTCCTCTACCAGAAGGAAATGTTTGCGATGTTCCGTACGCACCCGACGTTTCAGGATGTGATCGTGAATATCGACACGGTGCTGGCTTATTTCTCGGGGCGCCTGGACCAGGTGGGAGGCACCCTGTCACCACCCGAAGTTCTTGATGTGATCAAACAGGGCTCCCTTCAGTTTCGACGCGACAAATTAAAAGTGAGTATGATTTGGGGACAGGGCTTATTTGCGTTAAATAACATGGGCCCATTAACCCTTTACCAAACACCAAATTTTTCAACCGTCTCAAATTGAAAGAGTTTGCAGACAACATTTTAAAATGTGATAGAATTGAAATATTACCTTCTGACTGAAAGGGTAGAAAACGTTGTTGAAAAAGGAGAAGTTGCTTGTTAAGAGCAATTTCTCCTTTTTCCAAAATGTTTTCCATAATCATATTAAACAATCTTGTCAAATGTTGTTATTAATTGGTAATGGGTTAGAGGCACCTTCTTCCCAATTGGAATTTTCTTAGAAATCATGCAGGTTTTTTTTTTCCGAAATTTCAAAGTCATGCAAGCTTTTTCATTATCCAATTCAGCAATTTCATGGACACAATTCAATATCCCAGATTAAAGACCTAGGACTCTTCCCAATTCAAGAATAAAGCCGAAGGTGTGGGGGGGGGAGGGGTCTCACACACTTGTAAGAGTAAGGGGACCCGTCTTACATGTGTTCTGGGTCATATGTTGCCCAATGGTTAAAGATCCTGGACCTCATACACTAAATATATATAGGTACAAAGTAGAATTTGCGTATGGTATTCAGCTATGCTTCTAACAAATATTTATTAAAGAAAATCGCCGAAATCGCGGTATAAATGAAGATATTGACGGAAAACCCATTGCTTCAACTTTTGTATGTTACTACAGCTATATGGTAATTAGTTACGTCACATGGGCTGTCACATGACGATGTACACCTAACTTAGAAGATACTAGCGTCAGTGTCTATTTTTGTTTTCAGCGTGTAGTCTTAGTATCACGTGAGCGTCACGTGACCGGTTGTTCATTGCTTGACGCTATAATTAGATAATGTCGGATTTCCCTCGGATTTTTATAAAATGAAAACCATAATTCATCTTATATGCTATTGGTTTCTCTGCTGAAAAGTTAAATTAATCTATATTCCTTTATTTTCGAAAGTTTGAAAAAGTAATCTTATGATGCACAGAAACTTTAAGGACATGTTCTACAATTATATAACAAAATAATCCTCTCATAGAATTTTCTGAATTTTTGATATGTTATTCAGAATTTTATTGTGAATGCAAAAATGAAAAGAAAAGTGCAGGTCGACGAGTTAGTTTTTTTGTTTGGGGCAAAAATGACCATACTATCTTCAAAGGTAATAAAAACAATTCTGGAAGGTTTTTAAGCACAAAAAAGCATGAATTCATACATTCAATACTTTATTGTTCAATGTTGTTTTGAATTATTACAATATGAACAATTCTTGAAATCCAAATCAGTTTTTCAAAATTTTTTATTCAATAAAAAACAATGAAAATTGGTATGTATATTACAAAGAAATGAAGATATTTCAAAATTCCTTTCTTAGAATTTTCTTATTTTTCAGTATGTGAAGTAAAATTCAATCTTGAAATACAAAATGAAAAAAAAAGTATATGTTGACGAGTTAGTTTTTCTGTAAAATGCCAGTTTCCATGGTAACCGTATTTGAAAAACATTTATAAAAATGACAAAAATAACTTTAAACTTGAAAAATAGAAGCTGGGGGCTTACTATTCTTGAGAAATATATATTGATGTTAATAACCTACTATAATTTTATGGATAATATGATTATTCTTTGAAAAAAATTGCATACAGTAAATTTCATCCGAATACAAATATTTATCCGACTTCAATGCAAGTACCTCTTCGGTAACAGATGTATTTATTCCCGTGGATGCGCAGATGAAGTGCGCAGTAAAAACTAATGAGAACGTCCGTAAGGTGTAGGACTTGTGACACCGGGTTCTATATTCATTCCCTACCTCTGGGACTTGTAGTTGGAGTGTCCTTGGGCAAGAAATTGTAGAGCACTAGCCCAGTACTTGTGAGATCCAGGAAAGCTGTTAAATAAGTGAAATACTGTTGACACGGCGTTTAACAGCATATAAAAAAACACATAGGTTCATATAATGAAATTCATCTTTAGATCAAATTTGAAGCGGAAAAGAGTTTCTTAGAAAATCTTTAACTTTGACTTTAACTGAACAAGAGCCCTACATGTGAAATCTTTATTACACTTTAAAATGCACACTTGTTGTTACCTTTAACGTCATTAACTGGTAATTAACTAAGGTTTCGGATGAATTTCACAGATCATGAAATATTAAAGCCCTCTGCATTGTGGTCTCCTGCATTTTTTTCCTTCTCTGTTTGGGTCCGGTAAAAGGATCTTTTCCAAATTAAATCGAGGTAACATTTTTTCCCAAATTCAAGATTTTTTCCCCCCAAAATTAAACCAATTAAACATTTGAGTTGTTAAAATTCGCTCAGCTGTTAAAATCCCCTCAGATTCATTTCTAACAAAATCCTAGAAATCAAATGCAGATTCTGGACTCAAAGCATGTATTGACAGTACTGTACTCTTTCTGGGACAGGTTAGTCCGAATGATCCAGACGTAGATATTTCACTCTCCGTCTGGATGCATTCGATGTAAAAGCGCGTCAAGCGGATATCGATTTTTCGAGGTGGTGCATGTTGGGAAATCTGTAGAAAGGGGCGGAGTTAAAATGACAGGTAAATTCTGGCGGGAATATAATATTGGTTCCTTTTCGTTTGGTAGAATAGATCTATTTTGATTAAAACCGAGATTCCCTTTTCCTCATATGAATTTTGTCAATTGCCAAAGTCTTGCAACAGTTGATTTCGATTGAATACGTAGATATTCATTCATTGAGTAAAGATATTTGTGACTCTAAGCGAAAATCTAGACAACACTCAAACCAACAGAGATTTTTTTTATGGAAACTTTTGCCACAAAAGAAGCCTTTAGCCTATTATTTCTGATGGCCGATTCTATGGGGAAATAGGCTCTCAATTTGATATTTTCTTGATTATAGAAATCGGCGTTATGAGTCTAATCTGAATTATAAATCTAGAAACTATTTCAAAGTATATTATTTGGTCACGACCTTGACTGGGGAACAGAAGGGTAACTAAATGTTGAAATCTTAACAAAACTGATTACCTTTGGATTCAATATTTTTAAAAACTAAAATGGTAGGCCTACGGGAAAGGGTATTGCCCAATGATTTCATGCATGGAATGAGTCGACAGACCGTTTTTGATTATCACTAGATTGGTAAATGGGCTATTTTTTTAATGGTGCATCAAAATCCACGGTTATTTAGCGCACATATACAAAGATGTGTCTATCTTTTTACCAACACAAAAAACCACAAAGGATTGATTTCGAAATAAGTGTGGCGAAGCAAATCCCTTCAACACCAACGATATTGTTTAAACCCTTTTCAAAACACCAAATTCCGACTGTCCCAAATTGAAAGAGTTCGTAGACGACATTTTAAAAAGTGATGAAATTGAAAAACAATCTTCTAATTGGGCAGAAAAAATTGCGGGAAAATGAGAAATTGCTCATCATGAGCAATTTCTCCTTTTCCCACAATGTTTTCCAGAGTCGTCTGCAACAAAGTGGTCAAGTATCGTTATTGTTTGGGAAAGTGTTTCATTTTTAGCATCGTGATATAGAGTTGACAAACAGTCCGAATGAATGTTAAGTTTTAATATATATAGGGTACAGATGACCCTATTTTATGTAAGAGATATTTTATCAAAATTGAAACTTAAGTGTCTTTTCCTTCGACAATGGATATCATCAAATGACTCTGCTTTGGTTTAAAACGAATTCATTTTTCCCCGTCAATCATATGTCTACAAATGTTAGTGTTTTTGTCTTTTCTGTAAATTACCGGAAATGGAAGCATTAAGCAATCTTATTGGTCAATCCTACCTTCTTTCTGATTGGTGCCCATATTTTTTCTCGTCGCCGATTGGACCCCTCACACACAGAGGGGGAATACTGACGCGTTTTTATCGCAGGGCGCCTCCAAGCTGTCACGCAGTTGCAGCTTGGATCATCCGAGTTAGGGACAGGTATAAAATATGGCGCCTACCCTACTACATCTAGCCTGGTGGAGCCTGGCCCGTTCGTATACCGCGAACTAGGGCCAGGTGTCAGAGAAAGCTTACCGAACACAATAGTGTTCGGTTATGCCGAGGTATTCCGAATGAAACAACATCGACTGCGCATGCGCGTCGATTAAGAGTCATCAAGCTTATTCATAAAAAAATGCACCTATTTAGACACCTTACTTAGCGTTGGATCCTTTTGAGATGAAGCCGTGACTCCGGTTTTTATTGTATTTTATAGCGTTGTGTTTTGTAATGAAACACAAATGCAGTACACCGCGCAAGTCACGAAAACAGGGTTGTGTTTGTGACACAAGTATTGAAAAGTCAAGCTCTTTGCGTCGTGTTTTACCATATAACAAATCCGGAGTTTATCAAAGTAAACTTTTTTTTGGTGGAATTTCTGTAATAGATGGTGTCGTGTGCTTAAATTTGTTATAGAAAGGCACTTAATATTGACAAGATAGTTACAGAATTAAGGAAGGCATGTCAATCCAAAGTTAGAGTTAAACGTGGTTTTAAAAGACGAGATATGACGAGACAAGAATATATCTGGAAAATCGTTTGATGAGCAATATATATTAGAATAGTATATATTCTGATATCAAATTCTTGAGATCTAAATGTGTCCAAAGCATTTTATTTTTAGATCATGCGTTCCCCCTCTTCTTGATGACTTCGTCAACTACAGGTTCTTATGTTAAATCAGACTTTCAAACAACACTAAATAAGCTTATAGCGATAATGTTTAATACTAATTATAATTTATTTTGTAGGCGTCATATGATTCTGTCATAACGAAAAATAAAGGTGTTTTAATTTGTCGAGAAGCTTGGCTTTTGATTTTTATTGTAAAAAGAAAAATCACGTTCTTTTTCCTAGTTTGTTATTTAACTTATGACTTCATAAAGGGAATAAATACAGATGCCGTTTCGTTGATATACCAAAACTCTTGTCGGTGGGATTCTTATCTTTATTGCCTGTTAATTGAATTCGTGATTGTTTAACCAGAGATAAGTGAAACCCTTTACCCTTTCCTTTTATGTGTCGTTGAATTTGATTAAAAAGAAGATGTTATGGGAAAGATAGAAGATAATCCCATTTTCCCCACATTATTATGTAGTCTTTCTTTCTTCAAAGTCCCCTATTAACACTTCACAAGCATCGAAGGAATTAAGATGATATGTTATATTGATTGGTGGAGATATATGTTTCCAATTTGTTTCCATTAAAAAAAATTTGTGTGTGATTTAAAACTCATTTGAATATATATTTAAACAATATTTTTGGAAGAATTCATTCAGAGAGAACTTCTAAAGTAAAAAGTTTGATTCTTTTACAAAAGATATTAATTTAATCTGATATTTTGAATCCCAATATTTAAATCCAACAATAAATTAATAGAAAATGAAGTGAAATGAACAAAATCCATTTAAGTGCAATTATTTCATTAAAATAGAGTATTGTATGAAAATTATAAAAGGTAAGGGCTACCCTGAATAAGTATGTATGCCGTACTTATATCTACATGTGTTGTAGACAAGAGTAGGTTGCCGGGTCATTAAGGACGGTCTAATCACCCACTTGAAGAATTTCTTAATTTCATATCTTCGATAGGTCTCTGCTGCTGTATGCAATACTTATATCTGCATGCGTCTATGTGTTGTAGACAAGATTAGGTAGCCGGGTCATTAAGGACGGTCTGTTTACTCTTGTTAACACTTTCTTTATTTCATATCTTCGATAGGTCGTTGCTGTATGCCGTACTCATATCTACATGAGTCTATGTGTTGTAGACAAGATTAGGTAGCCGGGTCATTTAGGACGGTCTATACACTCTTGTGAACACTTTCTTTATTTCATATCTTCGATAGGTCGTTGCTGTATGCTGTACTTATATCTACATGAGTCTATGTGTTGTAGACAAGATTAGGTAGCCGGGTCATTTAGGACGGTCTATACACTCTTGTGAACACTTTCTTTATTTCATATCTTCGATAGGTCTCTGCTGTATGCCGTACTCATATCTACATGAGTCTTTGTGTTGAAGATAAGAGTAGGTAGCCTGGTCATTAAGGACGGTCTGTTCACCCCTGTGATTACTTTCTTAATTTCATATCTTCGATAGGTCGTTGCTGTATGCCGTACTAATATCTACATGTGTCTATGTGTTGTGGACAAGATTAGGTAGCCGGGTCATTTACGAGAGTCTATTCACCACCGTTTGCAAACCCTTATGTTTAAATGTATTTTTCGATAATCATATGTTCAGATGCCTATGAATATGCATAACATGTGCTAGTCTTATATCTCCTTATAACTTTAAATCCTTTTAAATTACAGTATTCGTACACCGTATTGCTTCTTTTAGATGTATGTGTTGATGTTGATTATTATCTTGTTGCTCAATATCAAAAAAAATCTATCTATCTAACTATTGTGGATGTCCTGTACAGCAGGTAATACATGTATTGCTATTAACTGGCTTCGTGTCTCGGTTAATTCATCCTTCAATGAGACTCTTTCAGAGATGTGCGCTTTGAGAGAAATAAACGTTGAATATTTGGTATTCACAATCCTTGTCACTAAACCTAATATCGTTATCAATTTCTTTACTTATTGGTTGCTAAAACCCCGCACTTCCGTTAATCAATTAATCGTATCTACCCCATCACAACTCGGTAAATTACCTCGTTAGCAGTTCATGAATACACCAGAAATCCTGGGTTAATTCGGCTGTTTTCCGGCGGATAACGCACATGATGACAACATGCACACAGGCACTAAATATGTATTTAAATACACACATATTGATTATATATCACAATTGAATGGGTTTTTTACTCTTTTCATTAAAGATTATTATATCGACACATCTTTGTTTAATATTTTGTCAATCGTATCCTTTCGGCAATCCCCGGGTTGGCCGGGGATTTCCGAGTAGATACGATTGCAAACGGACAAGCCCTTCGTTGCTAACCTACTTTCAAAAGTGGCTCCCGATTACCTCCAAGGTTATTTTAACAAATGGCCGAGGTGTTTCGATTGATAACCAATGTGAAGTGAGGATTCACGTCTGTCTATCTTTCTTTGTGAACGCCGGTTCATAAATAGACGGGGGAATCGCTTCTCATGCAGTTTTAAAGGTATTCCACGCCTGATGTAAAGTAAAACCAAGCACTGGTTGTAATAAATGCTAAAAGAACGATCTGGCGATACTTTACTAACGATACTTCAGCATGCAAAAACAGAATGATAATTTTCCAATATCTGAAACAAATCAGAAGAGTCGGAAAGGGTAAAATTTCCTAAAAACCTTCTAATGTTTTCGGAATGTTTTGAAAAAAGAGATTGCGAAGACGCATATGGGACGACATAACTGACGAAACTAATGATGCCTAGGAAAACAATAATAAAGGAAGAAACAGACGAATACCCAAAGGTGATTAACCAATAACCAAACAACAACGACATTTGACCAGTTTGTTGCAGACGACTTTGGAAAACCTTGTGGGAAAATGAGAAATTGATCTTAACGAGCAATTTCTCCTTTTCCCATAATTCTTTCTGCCCTACCAGAAGGTTATTTTTTTTATTTCATCACATTTTGAAAAGCCGTCTGCATACTCATCCATTGCGACAGTCGAAAACTAGGCGTTTGGTAAAGGGTTAAAGGGGAAACTTTGGGTTCAAAGAAGAGGGGAAGAGGTACAAAAGTCAGCCAAGACTAATTTGTCATTTTCGGAACACTTCAAACACTTCATCGCTTACGCATTGTTTTATGAGAAATAAGTGAATAACTCGATGAAAACACTCAGATGTATCCGGGACTTAAACCTTTCATGTCCAATCATAAGTGAATATTTTACAACATGCAGATGGGGGCTCTTGACCTAGTGGGCATGTGACAATCCCAAATAATGGATACAATGGTTACATTGTTTTTCATCCTCTATAATTACGCGGGAACCGATGGGTGAAGGAGACTATCTGTCGTCGAGGGCGGAGACTCTTCAACACCGGAAGTCTGGCCATTTTAACCCTTAGAATGCTGGGTAATTTTCTTAAAAACGATTATAATGTCATCTGCTTTCCAAAAGCTTAAATATCTGCTGAATTCGTTGAAGAAAGACAGTCAGAGCAGCAACCAGGTTAAATCACAGGCCGGCCGTCAATTTACATGGAGGCCAGCATAACCTGTTTGCATACGCATGAAGTCGGTTTTAGCACTGTACAGGTTAGGCACTAGCTCAGAGATTTGTGCTCTGAATGTTATACACGTTGGTAATTTGATATGTACAACCATTGTCACTTAACCAAAGTTCGTTATAACAGTTGATAAAACCCGGATAATGCGTTAAATATGTGAAATGAGCCTTCGAAGGACAGGAGTTCCTTTCCGCGCATCTTGCTGCATGTAGCGTCACGTGACAAAAACGGTTAGACGTTTCGGAATACCCACGTATAGAATTCTAAAAAAAAACTTTATTCTGAGTTTATATCTTCTGTATGGTTATTAAAGAGGTTGGACAACTGCCAATAATCTAGCCGTATGTTACTTTAGAAGTATATGTTATCTTTTTAACGGTAGGGACAATTCAGTTAAGAACCCAATCTGTGAGATAGTCCTTTTAACCCATTATCAAATAATAACGACATTTAACGAGTTTATTGCAGACGACTCTGGAAAACATTGTGGGGAATGGAGAAATTGCTCGTAACGAGCAATTTCTCCTTTTCCCTCAATGTTTCTGCCCTATCAGAAACTAATTATTCACTTTCATCATATTTTGAAATGTTGTCTGCAGACTCTTTGAATTTGGGACAGTCGAAAACTTGGCGTTTGGTAAAGGATTAAAAACGAAACATGGTCAGATGTCGTCGAGTGAAGCAACACTTACAAAGGAAATATGAACTTTACAATACAGTAGAATCGCTTGTCAAACAGATACAGAAATTGAACAGCAGACAATTTTTATGACCGTCAAAACCCTTCAGCTCATACAAGTCGACGTTTACTCAAAGCATATAAAAGCATATAAAGGTAGGGACAAAGGAGACTAACCAGAAATCAGAGAAGAAGATGGTGTGGAAACATTATCCCATGCATTAACTCAGAGAAGTCTAGAGAAGTCTATGTTGCGATAACATTATACCATACATTAACTTAGAGAAGGCGATGTTGCGATAACATTATCCTATACATTAACTTAGAGAAGGCGATGTTGCGATAACATTATACCATACATTAACTTAGAGAAGTCTATGTTGCGATAACATTAAACCATACATTAACTTAGAGAAGTCGATGTTGCGATAACATTATCCTATACATTAACTTAGAGAAATGTTGGCGATGTTGCGATAACATTATACCATACATTAACTTAGAGAAGGCGATGTTGCGATAACATTATCCTATACATTAACTTAGAGAAGGCGATGTTGCGATAACATTATCCTATACATTAACTTAGAGAAGGCGATGTTGCGATAACATTATCCTATACATTAACTTAGAGAAGGCGATGTTGCGATAACATTATCCTATACATTAACTTAGAGAAGGCGATGTTGCGATAACATTATCCTATACATTAACTTAGAGAAGGCGATGTTGCGATAACATTATACCATACATTAACTTAGAGAAGTCTATGTTGCGATAACATTAAACCATACATTAACTTAGAGAAGTCGATGTTGCGATAACATTATCCTATACATTAACTTAGAGAAGGCGATGTTGCGATAACATTATACCATACATTAACTTAGAGAAGGCGATGTTGCGATAACATTATCCTATACATTAACTTAGAGAAGTCTATGTTGCGATAACATTAAACCATACATTAACTTAGAGAAGGCGATGTTGCGATAACATTAAACCATACATTAACTTAGAGAAGTCTATGTTGCGATAACATTAAACCATACATTAACTCAAAGAAGGCGATGTTGCTGAAACATTATCCTATACATTAACTCAGAGAAGTCGATGTTGCAATAATGATATCCGATGCAATAACTCAGAGAAGACGATATTGTCTTATCAGTATCCTATACTTTAGCTTAGAGAAGTCTATGTTGCGATAACATTATACCATACATTAATTCAGAGAAGGCGATGTTGCTGAAACATTCTCCTATGCATTAACTCAGAGAATACGATATTGTGGTAACATGATCGAGACGTTTTCATTGGATAAACCCGATGTGTAAATGGAGCCTGTCGACCAATGTACAATGTATGTAAAGGTAAGGGTTGCGATAAAAGCATTACCATGCCTTGCATATTGTTATTGATCAATACAAACTTTATTCTTATTCATTTGTTTAAGTGTTGGAAAAGGTGACCTATAGGCCCTACGTGGCCGGGAGTTGTATTATTATCACTTTAATAGAATATCCATTCACACAAATACCCACACAAAACTTACTTGTCTTTATAATACAGCTTTGTGACCGGATATGACATTTCGTACGTTGTTGGTCGTAACTCCATCCTAGCTTTTATCGGCGTGTAAACGTAAAGGCGCCATCTGTTGGTATACCAGAGTTTCATGGCGACCAATGCGGTGATGCCAATAAACGCTGTCAAACCCCAGGCACCAAATACGATCGGTTCATAGTCCCACAGACTCGGGTCTGATCGACATTGGTCCGTTCGGCACTGGATCGACCGGACCTTCAAAATGACCGTATCACATGCTACTTCAAAACAGTTATTATGAAATGTTTGATCGTCACGAACAAAATGACCTCATATTTTTGTTTAACTTTTTAAATTTTGATTCAACTAAAATAGCGTATCCTGAATGATTCAAAATGCAGACCTACTAATTTTATCATGCTAAAAATGTTATGATAGTGCTAGTCATGTTGCGATTCTGATGTAAGAACATGCTGATAACAACAATCCCTATTTTGTAGCCATTTAAGATGATAATAAAGCCATTTGATCATAATATTTTATATGCTACTGACTCGATTATTCTAACTTTTGCTATTTGATAACGAACTAAGGTTCATTTAACCAAACTCAACAACTTCATCTGTCCCAAATGTTAAGAGTTTGCAAACCACATTTCAATGAAAATGATGAAACATCTTCTCTATAGGGCAGAAAACGTTGTCGGAAAATGAAGAATTGCTTGTTAAGAGAATTTTCTCCTTTTCCCACAATATTTTTCATAGTTGTCTGCAACAAAGTGGTCAAATGTCGTTGTTGTTTGGTAAAGGGTTAACAAACTTTGATTGTTACAAGGATTAAGGGTTTTTACGCTAAATAACATCAATCTGACACAATTGCACTTTATGGTTAAGTCACAAATCCTTTATTGTTTAGCCGATCGGCGGTCTTTGTGATCAACCATTGGCCACCAAGAGTGTGTTTTACAACATATCAAAGCAATCATGTCTCATCAAACTCTTTATTGTATCCGGATTAAGTTGCAACAAGGAGATATGTGTTTGTCTTTTGTGCTTTAAAATTTGGGTACGATACATCGATCATTACAGGTAGGAGGATTGATGAGCTATAATTAAAAAAAAGTAAATTATTTGATTAAGTGCTCTCAGGTTCCATTTAAGAACAAAACGTATTAATTAAAATCTAATTTGAAGAATTTGTATATATCTAACCGGAAACCATGTCCTCTCACATTATTTTCGATCAATAGTGTCATGTATTTTTAGATTACATTTGATTCATCATCCAATGCAACTATTGACATTTGTCAGTATGTGTTTATTCTGTTCTTAAAAACATTGAATATTCGTTTTCAAACGAAGATTAAAGAAAACAGACATTTATTTTATTCTGAAAGAACAAAATTAAAATAAAACAATATTTCATATTTCTATTCTTTACATCGTTTACATTAACGGCATAAATTAACTAATTGCGTGTTTTTCTCAGACATTTCACAATATACGTGACAGAATTAGGAAACGGGATGAACTCTACTTCACCCACAAGTCTCTCCTTATATATAATGTCTCTATTGTAAGTAATTAAACAATATCTCTTAACAATTTTAAACAATATTGACGAAGAAATATCAAAGTACAACAGTGCTATGTATTGACGGAGTCGCACAGCTTGTTGGAGAAAATGGCGGATAGCGACCGAAGTGGTCGCTGATTGGTCAGTTCAGCTGTCAATCAAAGTCTGTCGTAAGGTCAATTGAATTCGTGATTGTTAAACCAGAGATAAGTGAAACCCTTTACCCTTTCCTTTTATATGTCGTTGAATTTGATGTTATGGGAAAGGTAGAATAAAATCCCATTTTTTCACATTTTTATGTGGTCTTTCTTTCTTCAAAGTCGCCTATCAACACTTCACAAGCCTCAAATTTAATGATCGAAGGAAATAAGATTATGTAATATTGATTGGTGGAGATATATGTTTCCAATTTGTTTCCATTAAATTTGTTTTGTGTGTGATTTAAAACTCATTTGAATATATAAACAATATGTTTGGTAGAATTCACTCAGAGAGAACTACTAAAGTAAAAACTACTAAAGTAAAAAGTTTGATTCTTTTGCAAAAGATATTAATTCAATCTGATATTTTGAATCCCAATATTTAAATCCAACAATAAATTAATAGAAAAATGAAATGAAATGAACAAAATCCATTTAAGTGCAATTAATTTATAAAAATGAAGTATTGTATGACAATTGTAGAAGGTAAAGGCTATCCTTAATAAGGGATGGAAAAGGCTAAAAAATGATAAGGGTAAAAAGGGGTAAATGCACAATTCAAACGCCATCTTTTCATAAAGGACGAGTGGCAATCCGTTAACCAATCATAAGCGACAATTCATTCTCTGACACCTGGCCCTGATGCGGGTTAGCATGGGCCAGGACTAGTCTGGTTCCCGATTTTGCTGATTACAAAGCAAAGGTCTGGCAGGGGCTAAAAATGGCGTCGTCTACTGTAAGCATTGTTTACATGATTTTCTCAAAGGAATTATCTAGATTGGATTGATCAGCCTAAAAAACTTATGATCAATGCTCAGTTGATTAATATGAGTTTGATGTGTTCGAAATAATGGTTTATCCGAAATCCACTATATAAGCTTTTTACATCAATTCTCGAAAAAAGCAATGTTGATCAATGGTCAAAGAGTATTTGAATTCCATCCTTTGCTTAATCTATGCCTAAAAATGTCATCCGTTGCTATTGATCATTTATTCAAAATGAGTTTCTTTCTTATTTTAATGTAAAAATCTTACCCGCAGCGTGCCGCCATTTCCAGCCCACGCCTGACCCTTACGTAGTGATAGGGGAAGGAACTCCAGACTAGGGCCAGGACTCCAGGCTATACTACATCTAGTCCGAATGATCCAGACGTAGATATTTCACTCTACGTCTGGATGCGTTCGATATAAAAGCGCGTCAAGCGGATATCGATTTTTCGAGGTAGTGCATGTCGGGAAATCTGTAGAAAGGGGCGGAGTTAAAATTACAGGTAAAGTCTGGCTGGAATATAATATCGGCTCCTTTTCGTTTGGTAGAATATATATACATGTATATCTATTTACATTAAATCCGAGATGCCCTTTCCCTCATATGAATTTTGTCAATTGCCAAAGTATTGCAACAGTTGATTTCAATTGAATACGTAGATATTCATTCATTGAGTAAAGATATTTGTGACTCTATTGCGAGAATCTAGAAAACACTCAAACCATCAGAGAATTTTTTTATGGAAACTTTAGCCACACAAAAACCCTTTAGCTTATCATTTCTGATGGCGGATTCTATGGGAAAATGGACTCTCAATTTGATATTTTCTTGAATTATAGAAATCTGCAGTATGGGTCTAATCTGAAGTATAAATCTTGGAACTATTTCAAAGTATACTGTTTGCAGGTTGGGCGAGCGCGAATGGAAATAAATCAGAGACATAGATAACAGCTATGTCTTTTAAACGAAGTATTCAAAAAGCTTAAATAAGCTATATAAACAGCTTTGGGCATGTTATAAAGGGGGGAGTATCGAATATTACATCTTTCGGGTTGTTGGTCTACTATATATGAAACGCCAAGTTTTATTACCCCAGACGGGAGCGACGCGCGTAACACAGAGACACTATTCCAGACACCGCCGTACATCACACAACACGTGCCTTACCCTTTATCCTGTTAATAGCATCATAGTTTTGTCCTCAAAGAATACGCATTTGACATAGATTTTTATTTCTAAAGTACATTGATATTAATCAAATTTACAGATTTAAGAGCAAGTTTCTTCTGAATATCATCTATGTTTGCAGCGAAATGGTAGTCGTCAAAACCAAATCCTTTTTACCAATACAATATCGATTACTTTCTTGATATAGTTAATAGTTTGTATTTTACCTAATCGATAAGTTTGTGTGTTTAATTGCAGTTTGAATTTTAGAATGGTAACGACCTTGTCTGGGAAACTTGAAAATTGAAGGGTAACTAAATGTTGAAAGCTTACAAAACTGATGATGTTAGATCGGTCGTTATTGCAGCTTGATACCTTACCTTTGGATTCAATATTTTTTGAAAATTAAAATGGTACGAGAAAAGGTATTGCCCAATGCTTTCATGCATGGAATGAGTCGGACAAACCGATTTTATTTTGATTATGAATAGATTGGTTAATGAACTATTTGTTTGTTAAATTGGACCAGTAAAACATTTAGAAAAAAAGATAAAAAAAAAAAAAATTCAAAATATGCACTACAACCATAACCCAATGTATCATTTCATAAGTATAGATATGAACATAAGAATATACGCGTTCAAATTGAGACCGTTTTGGGTGCCATATCACAACTGATTCAAGTGTAGGTACTCATAAATGTTATGAATGTTTCGTCACTTTTAAACCTACTTAAATTTTCAATTTGCCACTTATGAATTGTGTTTATGACGGAAAATATTAGGACATTCGTATTGATCAGACGGAAAATATTTGGACATTCGTATTGATCAAACCAAGAACAAGCTTCCCTGTCCCTCTTCAAATCTTGAAATATGTGCGGAAAATAAATGAAATTTAATTAAAATCGTTTAAGTGGCTATCCAAGTTCAACAACATTAATAGTGGCATTTCAGTGAACAATTACGGTTTCAAGTAGCTAAGCATTAGATTCAAGGAAATAGACTGGAGAAAGACTTCTTGACAAATCGATGACCCAAACGGCCTAGTTTTGTCTACTTCTTTGTGGCCTTGATGCGTTATTCAAATGTATCACAATTTTCGGGTTGTTTCTCTCAGTATATAAAGAAATCTACGTGAACCAATGATGAATTTACTTTCAACACAATTAGAAATCTTAAGGTATCACACATTAAATGGTTCCGAAATACTTCGGACGTACCTTTATATCTTTCACGATGACTGTAATTCTATTCGGATTCTATTCGGACACCTTTACAGTCATCGTGAAAGATATACGTCCGAAAATTTTGTTTTGTTTTTTTCCTTTGAATTGTCATACAACAACCCATTTATTCAAATTAAATTACAATAACATTTACATCATATAAATATATATATACAGTATAGTGTTTTCTAAAATTGGCATTTGACATAATCAAATTTGTTCTCAAGTCTAAAAAAGCACTAAGAAGGAGTTGAGTAGACGAAGAAGAAGAGAATGGGAATATAACACAAATATTCACAAAGGATTGTTTTCGAAATAAGTGTGGCGAAGCAAATCGCTTCAAACCAAAAATGTTGATTTTGTTTTTATCAATTTAATCAGGGAGGCGTTGATGTTCAATTTTTAGCATCGTGATATGGAGTTGACAAACAGTCCGAATGAATGTTGAGTTTACCTATTTTATGTAAGGGATGCTTTATCAAAATTGAATCTAAAGTGTCTTTTCCTTCGACAATGGATTTCATCAAATGACTCTGCTTTGGTTTAAAAATGAATTCATATTTCCCGTCGATCAAATGTTAACAATCGTTCAGGTTTTTGTTTTTTCTGTAAATCACCGCAAATGGAAGCAATAAGCAATCTTATTGGTCAATCCCACCTTTTTTCTGATTGGTGCCCATATTTTTCCTCGACGCCGATTGGACCCCTCACACACAGAGGGGGGAATGCTGACGCGTTTTTATCGCAGGGCGCCTCCAAGCTGTCACGCAGTTACAGCTTGGATCATCCGAGTTATACTACATCGCGATTACGGAAGAAAAACATATCGCCCCCTGTTAACTTTTTTATTTGTGGGAATATCTCAACAAACTTGGTACACTCTGGTGGTGTTTGAAAAACTAAAATATGTTCACCAAGTACCGAGAAAATGCATGTCAAATGTTGGAAATATTTTTTACAAAAATGTCGCTTAAAAATTGAGATTGAAAAACACGGCGCCCCTATTATATTTTTTGTTCTAAATAATATTTTTCTAACTTTGATATATTTTGAAAATGCATAAAATTACCTTTGAAATGATATTAGATATTTGAAATTTGGACGAAAGATGGCCGAGAAATGGCTGTTCAAACATGATTATTACTCCAGTCATTTCGACTCGCTACAGATTCAAGTTCGGAAAACACGGCGCCCCATACTAACTTTTTTATTTGTTCAATGACTGTACATTATGTGGTATTTTATTTTAGAAGACACTTTTTCCTTTCATATGATGTTAGTTTTGTTAAAATTGGTTGATTGATGACCGAGATATGGCCTATTAAAGATGGGCATTTTTTCCGTACGTCCCGTCGCAAAAGATTTTGCTTGGAAACCGTTTACAGTTACAAAAGAAAAACAAGACTCCCGTATTAACTTATTTATTTGTTGAATTTGTAGAATTTACACAACAAACTTGGTATCAGAAAAAAGAACACATCTCAAACTCTTTTATGGTATGCAAAGAACACATGGACGAAGTACCGGAAAGAATTGATTGCGAATATTGTTAGTGTTTTACCAAAATGCCGCTCACGGATTATCCTCGGAAAACTCCCCTATTTTCTTTTTCGTTATTTGTTATAATTCTTTAATGTTAACTATGTTTCAAAAAACATATAAAACGAGTTCAAATAATGAAATAGTTCAGATGATGAAATAGTTTTACGATTTGGATTGCAGATGGCTAAGAGCCATCTTTGCAAACATGAGTAGGACTAATATTTCAGCCGTTCCATCACTTGACATGAAAGTTCGGATCACTGTACCTCACCAATAATGCGTTTGATTCCCAAAATATCCTTCAAAACTTTAGAAGGCACATACTTTCCCATTTGGTTTGGTATTAATTTTGTTAATTTTGGATAAATAGTGACTGAGAAATCTTCTTTCTAACATGGATTTTTAATCCGTACGTCAGGTCGCTAAAAGATTTTATTTTGAATTAGTTGCATGCCGCATTTGTTTATTTATTTTTGTGTTTAATGAACAGTATCATCTTTTTCCAATTTAACCTTGTCATTAAGTACATTTATTTTGCTTTTATGCGACGTAATGATATTAAAATTCGGATGAAAGATGGCCAACAAATATGTCTT
>OX401421.1:20723558-20739962 GCA_947846245.1 Cerastoderma edule
AGTCAATAATACATGTACACAACAATTATATCATCTAGTACTTATTTTGTATCAATATTTGCCATATAGTGTCCGATAAATCAATTTATGTTTCATGTAATTACATCAAGGACAGATGTTCATTTTCTATATCTAAAAGACTTCATTGAATCTACAAATCGGAAAAAAGTGTGGACCTTCTTAAAACAAGTAAAGTGTTTAAATAGTCGTCCAAATATTGCCAATAAACGTGAAAACACACAGTGAGAATGTGCCCGTCATGATCGACAAATCTTGTTCAATTACAGCCCAATCTGTGTTTTAATGTAACGACTAGTACTCAAAATGACTGGTAGACGAAAAAATCAAAAAGACAAAACGACTTCATGACGAAACTACTGCCAGACAACAAGACAAGTACGAGAAAAACGGTACATGTAAAGACCAGTGCACGATTCAACTGGTAGGGTTGACAAAACTATTGGTACGACGGGTTTAAAAAAACGAATGGAACACGAAACGACCGGTACACCAAACAACCGGTATTCGAAACGACTGGTAGACGAAACGAATGGTAGACAAAACGACTGGTCAACGAAATAAATGGTTCACGAAACGACCGGTAGACGAAACGTATGGCAAACGAAACGGCTGGTAGACGAGACGTCTGGTAGACGAAACAACTTGTACACGAAACAACTAGAAGACGAAACAAACGGGACACCACACGACTGGTATACGAAACGACTGGTAGACTAAACGACTAGTAAACGAAACGGCCGGTAGACGAAACAACCGGAATACGAAACAACTGGTACTCGAAACGACCGGTAGAAAAACGACCGGTACTCGTAACGACTGGCAGACGAAACGACCGGTAGACGAAACGACCGGTAGACGAAACGACTGGTAGAAAAACGACTGGTAGACGTACAATCTGAACGCATCGGGTTTATCAAATCAAAACACCTCTGAAATAATAGGGACGAAGCCTATTGGTTCCCAGCGGAATGACGTCACTTCACTTTCTTGTTTAAAAATAGATCTTAAATGTGAAATCTAAAAAGTCTTTAAATTTGATTGAGGAAACAACTTAACATGTCACAACAACAATTTTGCCATTTGGTATGAGTTACTGATAAAAAGATTACTTAAAAGGATGTCCAACCCTTCCATACACATTGAACTACTTAACTAGCACGCTTAGAAAAGGTGTTAATTGGCGGATGCCGATTTACCCGAAAAATTGTAACCCTACACTTATATCCGAGGTGTATTTCACAGCTCACGGAAATACCCGAGTAGTTCCGATTGGTAGACGTAACGACGGCTTCTCGTAAAGATAGACTGGGAACCGGTCTCTCATCTATCAAATATAGAGACCGGTACGGTACGAATCTACCAGGCAAAAACTGGCTGGTAACGGAAGGAACAAAAGCAGTATACAGCATACTGTCCTTAGAGATGAACGTTTTCCGGTTCAAACAAGCGGTTAAGCGTGACACAAAGTTTTCTTCACGGAAATATTTTTCAAAATGATTTGGAATTTTGACTTTTGACAAACATTTGATACAAATCAATGGACAATTAAAGTCTGATAGAGGGTTGTCTGCTTCGAAAATCGAAAAGCAATGATTCAGGGGAAAACACGGTTGTTATCGTATTTTGGAACGTTGCTTTCTGACCAATCAAATCGCTCAGAATTTGTAGGCTGCCCGTTGTTGATCGCCCGCCAGAAGGCGGCGATCATATTTGTAGAAGCTTTTGGTTAGTGCATATGGGGAAAGGGATGCTATATTGAATTTTGTTTCCATTATTTTGAAAATAATTCATAACAGAGGCTTTTATCTTATTACTTCTATACCTTTCCTACATTTTTCATTGTTTCAAAAAATGTTTAAAGTTTGATTTTGTGTTCTTTAAAGGTTTTATTAAGAGAATTAGTTTAAAATAAGATCTATTTCTAACAATAACAGGTCCATTTTTCAGCCTGTATCTCGTTTAGTTAGCCTAAAAATCGGTATTCTTTATCAATAATATGTTACTGAGTGCCAGTCCAATATGTAAACTCGTCTGACGAGGTATTTTAGACTTGCTCTATGATAAATATTCCAAAACCCAATCTTTTATAACGTAATCTACGAGGTGGCAGTCAAACAATTTGACCAATGAAAAGCGTCTGCAGGTGCTCGTATCATCTCAACTGTCAAATCACTTTTGTTAAAAGACCGACCCTGTTTATTCCCTCAAACATTTCTTTTAACCGCTTAAGCATTGATTGTATATAGTTGTTTATGATTAAATGATAATTAATATATACAGCGATTCAGTCTTTAGTCCATCGCCTATAAATTCCATTTTGATCGACAAAATAACAAAGAAAACGATAGGGTTTACGTTCTTAGAGCCGATGAAAAAGCGGGTTTCAGCCTTTAGGCAGAATTATCGACATTCTATCCTTTAAATCGCCTACTTTCTTTCGGTAAAGTAACATTTCACAATCAGAAAGTATTTATACAGATGCTTTTAATGTTATATCGTTAAAAGCAAAAAGATAACCACTAGAACACTTCGATCTTTTTCTATGCGATTCGTCCCATATTACGTTCGTACTGTACATTTAATATTAGGTCACTTGGCGCGATAGCATCAACAAGAAGCCTTTATGTGATGCGAAAACTGTGTTTTAATAATGAAAGTAGCAAAACATCTGTAAAATGCTTAGATTTGGTCTTTTTGTAGTTCAAATTAGGTCAACATAGAATATGTCCCACGTCCAACTCTCTCTTAAAAGTGTTATATGTAATGGTTTGTTTAGGCAGAAATACAAATGTGTCTTCCATGCGAAGTTGGTGCACATCACTTTACATGATGAAACATTAAAAAAGGCTTGGATTGGTCGGTGCTTATAAAGAAATTTTCACTTAAAAGTTTTAGTTTGCTATTAGTGGTGCCTCAAAGATATTAAGTAATACGTAGACAGTTTGTTAATTGCTTTTCTCTTGCAATGGTTTCATCTAACCAATATTGCAATTGAAATATTGTCTTCATATCTTATAAATGCTGCCTGCTTTAAGCTTCCTCGTTCTTTAGAATTGAACATGAGCAAACAAGATTGTTGCCTTTCCCCCTACATTATTCCTTGTTTATATACATTAATAACATTTTAAAAAGAATTTCATATTAGATATACGTTATCTTCAGGGATTTGTCATACATTTTTTAACCTTTCGTTAGTACTATATTAATACTGTAAACATGGTAGGGTGCTTATAAGATTATGATTAAATTGATTGTTTTATATAAAAAAAGAAAAGGATAGAGTGTGAAAATAATGGGAGAAAATGTGCTTCATTGTAACGAATTTCTCATTCCGTCACAATGATTTCCCAAACCGTCATAAAAATTATAAGTTTCGGGTCTATCAGTTTAATGATAGTTCGTAGTCATTAAAAGAAAATGATTAATGGTGCAGCTTCCATGAACATTTTCATTGCTTAATGTTTTTTTTTGTATATGATAATTTACTTATCCAATTTGTAAGCATAAACTGACACCAATTACAAAGTATGACAAATAATATTCAAACATGAGCAATATTTCAGCCATTGTAGTTCGATAAACACGGAGCCCACCGCTAAATGTATTATTTCTTAAAAAATTATTCAATATGGAGTCTTATCAAAAGCATGCTCTATTATTCAATAGTAATAATACCAGGTTACTCTTTACATACATATGTCATGTCCATAAACATCTTCTGATGGAGAGTGTTTCTTTAACCACTTTGTTGATAGGATGAATTGCCGGTAAGTTACCCTTTAGTCACAGTAATATGTACCGAATATATCAATACATATAATGATTCTATTTTTGAAATAAGTATTGTCCGCCTTTTGTTTGATTTTGAGCCAGTCCGAAATGCCTGGTTGGGGAATAAAAATAAACGACTTGAGGTTATTGTTGATAAGTCACAAGAGCTCGACTTGCTTTTTTCTCGTGTTAAAAGGCGCATATTCTCAAATGAAAGGAGATCAAAAATAATTTGTTTAAAACTACACAACAGATGTACTGTTATATTATACGCACAGTTAAATATTACATCTTTTTTTAATTCTATTAAGTGGAATACTGTGAATTAACATGTTTCTAACTCCTAAAGCGTGGCATCTCCTTCGAGATCTAACTTCTTCAACTGTATATCTAGCAACACAAATACTGTACTGTTTCATTTTGATGAAAATCGGAAACATTTATAGGAAACAAGTGTCATCCGCAGAAATTAAAACTGGTATTTTTTTTACCTGAAGTCAGGTAATATGTCATTTGAGGGCATGAAATATATTTTAATTAGCATATTAGGATAACATTCCCAATAACCGTTTTTCTTGTTTTATATCGATATTGGCATTCATAAGGAAATATCCGGAAATAACCTTTACAGAATTGTTTGTTTGAACAAATTTATCAGCAGTCAACTATCATTTAAAATAATTTACCTTTCTTTATTGCACATAATCCGAACGGTAGCACATTGTTTCTTTTCAAGTAGAAGGGGCTGACCCCTTATCTATGGCCCTAATTGGACATCGTGCTTTATGACCGGAATACACAGGATTGCTACTGTCCATATGCTAATGCCCTACGGCGCTCTGGGGAGATTAAGACCACGTGTGTTATACAGGTATTGTCTTCTCATACGATCTCATTAATATGCATTCCTGTCGATCAAAGTAGCTCAATCAATAATAGGATAATATGAACCCATCGGAACAAGTAGTCCTCATTGGGATCTTTATCTCAGTGATTTCTCAGCAGGGTTCACGTTCTAGAACGAACCAACAGTGTACAGTACAAATAGTTCAATAAATCATGCAGCCCACAAAACACGTTTTTATTCTAATCTATTCATGTTTTATCGAGAACACAGATTACCCTACAAAATCTATGTTTTGTTCGTTCCATCCCGACTCTAATACATGTAAGAGGCAACGTCTGGTATAAGAACTCCGTTTTGACGCATTATCTCAAATTTGGAAATTTTAATGTATTCCTTTCCTTAATAAGCACACACTTTGACGCACATGTACTCAAAGTATTAAAAAAGGAAACATCGTTACGGAAGAAATTACTTGTGACGAGCATTTCTTTCTTCAGTCTGAATGGTTAGTATTGCATTATTGTTTTGTATGTTGTTAGTGTGTCCAAAATGTGTCGATCTTCGAAAGACATTTTTAGACGCTTATTATTTTACGAAGCCAAATATGTTCAAATTGATCGCATTGTTATCTTGTAACGTCGTAGGTATTCTTTTTGAGTTCGCACATTATATAAAATCAGCATTATCTGTTTGTTTTGATAGTCTGTACAACTAACTGTAGATGCTTAATTCTGATTCTAGATAATGTGTCCATATGAATTGATGAATAGAGAATAGATGGTTGGTGTCGTGAATCGGAAATGTTATCGGGCAAGGCTTAGGAATATTATCCGGTGAGCCGAAGGCGAAACGGATAATATTCCGATGCCGAGCCCGATAACTTTTCCTATTCAAAGACACCAATCATCTATTCTATTTATCCTTTTACCTTTATGTATACTTTTAAAAAACAAAATGTAAATAAAACACGAGAAAAACGGAAAAAATAAGTAGAGAATGATGTAAAAATGACGTCATATCGTTCTTATGACGTCATGATTAGTCGCGTGCATGTATTATATGGTTAGTGCCGGATATCACAAATGTTATACGGCACCTAGTTATCGGTCTCAAAATGACACTATTGACAGGATAAAAAAGTATATCAGCCTCATTTGAAATACTTTGTTACTTATATGCTATTTATTTATATGTGTGTGTATGAAAATAGTTTGTGGATCGTGTGTGAAAGAGAGCAGGGAGAGAACTTGGGAGATGAGATGGGAGGGTGTGATAGATGTGAGAGAGTGATTACGGCCTTAAATTCAGATTATGATTGTATATGAACATGACTATGTACCATGTACTTGTCAAATAAAATTATGTTCTGTTCTGTTGAAACATGTTTCGTTATATTTTTTGTGTGTCTAGTATTGCCTTATGTAACGACCAAGCTTTGCTTAAAAATCTTTTAAACTAACTTTAATTTACACATTTTCCTATATCCTACGTATCAGCCAAGTTACGGAATGCATATAATATGATTTTTGTTTTTGGTTGTTTGTTGTTGTTGTTTTTGTTGTTATTATTTTTCCAGAAATTCAGCAACCGGGATGTCACAACTTTGAAAAAATTGTTTTGGTTAGAAAGGAAATTTCATCGCATGTGCTTAATCTCCTTTTTAAGTCATTGATTTATAATCGTTCTTAGAATACGTATCATATTTTATCCTAACGTTGTTAAGTTTATTGTAAAAAGGGTTTTGGTCTATATTGGTACACTTTGAATGTCGCGTTTCATCGTTGAAAGTCGAATGTATGTGTCTTTGTTCAAACTCATTTAATTTAGACCGAATGTACATCAAGATCTTAAAACTTCTTATCTTGATTATTCTTCCTTTAGTGTAAGCATATCTACTTTAAATCGAGTGTGAAGTTCTTGGAATCTTGAACCAATACTGCTTTCTAGGTACATATCAAGTAATCGCACCGAATGTAATCAAAGCGCTGATACCGCTGAAGGACTAAGGTGCGTTTAAAGCAAGATGATTTAGGATACATTTGAAAATCTCTTAGGGCAACATCTCAAGGAAAACAGATGCTCCTTTTACCACCATTACTAAAATTATTATTTCTGTGAACAGAGACTGAACGATATTCTATTTTTCGAATATCTGAACATTTTACGATTTCCCATGAGGCAACAGTAATAATATAGAGAAAACAAAGCGAGTAAATTCGGACTACATTCCTAGTTCCAAGAAGGTATTAGTCCGCACAGTGAAGGCGGATGTTTAATGAGTAATTGGGGCCAGACCGCTGTTTGTTTATCGATAAAGAACCGTCTCTCAAAAAGTGGTACGTAAATTCAATTGACTAAGGTGCTGACACACCCTTAGTCCAAATATTAATGTGAAGGTGCAATGTAGAACCCGCTATTCACGGGATTTGCACCAACGACCCTTGTATCCACAAGCCGACGCATTATCTCTGAACCGCTTTCTCTCATAGGATCTTTGTCTGAATCGTTTCCACAGTCTTTTGTTCAACGTAGGTTGTTTGGTTCATCAAAGAACCTTGACAACATGTCTGGAAACGATTACCGGAACTTTAAAAGCTATTTAATAGAATTAGCTAATCTATTTATTTCAATTTGATCCTTACCCGAATGTTAACGATTCCCACGCATGCTCAGAAGACTTTATGTTGAAAACATTGTGGGGGAAAAGAACATTAGGTAATTTGAATAGCCAGTCGACACATTGAAATATTATTGTCTTATCTTTTGAGTGGTAAACCTAACTTACTCTCCTCCAATCTGAAGTTTGCATTCAATCTTAGTTTATATATACCGTGTGTAAGCGAGAAAAGGAACCAGACTTGGTCTCTGTTTGTCAGGCAATCTACAAACAGACGTTATCTAGCTTAATTCCTCTTGAAACATTGATTGCAAGACAAGATAGAATCATTACTACAAAGAATCCAGAGTTGCCTATAGCCAAAGTATAGGTTTCCTACTTACCAGAGACATGCAATAAATCCCCATAAGCCTTTGATTATATAGATTATGCGAATGCTAGTCGGTTGTTAGATTGTCAGAAATGACAATGATTCCAAGACTTTCGGGGGCTCAGTAATTGTTAAAGAAATATAATAACCTGTTCTCTCTGTTTCTGTGTTGCTAGGGACTGGCGGAATGAAATTCAATATCAAAGTGAAATACTAATTATTTATGATAAATGAATGATCATCGCAAAGGTCGTAATGAACGGAGACCTTGCTCATTTAAGTCACTATATTTCTAAATATTGTATACTTCCTGTGTGTTTTAAGCTGTTTGTTCATATAAGGAAAATATTCATTCTTTTTTATGTTTCGAGTGCGAACATGTACTATATGACAGTAAAGCGTTACACTTAACTAGTCCTTGATTTGCGCTAAACACTTTACTGCCGGAAAACAATCGTTGATTGTATTTCACGTTGATGCGAAAACAATATTTTGAATAATTTATGGTAAGGCAGGGAGCATCTTGACTTGTGAAACATTATTCCTCTAAATTTCATAGAAAATGACACCTGTCTATTGTAAACGCTTCAATATGAATCAATTGCAAATGGTTTTTCCATTGAGTAATGGGTCAAGTCTCACTTTACATCAGATAATAAACACAAATGCGATAATCACATTGATAAATGAGCGGTGTACATGGATATGAACGTGATCAAACTGTGCAAAGGGAGACATTGGGATTCTCTGAACATATGACACTTTACAGATGCCTTGCATTGTGCTGGTAGTGAAGAAGAAGGTTTGATGGGACCAAGGGTAACCGGTTCTGTCAGTTTTCAAAACAACACCAAAGTATCTTTGAGCATAGACATGCACACTGAGTATGAAAAGCCCTTATTGTGAGATAAGCACAAACAATTGCGGCTTTCTACAACTGCATTACTTAGGCTGTTCTTTGAGGAAAACGTTTCTTAAGAGGGAGATGTGATCACCATTGCTTAATACTCCATAGTTAAACGTCGGGAGATAGCTCTAGGAAACCTAAATTGAGTTATGTCACTTCATATTTATTTCAATCCCGACCCATTCTATAATTCCATTGTTTCATACATTTTCTATACATTATTTTCCAAAATGATGACCGATTTATTATACGAAAGCTTTTGATATATGCAACTCATCTTTCAGAAGCAGTATAAGATGCATATCAAACTTAACCATCTATTGTTATTTATTTTGTATAGTTGTATTGCGAGCCGAAGGCATATTTACTTCAAATAAACTTTTTGTAATTTGTATTTTTGTATTTTGTAAACACGGAAATAGGCTTAGTTGAAATGCTTGATGGAAGATTGATTTGATTTATTTATTTATTTATTTATTTCAAATAGCAGGCATGTCGGCAACACTTTGCCATTGGCCTTAACAATATATAAATTTACGAAATATAGCAAACATTACAAAGCAATAGAAAACATAGTAAAATAACATGTACTTTTCACAGAAAAGCAAATACAAAATTAAATATAAAAAGAAAACAAGATACCCGATGGAATGACAGAAGAATTTGACAATAATTGATACAGAAAGAGTAATAGTTTACGGTTCATTGCTTCTAATCCTGAAAGCATCCCTTATAAATTTTGCAGTATTAAGTACAGTACATCTGTTTTCTGATGACAAAATGTTGTTGAATTTATTAACAGTAGGAAAAGAGGTTAATTTAAGATAGTCTGTTCGTAAATCTCTGTACTTTGGGCAAATCATTAAGAAGTGATACTCCGTTTCGACTTGACCCAAATTACACTGTTTACAAAGTCGATCGTTACGGTTTGTATTATTATGTCTACCAAGTTCTATTTCTAGCATGTGACATCCAACTCTAAAACGTATATATTCCTTTCTAAGTTGTGAATTTTGTAAAATATCCAAATACTTCTCATATTCAAAGTTAGGTTTGTAATTTTTATAATAACATAGTTTTGTCATGTTATTTAAGTTAGCTCTCCATTCTTGTATAAATTGATCTTTTAATCGAGTTTTGAAAATATAACTATATTTAAAATCTGAATTGAAATTTTGAAGTGCATCAGTGCAACCCAAACTGTTTAATAAATTTCGAATAGAAGAAGCCCAACTTTTGGCATTCAAAAGATTGCTATTCTTGGAGTATGCTTCATGAATTAATGAGTCTGGATTCATCATTATCTTTATCCAGTAATTAAGCGCCCTTTCTTTACAAACAATAGAAAGGGGAATTCGACCTAACTCGCCTAATACAGCATAATTTGTAGTTTGTTTATTAACAGATAAAATGTGTTTGCAAAATCTAATATGAATTTTATCAACTTCTTTACATGTATAAATACCCCAAATATTTGATCCATACAGAATAATCGGTACCACCATAGTATCAAAAAGATTAAGTTTTGTTTTAATATCAATATTTATTCTTCTAAAAAGTGCAAGAAGATTAAAATAAGCTTGCCAGGTTTTATTCACTTGTAATTTGATAGATCTTGTTATATTACCAGTATAATAAAAATGAATGCCAAGATAGCAGAAGGTGTCAACTGTTTCTACTTCTGTACCATTAATATAAAATGAAGGATGTGAATTTGACCTTCTTTTTTCAAAAATGCATATCTTGGTCTTGGATTCGTTTATTTTGAGGCCCCATTTAAGAGAGTACTGGTATAGACTGTCAAGCTGAATCTGGAGGCAGTCAGCTTTTGTACTAAACATACATATATCGTCTGCAAATAAAAGCAAAAAATAAGAAAATAAGTTAATGTCATTATCATTCATGTTTTGTAAATCAAAAATATTGTTGACATCGTTGATAAACAGAGAAAAAAGTATCGTGGAAAGTGGCTCTCCCTGCTTCACTCCCACTGCAACATCAAAAAACTCTGAGGAACTACCGTCAGACAATTTCACACATGACTTAACGTTACTATAAATAGCTTTTAAAATATTAATCATTTTACAACTAATACCAGCTTTAACAAGCTTTAACCATAGAGCGTCGCGTATAACACTGTCGAATGCTTTCTCAAAGTCAACAAAGGCACAATACAGTTTACATTTATTAAATAAGACATTTTGAATAACAGTATGTAATAAGAAAATACAATCGGCAGTGCTACGCTTTTCACGAAAACCAAATTGGCAATTGTTATAGATCCCTTCAGATTCACACCAATTGTAAATTCGTTTTTTAATAAGGACGAAAAAAGCTTCGCAAGTATGTTGACAAGTGTTATTCCTCTGTAATTAGAGGGGTTATTAACATCACCTTTTTTGTGTATCGGTACAATAATACCTTTACACCAGGATTCTGGATAAACTCCCGTATCGAAAATGTGGTTGAAAACGTCGACTAAATATGGTGTGATAAAAGAATTTGCATATATAAAAAAGTCAGCAAAGTTGTTTTCCAAATCTGGGCTTTTATTTCTCTTCATTGAAGAAATAGCTTGCGATACTTCCTCACAAGAGAAGGGTTTATCTAAACTTTCTATATTTGGAATGTGCTCTGAGGCGTAACTAAATTCGTCTGCATAATATTGTCTGTGAGAAGCATTACTTATTGTTCTAAAATGGTTGACCAAAGCATTTGTATCGAAATCAGAGGGTAAATTTTCTCTCTTTTTAATCCTGAATTTATTAATATACTGCCAAAACTTTTGTGGATTGTCTCTGCTTAAGTTAGATAACCTGACTTGTTCTGTTTTAAAGTAAGAACATTTTGCTATCCGTTTAGCTTTACAAAAATATCGTCTGCTGGCCAAAAATAAAAGTCGGTTTTCCTCAGTTCTTTTCCCTTTGTATTGTTTTCTTCGTTTTAAAAACAATGCTTTAGCTTCTTTACATGATTGGTCAAACCATGGGGAACACGTGCTTAATTGACCAGACCTCACGTGCTCAGTTTTCCCACATGCGTCGAATGAGATTGTATTGACAATGTCGGAGAGCCTATTTATACACACATTGATATCTCCTCCTTCACTCAAAAGATTATCTCTAAGTGAATCAAAGTGAACACGATTTGAAATTAAACCAAGATTGAATTTTTCATTATCCAGGGTATTCCAAAAAAGACTTTTTTTCACAATGTTTTCATGACAAGTCTTAAAACTTTCATATCTGATATCGAATTGGATCGGACAGTGATCCGAAAACTCTGTCAGTTCTAAAACATCCATATTGTTTAGTTTAGAAGAAGTATATATATCAGTAATCAAATAATCTACTAAACTTGCTGCAAAACAATTGGTAGCTTGATTATAACAAGTAAATTTTCCGCCTTCAAGACGACCATTCATAATGAGAACATCATTTGCAATACAAATATTTAATAAATTAATCCCGAACGTATTGCAAGTGCCATCTTGCGATACCCTCGGTTTAATTTGACTACCAACACTATAGGATGGACAATTAACATATCTATCAATTGTATCGCTATCAATAAAATCAGGTCGAGTGCCGGTTCTAGCATTAAAGTCACCCATTATTAAAACATCACCTAAGGCTTTAAACCGAGATATATCAGCATTCAAAACATCAAAAAAGTCGTATTGAAAAAGTGGTGATTGTATGGATTTGTAAACATTAGATTCCTCGGGAGGTATATAACATACACAAATATATAAGATCGAAGTATTATTAACTCCGTAACGCTTCAATTTGAACCACATGATTCCTTTAATGTTGTTTTGGACACACTCTATATTTTCCTTAAGATACGACTTAAAGTAAGCACATACTCCACCACTTTCACGCTTTGCTTTATTGTTAGTTTTTGGTCTTGGGCATGAGATATAGTCGTATCCTTTGATCATTATATTAGAATTGGCATTGACCCAAGTCTCTGTAAAAAATAATAAGTCGTATTTGTTAACAAAGTTAATAAAATCGCTATCATTTAATTTTTGATGAAGGCCCTGAACATTCCATAAGAGGCATTTAAGCCGACTGCCCTGTGGTTCCTAGTTCCGAGCGTCTGCAGGGATCGCTTCACCAGCGGAGTTAAGGGTTACGGGATTTCCGTCGATATACAGTTTATCGTACCTAATATAGGCACGTTTATTCTGTTCCCTCGCCTTAATCATCGCAGGGATGAGTTGCTTTCGCCTCTCTTGAATTAAACGTGGATATTGGTCACTGACATAATGAGATGATTCTGATGACAATTCACGGGTTTTCTGCTTCACAAATAGTTTGTCTTGATAGTAGTTAAACTTAGCTACAATGGGGCGTTTGGTTCCAGCTCGGTAACCGCCGATACGATGAGCGCGATCTATTTTTACAGACGAGCATGCGTTTTGTATGCCAAGTGCACGTTCACAGTGGTTCAATATGGTGTGGGTACAATCCTCGTTACGCCTGGCTTCTGGGGTGTTGCACTCCTCGAAGTTAAAAAAAAGCAGATTGTCTCGCATAGATCGTGCCTGTAAATCTAACAACTCCTCAGATAACCGTCTATTCGCCGTCTCAAGTTTGACCATGTCCTGCTTTATACGACCATTCCTCTTTTCGTCTTCTTGGATAGATTTTTCGATTTCGCACTGTTTTGTTTTGATTTCTTCTAATGTTTGCGACTCGAAGGCTCGACTTGCTTCAATTTCCGATAGACGCTGGTTGGTTTCAATAGTTTTTGTTTCAAGTGACGAGACCCTTTTATCGATGTTTACAATTGTATGGTTAACGGCTGACATAGTAATTGCTATATTGTCGAGTTTCTTGAGTATAATATCAAGCTGATTTTGCTGCATCGTTATCTGGGCTGTAGGTACCGTGTCATCTGTTGATTGGTTCAGTAGTGACAGGAGATGTGGAGGGATCACAGACCCAAATTGACATGGATAGAGATTCTAACATCTTATAGCCTTTTTATAAAGTGTTTAATCATACATTACGGCGGCACTCTCCCACATGCATTTATCTTATGTTCATGTCTGTGTTAATCCAGGAATTATTATAGATTTTCATTCGAGCTGATGAATGCTTTAGATAACGAAAGTTCTGGAGGCGGGGAGAGGTCTTATCTAAGATATGAATGGATTAATTTACATTACGTAATCTAATTTGCTTCGGTGTATTGTAATCGTTCGTTCTATTCCAGCGAGGGATCTAAAGTTATTCAGTTTAAATACTCACATCTTATATATAGATAGAGCATGAAATGATTTAAGTGGTCATATATATTGCAAATCGCTAGCTTTTTCTTCCATTTAATTTTGTATTTGTACATGTAAGTACAATACTTTTGGAAAGCATAATTTATTGATTCATGAAGTCAAAGCACCATAGCCTGTTCGTTTTCAACACTGACCAATTATGTTTACGTGGGAAAGCAGTCAGCGTAAGGAATACTTTTTACATGAAACCGGGACCAGGAACATGGATAGGTGTGCTGAACCCCACAATATACATGTAACTGAAGCGACCTTCAAAACGAGGCATGTAAAATGCAAACTTTCGGTTTTGCAGAGACTTTGTCTTGGCGATTTCCCGTGTGTTAGCATTTCCCGTGGTGATCATTCGTGTTAACTGTCCTTTCTTAAGCGTCTAATTACTGGAAATTAGCCTCATTAAGCAACACATGAGGAATGAGTTTCAGCCCCCCTCCACATCTCCCCGATTTATATGAATTAACGCTCAAAATCCGAAATAGGCTTTGTCATGAATGGGTTAAACTCTCTACACCGGTTTACAGTATAATAAGGTTTTCAAATGAATTAGGTTTTCATTTGAGTTAATCTCTTGGTTGTTATACAGAATTGTTTTAGTCCTTTTTAAGGTACTTGTTCACGGTCACCGAAGAGAAAATTTGAAAATCAAAATTGAATGTTGTTTAAATATTACAGTTCTTGTACTGCTAATCGACAAACAATTAAAAGAAGCTATTGAAAGCATAATTTATTCAGGGCGCGTTATTTTATCTGAGTACGCTCGTATGTGCAGTTAGTATTTGATAGACCTCAAAAGCCACGTCGCACTTTTCGATTAAAATACATACTTATTCACTGTATATACATTTTAATTGATCTGATTTAATCTTCAGTGTGTAATGTATAACAGTACAGGTGTTGTGCAGTTTTAAAGAAATTTATTTTTACAATTCCTCATATCTGTGAACAAGCACTTTTAAGATTGAAAAACACGAATTGGCATTTGAATGTTTGGGGTTTTCTCCTTCACTGTTGGGCCTGACCCCACAATGTGAATATAACTGGGAAACTGTTTACACGATCGAAATGCCCAATATTAATGTCACCAAGAAACCAAAATTGTTAATAAGTCGGGTTATCGCAATCCTCTGAATGATTTACAATTAAGTATATCAGTCAAAAGTTAAAATGCTGTGGGTATCTTTGCATGTGTTCTATTTCATACAATCTGAAGGTGCGACACCACAGTTTAAGTGTCGTTGTAGTTCTTAAACAATTCAAATACTGCGCATTGTGTGCTAGGCACTATTTTAACGTTTTCTTTTTACGGTTTTTTCGATCTACTTACTTTAGAGCATGAAAGATAGACAGTGGTAATCTGAGCTGACCTCTACATTTCGGTAAGTGAAAATAAAGGGTTGTAAAGGAAATAGACAAATGGCGACAAGTCAAGATGCTCAAGCTCATATCCTGCCTTCTTAAGTGTTTAAGGACTTTACACGGAAAGTAAATGGAGAAACAGGAAATCATGTTTGATCTTATTGTGTAATGCGCTACAGATGGGCCAAACTGACAATGTTTGTAAAGAACAGAAAATTGGCGACGACTAGTGAGCCAACACCCTAATGACACAAACCGGTGTTATTTTCCGCCCCATACATCTATTAAAGAATGGATACGTTACGGTTTATTTCATTATCGTGCACTTAAATGAGTTCCGCGGGACTAAATCTGCCCACATATGTCCGCATATCCATAAAGTACCAAGCCATCTGCAATCCAAATCTTAATATCATTACATCATTTGAACGTGTATCATATGTTTTTTTAAACATAGTCAAAATTAAAGAAATATAACACATAACGAAAAAGAAAATAGGGGAGTGATGTCTTCCGAGGTTAATCCGTGAGCTGCATTTTGGTAAAACACTAACAATATTCGCCATCAATTTTCTCCGGTACTTCATCCATATATTTAAGTTCTTTGCATACCATAAAAGAGTTTGAGATGTGTTCTTTTATCTGATACCAAGTTTGTTGTGTAAATTTCACAAATTCAACAAATAATTAAGTTAATACGGGAGCCTTGTTTTTCTTGTGTAACTGAAAACTGTTTCCAAGCAAAATCTTTTGCGACGGGACGTACGGAAAAAATGCCCATCTTTTACAGGCCATATCTCGGTCATCAATCAACCAATTTTAACAAAACTAACATTATATGAAAGGAAAAAGTGTCTTCTAAAATAAAATACCACATAATGTACAGTCATTGAACAAATAAAAAAGTTATTAGGGGGCGCCGTGTTTTCCGAACTTGAATCTGTAGCGAGTCGAAATGGCTGGAGTAATATTCATGTTTGAACAGCTATTTCTTAGCCATCTTTCGTCCAAATTTTAAATATTTAATATCATTTGAAAGGTAATTTTATGCATTTTTAAAAATATATCAAAGTTAGAAAAATATTATTTAGAACAAAAAATATAATAGGGGGCGCCCTGTTTTTCAATCTCAATTTTTAAGCGACATTTTTGTAAATAATATTGCCAACATTTGACATGCATTTTCTCGGTACTTGGTGAACATATTTTAGTTTTT
>OX401421.1:20740462-20827962 GCA_947846245.1 Cerastoderma edule
GACTTACGCAAATCTTAAGCATAAACTGTTAAGTAAAACAGTTCCCTGGGTTCCCCACCAAGACCTCTGGTTTCGTAGGAGTGGCTTTGGCAAGTCACTTTGAACAGAGACCTAAGCAGATACCTAAACTAATCATTGGTGCATCCAGGAAAGCATTTTCAGAACTGAAAAATGTAGGTACTGCACTGACGAAGGGGACCCTTAAGGGACTTGTGTCAGTTAACGACTCTAATCTAATCTTTTAAGGTAGTTTAAGCGATTCCAGTTAGATCAGGAAACAAATCAGTTAGTGACAAACTCTGTAGTCATCGGTCACTCACATTCTTTGGTGCCTGAAGTTTGGGTCTCTTGTGTTCACGATTCATTCGACGATCGCCGTCTTTTGTCGGCGAGGGCTCGCTCATCTTTAATTTCGGGTTTATTTCAACTTCACTTTTTCTTGTACTCAAGTCCACGTTTTTTAAAACTATCGACAGGCGCTCATTGAAAAAAGTGCATAAAGCGTTTGGTCATATTTACCTGTATCCACACTTAGTCAAAAAAGTTATGGTTCTACCGCACGATAGCAGAGTACCAGTATTATTACTGGATCAATCGCAGTTGCTTGGGCCATTTTGGTAGGCGGTGAAGGGTACATATTACCCCGATGAATTAGTCTGGACACTGGAATAAGGTATGTTTTACATTTTACATGGATTAATACGCGATTCTTCAATTAATGAATACGAAATCAGCAAGATAAAAGTAATCTTAAAGTAATCGAGCAATAAAACGATTTTGTTTTTGAATTTTCAGATGTTGTGTGTGGGTACACTCACAATGTTCATTATGTCTGTTGTACAATAAGTTACCTTATCAATATTTGGTCTTTCGTAAAACTAAATGCGGTATTCAGTGCAATGAAAAAATGAAGATTTTTTTTTATTTCACACACTTTGAATCGCATTTGATATGTGGTTAATTAATATTGTGCAAACGGAAACTTAGACTTCTACCTTTTGAGCCATGTACTTTTGTCTTAGTAGTAATTTTTTTTTTGTATTTTATGTATGTTTTTATTTGTATTCAGATTCAGATATGTACACTAATCATCTGTCGTGTTTTTTTTTAAATGAAGGCATATAAGTGAAGATACGTGTTAATTATTTTGATGTAAAGAGAGATAGTTAACACCATTTATTTAGATTTGACTTCTGCCATATTTTTTTTTTTAAATGCTATTAAAGGGAGATAACAGTAACGTCATATCCAAAATAAAGATCTTTGAGTTACCTCCCTTGTATCCGTATATATCTTTTGATTGAATTTCGTATCCTCCCTCATACCTCAGTTTCCACATATGCTGAAGGAGTCGTTAAACAACACTATGCAAAAAGGAACACATTGCTCCTTATCAGCTATTTATCATTTTGTTCCAACGGTTTATAAAATGAATTTTGTCTTGCTATTGATACATAGGCGTAGGAGCCGCGGGGGCCAGCGATCAAATCCAATATTGTATTCTATTAATAGCTAAGGCTGAAAAGATCAACTATTTCTTTTAACTTAATGAATAGACCGAAATCACGCGCCGGCCATCTTGGATTCAAAACGAGGCTCTTAACGCAAACAAACCGATAATATCATGTTCGCGTATCACTAATGCTATTACAATTTCTAATCACATTGACGTTTTCATCAAAATATTAATACAATCAATAGTTTCCTTTTTTAAATTTTTGATGTTTCCTTGTTACGCCCATGCACTTCTAAATAACATAACCTCAATAATCGTATTTTGTTTACAGATAAGATAATCTAAAGTCAAAATATGAATTTAACATACGCATGCGTAATTCGTTTCCGACCTCATTATATTGATAACTTTTAAACAACCTTATATAAACAATTAAACTTGTTAACGATGATTATGCAATTAGAATGTTATTTTGACAAACTTTGGTGTTAATTAAGCATCTTTATTAAAAAAAAAGGAACATAAATATGTGTGTACATCTTATTATTGTTATTGTGTTGAGCAATGAATATAGGGCTAATTCTTATTTCATCTTTACCCATTTCTTCCATATAAACTTTGGGTTGAAGACGAAAATCCCCAATTGTCTACAATCTTTCACCAAATTTCACACCTTTCAAGAAAGAAGTCCCATTTCATCTATTGGTGTATAATGAATTGTGTTTCTGACACAAGTTGCGTATTAAAATCATTGCAAGTTTTTATCATATTTGTCTATGGAGGGATGGTGGCTAAAAACGTGTGTATAGTGTGTATAGTGTAGATCCAGAATAGAATAGGAAAAATAAATATAAAAAAACGAAGATGCCTTTAGACTGAGATTTGTCTGTGTTTTGCTGAAGCCTCCAGTTTTTGTAGTCAATGCTATTTACAACTGATTCTTTTTTCAATTTATCTTACAGTTTGGTTTTGCATACCGTCTTGCCATATTAACTTAAATTTGATTATCCTAAAATTAGATTGAAAACACATGGTAAGTGTAAATTCAGATAAAATTTGAGACTTTAAAATAGACTGTTTTCATGCTAACCACCAACTTGTCCAAACTTTGTATATTGATAAGACGTTTATAGGTAGAACATATTACATCTCTTCACGATTTCTCTCACTATGATACTCACAAATTATGCAGATCTTAATCAAATGTAGGCATGTTAGGACCACCTGTGAGTTGGATCTAAATTGATTATTTTCACGTTTCCAATCAGAAAGTGTACACCCAAATAAACGTGTTTACGGGGTGGGGATATGGATTTATTGCCGTACTAATTGTTTTTCATAAAAAATGCTCAGCATATTATTTTAATTGTGAGATTTGTAAGCCACAGATATACATATATCTATAAACATTAATTATTTTCATTCTTTTGACATATCGGGGAATTTGTCGGGTAGACGAAATAAGAATTAATTATTTTAAGGGGTGTAGACGAAATTGGACTTGTAATACGCTGTAATGACAATATTTTTTTAATGAAAACTTACTAGTCTAATTTGAGTATAATTTCCGTATTTATGACTTACAAAAAAAATAATAATGATAACTGTTGGTCATAATTTATAAGAGTGGAACATGATAAAAACCTAACAAGTCAAGCATCATGTGGAATATTGGGCTTGATTAGTTATATCTTAACAAAAAAGATTTTTACCAAGTCACATCTGTCATGGATAAGAAGGGACTAATCGTTAAATATACCAGAATTGTAGGACACATTAACAACTTGCAGACAGATAAGAGATAAACAACAAGGCATAAGTCACCCGCTGGGTTTATAGGTTAATTAACTCAATAGAACGTGGTTGACATACAACAGGTTGATAATCGTGTCAAAAAATTTGTATACTTTAAAAGCTGGGTCCAAATTATAGAAAAGGGGTGTTTAGGCTTCTGCTCCAGCGGCGTGAAGATAAAGGATTTAATTGTGGAGTAAGCGATTGATCAACTCTGTGAGGAAAGCTTTCTACACAAATAGGTACCGCATCAAATATACCGAAATAGATAAGGAATTTGTTCAAAAATGGACATATTTCTTTTTCGTTTCAAACTATTCATATTGATATTTATAAATGAACATGGAGGATATTAAAATGAACATGGATCACAGAGTCCTTTCTCGTTTTCTGTTTACGCATATGCTTGATTTCCTTATCCTTGCGTTAAGAGCCTCGTTTTGGTTGATCTCAAAACGAGGCGTGATTAGGGTCTATAGACGAACTCGTGGCTGTGACAGCATGGTCGCAGTCTCGTTTAGTTTACATAAAACATTTGATTTCTGAGTGAGATCGAGACCTAACCTATCGATTTTTTTGTGTGTGTGTGTGTGTGTGTGTTTTATCAAGATACACATTTTCATACGCTTTCTTTTAATTCATTTAATGATATTAATTTTGTAAATGCATGAATAGTCATGGTAAAGTTTAGGAATATTTATTCTTAGACCAGTTCTCATCTGAAGTTGGCCTCCAATGTTGAAAACGCTCTTACGCCTATGTGAAGTCCAAACCTACCATGAGGTCATGTCCCATGCATACACGTCGTACTTATGACCCAGTCACATAGCCCGGCCGGTGTCCGGCATCGGTAGAGCTCGGTGGATTTTTTGGTGCCACGAGCTCTCCTCATCGGAAGCAGAGCTCGGTGACGTGAACGGACAGTCTCCGGACATGTTCAGGCGACCGACCGAACATCGCCGGTGAACGTAGGGAGTCTGTGTCAAAATGGGAGGGGGTTTTTTTTGCCGATGTGGTGGCAACTACCGGCCGGAGGTCGGCCGGACATCGGAAGGAATACGGCCGGTACCCTAGTAGGTAACAGGACACCGTGCAATCGCCGGCCGGGTTGTTAACGGGCTTTGAACAATGACCGGCCGATGCTCGTCCGATGTAACACGGACTTGGGTGCCGAGCTATTCCGTTCTTCCTACCTGACATGGTCAGTTCATCACTATGGCTGCACTGAGGAAACTTCCAATGTCACTGCTCGAACACGAACTGGCTCAAGCAAGGGGCCACGATGGGGGAGCTCGGTGAGAGCCCGGTGAAATTTAGCTCCGAAGTTAAAATTTCACCGAGCTGCCAGCAACAAACACCACTGATGTACGGCCGGTGTTCGGCCGAGTTCGGTGAAAATTGCATCGCTAGCTCATCGGAACCTCATCGGCCGGGCTATGTGACTGGGCCATAAGCCAAGTGCGGGGTATATGCACGGGCCAGGGTACAGTTTTACTAAACAACCTAAGGAACATATTTGCATAAGTCAAAAATATTCAACATAGATATTATCTTAATTGAGTGTACACTATTGCAATTTGACATGTCATTGGAAGCGTCTCGGAGAGGCTACCGATTACGACAAGTCGCCTGTGCTGTATACTTTCCTTTTTTATTTCAAACAGGTGTACTTACGTTATTGTACCTCGCGCCAACCAATTTGCACGGGGACCGTTTTCGTCTTGGATTTGAACCGACTGGAAGTCTCGAATGCGCGACCGTAGACACAGAAATTCACGTTTCTGACTTACCTTTTTGTCAAGCGGGGAAGACACTTTGGGTAACAAGTGTGGCAGAATGGTCGGGGAATCCGTAAAAAAGCGAGTTTTGGTGCGATCCAACCAATGCCCAGGTGTGGCAAAATCTGATTTTGATTTACTTGTCTGTAAATGGTAAATATCAGGGTCAGAAATTCATTCAAGTCCTTAGGTCCTTGACCATCTGTTTTGCCTGTAGGACCAGTAACTTCATAGCCTGGGCTGTCCTTGTGACCACGAGATATTCGAATGAAGAAAGTTCATATGAAATAAACCTTTCCACAGAAATTTGTCAACATATTTAAAAAGGAATGATATTGTTACTGTATTACTCATGACGAAATTCATAATCCCAATCTTATAAGATTAATGAATTGACAAGATGACATCTTAATGCCCAGTTGAAGCTGTGTAGGACCCATAGATTGTACAAGTTACTGGTCCTGTAGACTGACTTGGTATAGAAATTAGCGTCGACCCCTGAATCAATCTGAACACATCGGGTTTATCAAATGAAAACACCTCTGAAATAATAGAGATGACGCCATATTGGTTCCCAGCGGAATAACGTCACTTCACTTTTGTGTTTAAAAATAGATCTTATATGTGAAATCGAAAAAGTCGTTAAATTCGATTGAGGAAACAACTATACATGTCACAACAACAATTTCGCCATTTGGTATGAGTTACTGATAAAAAATGATTAAAAAGGATGTCCAACACTTCCATACACATTGGACTACTTAACGTGCACGCTTAGAAAATGTGTTAATTGGCGGATGCCGATTTACCCGAAAAATCGTAACCGAACACTAATATCCGAGATGTATTTCACAGCTCACGGAAATACCCGAGTAGTTCCGATTGCCCCTGAATATCTTCTCAGAAATTGTCCGTACAATGGCTATATAACAAATTTCAGTAAACATTCACTTGCTCTCAAAGCCTGTAGGGTGTGGCTGGCGCTAGATACAATGACACAAATACACCATTTTGAAATAAAAAGGAAATCTGACGACACAGGGGACTTGTCGTAAACAATAGTGTTTCAAGTACGCGTATAGTTTGAATACGTATTATTCTATTGGAGACGCAAAATGTAACCTTTCTTTTTCACACATTGTGTTCCAAATTAAAGCCAATTTGTGAAGATAAAAACACAGCAGCCTTGACGTCTTGTCGATTTGCGGGATCGGTTTTCGGCAAGTGATATAATCGCAGCCTTTTGGAACCTCTAAATTACCGATTTACGACAGTGTTCCTTAACGACAGATTTTGGGGTTGGTTCCTATTGTTTACGGAGGTATTCCAGCCTATTGTTTACGGAGGTATTCCAGCCTATTGTTTACGGAGGTATTCCAGCCTATTGTTTACGGAGGTATTCCAGCCTATTGGTTAAGGAGGTATTCCAGCCTATTGTTTACGGAGGTATTCCAGCCTATTGTTTACGGAGGTATTCCAGCCTATTGTTTACGGAGGTATTCCAGCCTATTGTTTACGGAGGTATTCCAGCCTATTGTTTACGGAGGTATTCCAGCCTATTGTTTACGGAGGTATTCCAGCCTATTGTTTACGGAGGTATTCCAGCCTATTGTTTACGGAGGTATTCCAGCCTATTGGTTACGGAGGTATTCCAGCCTATTGTTTACGGAGGTATTCCAGCCTATTGTTTACAGAGGTATTCCAGCCTATTGTTTACGGAGGTATTCCAGCCTATTGTTTACAGAGGTATTCCAGCCTATTGTTCACGGAGGTATTCCAGCCTATTGTTTACGGAGGTATTCCAGCCTATTGTTTACGGAGGTATTCCAGCCTATTGTTTACGGAGGTATTCCAGCCTATTGTTTACGGAGGTATTCCAGCCTATTGTTTACGGAGGTATTCCAGCCTATTGTTACGGAGGTATTCCAGCCTATTGTTTACGGAGGTATTCCAGCCTATTGTTTACGGAGGTATTCCAGCCTATTGTTTACGGAGGTATTCCAGAGGTCGAGTAACCACATGCTTATGTTAACCTTTATAATGCTGGGTATTTTTTGTTAAAACATACTTTTTTGTCGTATGCTTTCCAAAATCTTCAATATCTGCTTAATTTTGTTGAGGGAAGATACTCAGAGTAGCAAACAGGTTAGATCACAGGCCTGCCGCAAATGTACTTGGTGGCTGGCCTGGATCTAACCTGTTTGCATAAACGTGATGTCAGTTTCAGCACTATAAGGGTTAACTAAGCTTGCCCCAATGCAATCACATCGGACTGTTTTTTTATTTCTTTGTTCGAATGTACCAAGACCTCAAGTAATCTAACGCTTCGATCTCATATCGGACTGTTTTTTTTTCTATTTCTTGGTTCGAACGTACCAAGATCTCAAGTAATCTAACGCTTCGATCCCATATCGGACTGTTTTCTCCATTTCTTGGTTCGAATGTACCAAGACCTCGAGCGATCTTTCGCTGCAATTCCATATCGGACTATTTTATTTGCCATTTCTTGATTCGAATGCACCAAAACCTCGAATGAATTTTGGCTGCGATTCCATATCGGACTATTTTTTCTATTTCTTGGTTCGAATGTACCAAGACCTGGAGCGATCTTTGCCCGAAATATACATATATGCCCATTAAAGAAGAACCGCAAAGGGTTTCCCACGAGAAAGTAAATATTACGGAGTGAAGGTTACACCGTTTGGCGACAACTTGATGGATCACCATGACAATAAAACATTTGCGTTTATGGGAAGGCGATGGTGAAACATGGGCAATTAATGGTATTTATAGGCAATATCAATCAGGAAATCTGCAATGAACCCTCGATCATTTAGGTGTACCATCCATCAATCGATCGAGTGTAAGCACCGCTAATTGACTTTTATCTATAACGGAGATAAACGATTCGATCCGAGAACGACTACGATGATTAACGAATCGAGCCGAGCACGACCACGATGGTTAACGAATGGAGTCGAGCACAAACACGGAGATAAACGAATCGAGCTGAGTGTCACTGCGGAAATGAACGAGTCGAGCCGAGAACCACTTTGTGCCGAGTGCGACATATAGGAGAGTTTAAGGTTTAAGCCGAGTACAATCACGAAGATTAACGAGTTGAACCGAATGATATACAAACATTTAAAATTGATAATCACAATAGAAATATTTATAGATACAAACTCAGATTCCTTCAAATACATTGTGCGGCCATTTTGTTTTTACTTGTAGGATTAGCATTAATTAAAATTTACATTTGTTTAGTGTGTTCATTCCGTTACATCGAATGGATAAACACTTGTTGTCTAAACTGTTTGGTCAAATGTATATCGCAATACCCATTTCATAAATAGTGATGATGTAGAATGAATATAGAAATTAAGATAACCTAGTCGATGGAATTAAGACAAGTAGAGACCCACCATGTTGTATTTATTCATTCAATTTTATTTCTCTTTCACTGGAAGTTGTCACATACTTGGGTGGATTCAAATGATCGGAAAGTGCAAGTTAACTGCCCCCCTCCCCACCAAGTTTAGAAAATATGAAATATAGAACGCAGGCATCATTTGAAAATCTGGGAATTATGAATGTTCATATGAAAGTATTTGTAACTTCTTTTTCATTTCCCATTTTCGTGTTAGGGTCTTCATACCATGGTACAAAAAAAGATGTCGATGACCAAAGGCTAAATGCTGTACCTTCTTTCGCCAATGAAGAATTGCGTTGGTATTGATAATTCTCAACTACCCCAACCCCCTAAAAGAATGTCCAATACATTCTTTTACGAATTTCTTTATAAGTAAATGGCTTATTAACTTTTAATTCGAGGGAACAAATTAAGTTGCTTTCATTAACAAAGGCTAGTTCTTACCTGATGACATGTATTAAAGGCACATGAACGGATATGAGTACAAATGAATTACTAAAGAGATATATGAAGTGTTTTATTATGTTCATAAAAGTCGTGATTTATGAATGCTGTGAGACCATTTTCAAGAAATTTCTTAAACACAAGTTTTTTTTGCTTGAAATAAAGTTGTCAATCATCTTTGTCAACAATTTGTTTTTTTTTATAGTTTTAAAATAACGATTTCCGATTGGTCAGTTAAAAGATTTGTGTATCTCATGACCAGGTCAGAGGTAAGAGGTCAGGCAATCTGAATTATTAAACTGGCTTATTTCTCATTGCCGTTGACGTTTACGTTGTGCTGTTGTTTTTTTTATGATAACTATTTGAATCTGACAAAAAGTTTACCAAATACTATAGTTATATATAGCACCAGTCTTATTTCATTAGTCTTTAATTCATAGCTACACTATGACAAAGACTATTTCATAGATAGTGGTCTATGAGTAACCATCGTTAAAACGATGGACTAAAGAATCGTTAAAACTAAAATAAATAAACATTCGTTTTGTACATTCCGAAGATGGTTAAAACATGTATATTTGTTAAGAAATTATGAAACGAGCATTCACGACTTTCAGTGCTTTGATTGAAATACTCTGTTTATAGGAAGTCCTTGGATTGGTCTTTGGTGCAATTTGCTAGCGTCATGTGATAGGAGTGTTGCAGAACAGAAATCTCCAATCATTATTTACAAAATAAGCCGACTAAACAATTTACTTTATCTTCCAGACAAATTTGCAATCTATTCATTAAACTGTTTTAAACGGGGACTGGGATGCATTAGATAATACAGTCTTCCGTAATTAGATAGATCTGATTTGTCATTTTATAAGTAGAAAACGTTTTATCATAAAACAACAAAAAGCTCAATCCGAAAGAAAGTCACTATACAAACAGAATGATTCCTGTTGGCGGCTTGCAGACGTCACGAAACTTCGTAGGACCTAGGCCCTTGACTGACTGAAATCCCTGAGGTTTGACAGAGACCCTCTTTGGTCTGACATATTTTCACATAGACAAAGAAGAAAGTGTTCAGTTCGGTCCTAATGGGGCTCTCAGAGTATCGGGAAGTCTGAGCTTGTTAAAAAATCGTGTTAACATTAGATCTGTAGAAAAACAATAAAATCTCAATCTATTAGATTCTTTAAACACAGGAAAGATTCATGGCGACAACTTGATAAAATATGTCACAATGCCATCATTAGACATGGACTTTGGAAGAATATAAGTCGAATTGGACGTCTTAATCATGGCTACGCAAACGGATAAGCAAAGATGGAAGGCTTGTTTTGTCGAATTGACTTTAGTCAATTGCAAGAATATCGAACAGGGCGATAAATCACTCGTGGAAAACAGCTGAATCGTCCGTATGTTCCACAACAAAGGTCGGAAACCTTTGTGTTGTCGTAAAATATTAAATCCCAATAAAAATCCTTGCTTACTCGACTCGATTTTACGACATCTGTTTCGAAACGACTCCTTTGTAACATTTGTTAACGACATCTTTTCCCGGACCCTCGGGTTATAACTGCACCGACCGGGACACCTGAAAAAAGATTCTCATTACCCCACCTTCCGCTCAACACATACACACAACATAGAATTTCGTCTGTGGTTAACCGGTTTTCTTTTTTTTTACTGAGTCCGCTTTATTCAAGCACCAGACAACAGGAATTTGTAGGACGAAGTCTAAAGTTCTCTTTTTTGGCCTAATGTTAAAATTTCGATCTTACTCTGTGGGAATCATGGCACAAGCAATCGATCACATGTGTTTATTTTCTTCTTGAAGGCTTAACCGTTGTTATGGCTGCTTTGGTTTTCTTCGACATGAAGATGACAAGAGTTTGACTGTTGTCGGCGACTATGTAAATCTCCGAGGTTGTTTATTGGGTGGAGCGGACCGTTTTTGTATTACAACGTCATACATAACCTGTTGTTAGAGATGTCGTAAAATTGGCTCAACTACAAGCAAGGGGCAAAGCTAATAGCGGGAAAACGTAGATGTCGTCAATACGGAAACACGTGTTCCTGTCAACAAAACACGCTTTTTTCACCACGGCCATCAATGAGCCCCGAGTACTTTGGACCGCGACTCGAAACTCCAGCCCTCGACCTTGGAGAAATATGGGGAGCTTTTACATGGTTTTAAGGTAGAGGCCTTTTGCCATTGTACTTTGACCTGCGACACGAAAACACAAGCCTTCCGACCTTGGTGAGTTTCAACGCGCCTCTGAAAAACGAGGGGAGGGGGCGCTGTAATGTAGACACATCCCATTCAATGTGCAGCTTGCTTCAGCGGGGGTTTACTTTACATTCCGATTTCGGTGTATTCTTATTTTCTTATTGTAACGGGCTGTTTATGAACACTGAACGAGATTTGTTAAAGCATTTTGTTCTAATGTTTGTGTTTTGATAATCATGTCAACTATATTTCAGATATTTATGCGTGGCTTGTCTGTCTTACGATTTGGAAAGTCCCGATGCTGAATAATCCATAAGGGCTCGACCAAACTGGTTAGTAATACCATGTTCTGTATATCTGTCTACGGAATACATTGTGTTGTTCATGAATACCTAGATCTACCAGTGTCGTATAGCCTTTGGGATAGAATGACAGATGGGTTTCTCTTAATGCAATAACCAACGCTCTAAAGAAAAGCAGTTTTTGTTTTTGCCATAAAAGAACTCACATTCTTTGCTGTTAAGATGAAGAAAACAAATCGAAGATCATTCCGTAAAAGAGAATCCCTCTGCTGTATTTTCAAGAAGGGGGGTCGCATATCTTCCTCAAATAGTCCTTTCAAAATGATATCGTTGTACTAATGCAATGAAGAGGTTATGTCACGAATTAAAGAAAACACGGCATGTAATAATAAATACTCAATAAAACCGATTGACCCATTAAAAATTGTCATTCACTCGCCGGCTTCAATACTATGGTAAGGAACGCGCAGAAAAGGGGCCTATGCTTGCAAGTAGTGTCCTAAACGTAGTACGCAAAGGGACACCCGCTTTTGAGGTTTAGAGAAATATTAACCAAATCTCAATGGACCAACAGAACTACCAATGTCAAATTATTACTAGTCTAAGAATTCCTTCACGCATGATGGTAAGATATGAAATCGCATAGAAAAAAAGTAATAATGAAAATGTATTGATAATGTAAAGGTAAAGAAAACACTAAAAGAAATAAATGATATCCCCATAAAAGAAGAAGGAGAGGCTTAAATGAGCGATTAATAACAAAAAAGCATTGATAAAAATAAAAAGCGTAAATAAAAGTTGAAACAAACACTAAAACAATAAATGATGTCCCCATAAAAGAAATAGGAGCCGCTTAAATGAGCGATGATAACAGAATAGCATGGACAAAAATAAAGAGCGTAAATGAAGGTAGGAATGAACGCTTAAAACAATGAATACTATCCCATTAAAATAATTCAATAAGCGATCATTGGTCGGCAGTGCGCTCAGTCTTAAACCCACCGTCTCTGTTACCAGTCTTGAAAGGATATAGTCTTTAGTCGCTTACAATGTTAATGTTGAAAAGTCATTGGCAGCAGAAAATATCCTGCAAAAGAAGTACCGATAGAAAAATAGTGTTTGGATGCATTCGTTGGTACGATTACTGCCTGCAAAGCGATCAGTTACCTCAAAGTACATGCTTATACTTTGATAATTAAGGTATAATATCAATAATATAAACATGAAGGAAAAGGTAGTCCTAAGTTGTCAATATGTATCTTGGGAATAAAATTGAACTCTCAAATAGCTAAATGACGGTCACACTCAACCTTTTTACCCACATACTATGTTTGATGTAACGTCTCAGGATGGAATAACCTTTACTTCCTTTGAGATTTATAAAAACAATTCTCAAAGAGTGCATGAATACATCTATTTCGGTCATTCAGAAGTACACATTCTGTCAAAACTTGTGTGACCACGGTAACACCTTTGCTAATTAATTCCTAGTGAACACTGAACGGTCACAATATGTCAAATCATCAAGGTTACTATAAAGTGTAAGATGATGTATGTACCTAGATTGTACTACAATGACACATGGAAGAGTCGTCAGCTGTTTTACAAGTGATAGGTGCAAATCAATCCAGTCTACCCTCGTCTACCACTACAGAACGGAAATAATGCTGACTATCCTCTTTTACTTCTTCAATCTCGGTAATATCCAAGACAATTCTCGTTTTGCTGTAATGATTTGAAAAAAGCACTTTAATGCGGGAAATATCCTAGACTATCCTTCTTTACTACTACAATGTGGGAAATATCCTAGACTATCCTCCTTTACTACTACAATGTGGGAAATATCCTAGTCTATCCTTCTTTACTACTACAATGTGGGAAAGATCCTAGACTATCCTCCTTTACTACTACAATGTGGGAAATATCCTAGACTATCCTCCTTTACTACTACAATGTGGGAAATATCCCAGACTATCCTCCTTTACTACTACAATGTGGGAAATATCCTAGACTATCCTCCTTTACTACTACAATGTGGGAAATATCCCAGACTATCCTCCTTTACTACTACAATGTGGGAAATATCCTAGACTATCCTCCTTTACTACTACAATGTGGGAAATATCCTAGACTATCCACCTTTACTACTACAATGTGGGAAATATCCTAGACTGTCCTCCTTTACTACTACAATGTGGGAAATATCCTAGACTATCCTCCTTTACTACTACAATGTGGGAAATATCCTAGACTATCCTCCTTTACTACTACAATATGGGAAATATCCCAGACTATCATCATTTACTTCTACAATGTGGAAAATATCCCAAACTATCATCCTTTACTACTACAATATGGGAAATATCCCAGACTATCATCCCTTACTTCTTCAATGTGGAAAATATCCCAGACTATCAGCCTTTACTATTACAATTTGGGAAATATCCTAGGCTATCCTCCTTTACTTCTACAATATGGGAAATATCCCAGACTATCCTCCTTTACTATTACAACGTGGAAAATATCCCAGGCTATCCTCCTTTACAACTACAATATGGGAAATATCCCAGACTATCATCCTTTACTATTACAATATGGGAAATATCCCAGACTATCCTGCTTTACTACTACAATATGGGAAATATCCCAGGCTATCCTTCTTTACCACTACAATATGGGAAATATCCCAGACTGTCCTCCTTTACTATTACAATGTTGGAAATATCCCAGACTATCCTGCTTTACTACTACAATATGGGAAATATCCCAGACTATCATCCTTTACTATTACAATATGGGAAATATCCCATACTATCTTCCTTTACTTCTACAATATGGGAAATATCCCAGGCTATCCTTCTTTACTTCTACAATATGGAAAATATCCCAGGCTATCCTTCTTTACTTCTACAATATGGGAAATATCCCAGACTATCCTCCTTTACTACTACAATATGGGAAATATCCCAGACTATCATCCTTTACTATTACAATATGGGAAATATCCCAGACTATCCTGCTTTACTACTACAATATGGGAAATATCCCAGGCTATCCTCCTTTACCACTACAATATGGGAAATATCCCAGACTATCCTCCTTTACTATTACAATGTGGAAAATATCCCAGACTATCCTCCTTTACTACTACAATATGGGAAATATCCCAGACTATCCTCCTTTACTATTACAATATGGGAAATATCCCAGGCTATCCTTCTTTACTTCTACAATATGGGAAATATCCCAGACTATCCTGCTTTACTACTACAATATGGGAAATATCCCAGACTATCCTCCTTTACTATTACAATGTGGAAAATATCCCAGACTATCCTCCTTTACTACTACAATATGGGAAATATCCCAGACTATCCTGCTTTACTACTACAATATGGGAAATATCCCAGACTATCATCCTTTACTATTACAATATGGGAAATATCCCAGGTTATCCTTCTTTACTTCTACAATATGGGAAATATCCCAGACTACCATCCTTTACTATTACAATATGGGAAATATCCCAGACTATCCTGCTTTACTACTACAATATGGGAAATATCCCAGACTATCCTGCTTTACTACTTCAATATTGGAAATTTCCCAGACTATCTTGCTTTACTACTACAATATGGGAAATATCCCAGACTATCCTGCTTTACTACTACAATATGGGAAATATCCCAGATTATCATCCTTTACTTCTACAATGTGGGAAATATCCCAGACTATCCTGCTTTACTACTACAATATGGGAAATATCCCAGACTATCCTCCTTTATTATTACAATGATTGTAATAACAGAAACAATATGAAATGTATAAAGTACTTCTTTGAGTATTTTATCATTTTTTCACTGTGGTTTGTAACGTCAAATGTAGTAGAAACACTAAAGAGATATATTCTGGTGTAAGGGGTTAATAACGTTTGTGTATGACGCAAGAAGATTAATGCGATTTTAAGCAAGCATGCAAATATGTAAACCAAACCAATGTAGATATCTGTGGGGAGACACATTCATGCAGACGAGACAGGCAATAGTTGTTTATGAACCTGAATAAAAACTCATTACTCTTCACCACACACAAAATATTGTTATCGTCTTAAAAAAAGACCCTCTCACAAATTGGAATTTTTGCTTTCCAGAAAAAAATGTCTTCTACCGATAATATGACAACATAGATTTTTAAAGAAACACAAATCTAGATTATTGACAGTTTCACAAAATCTTTCACAACCGTACAGAAAAGTTTGTACTGTTTAAAAGTTTGTATTGAAGACATTGAAAACTGTTTAAACGTGTTCATTTCGTAAACAACGAGCGTATTACAATGTGGACGAATATGTTAAGGTATTCAATTTATTTCTAGGCTCTCTGAAAAATATGTTATCAACGTGACGTCAAAAGAAAAAAAAAGATCTCCACAGTAGCACGTTTGTGTTATAGATAGAGGTTCCTAATTTAAATAGTATTTCGCTGATTATTCATTTTTCTACTTTTTAAGTTTATTGTTTCTGTTGTCGCACTTATCAATGTTTGCTTCATTATTTTCTCTGTTGTGAGTAACTATCTTTACATAAACATACCATTTACGTGACAATTGTTTGATAAGGTTAAGCCGTTTTCAATGATAATTCAATTATATATAAAAGTAATAATTGGATTCATACCACTTCTGTATATACCATTTCTCTTTACTTGGATATGGATGATCAAATGCAATAGTACACTCTTAACTCAAACTGCCATTGCGTGAAAGTTGGAAGAGTGGTTCGGGGTTTCACGTCATTTTAAATAGTTTTTCAACCAATCTTTTGTTAGCACACATTTCGATGCTCATCTTATTTCCTAATCGCTACAGTCCTATTTTTCAAGCTATTTTCTTTTGTAATATTTGCAGAGGAACAGTAAACTGTACAGTAAACTGTACAGGTTTATTGCTTTAATATTTTTTTTTTAAACAAATTGAGTGTTTGTAATTTGTTTTTCTCGCCCACGCACAATTCCTTATATGTTTTATACCTAGTTTTATTTTATTTCGACACCATTTTGACGATACATGTACATGTTTAAAAAGACATAAAAGGTCTAAATTATACTTCTTGAAACAGAGCAGAGCAATTTATCTAGACTTGTATGTGGAGTACAGCATCAATATTACACAGAAAGTCCAAACGAAGGACAACGTGATAAACGGCAAATGATTAATAATAATAATAAAACAAAATAATAAATATATATAAATGCATAAATGGTATCTATTTATGTAGGATGATACTGTAAGACATCAACATTCAAAACAAGATTCTTAAAGGCAAGAGCTTCTTTAGTTTAAGAACAGTAAAATTATGATTTTTTATTATTTCTTGTTTTAATTTAATATTTCCCCAATTCAGAAACGGTTTTTCATTCTTCATTGACGAAGGCTCTATACACAGTGAGCATCTTTTTGGAGTCACGATTTTTTTCTTTTCGTGTTGAAGTAAATTAAGTTTTTCAAATGTTGTCCCAATATAGAAAAACAATCTAGTGTGTACCGCGATTTAACCAAATGAAATATTCGACATATTTTCTGATGTTTTCAAATAAACGCTGTCTGATTAAAAAAAAGAAAAAACAAATAAAAAGTTTTTTACTGTTTACTGATACGCTTTATAAAGTTTTATACTACATTCCTCAAGATATTGATCGATCTATAACATGTTACAAAATGCATTTCTAGGATGTTTGCATTTCTTGTTGACTGCGGTTTACCCTTAATTCATCTAATTAACTAAAGGCATGTCTAATGGGGGGGGGGGGATCAGAATAATAAAAACAAAAATTAAACAAAACAAATTCCATTTTAAAATCAAGTTTCATTTGATAAGAATCTTTCCTGAATTGAACTTTGTATTTGCCAACTTCATTCATTTAATTTTAATTTCAATGTGAAAATAATAATTTAAGGGGAAGTAATTAATATGAATTAAATAACAAGATCGTTGATATTCATTTTGAAAATATAAGTGCAAAATCAGACAAATTAAGAAAATTTGCTAGGCAATTGCATTTGAAATGATAATTTTGTCATTAATTATATTTCAAATTCTTCATTAACCAAAGCAAATTTGGTAGACTTGTCTTCAGACTCATTCATTACCTAAAGAAAAATTTAAAAAGGAAAACTTGAGAACAAGTGAATTTACCAATTTGCGCCAGTGTTATTGGAAAAGAAAGCAAAAACAAAAAATCATGTAGAACAAGAAAAACGATAATCAATAACAAGAAAAACAATGATTACAGAAATAAAATGTTTTAAAAAAAAGGTGCCCTCGTAAGTTTGAAGATGAATATTAAACATTTTCCAACTTCTCGACGGCATAACGGACGTAACAATACTAAAAATGATTTTTTACCCTACATTGCTTGTTGAAATATCCATAAACTATTATGACAAAATACTGTAGTTTTAATTCTTAAAGGCTCATGAAGGAACATATCAAACTATATTATTTGATAAACCTTTGGTCAGATCATAGTAGTTATCACAAAAATAATAAAAAAAAACCCAAAAAAACATCAGCACAACTTCAACGTGAAAGCCAACACATAAAATAACAAAAATAACACAGATTAGACAGTTTGATAATTCAGATTGCCTGATTCTTCACCTCTAACCTGGTCACTCGATACACAACTTTTGGAACCTACCAATCAGAATTTGTTATCGTAAATATGTAAACAAACAGTTTGTTGATAGACATGGTTGAATTGGAGACAATTATATTTCAAGCACAAAATATGTTGAAAAAGCTTATTAAATAGGGTCTTACAGCATTTATTGTTTTATGTTCATGACTTTAATTAACATGGTAAATAAACTCCGTATAGTTGTAATGTTATTTATTTGTAATCATATCCTTTCATGTGCCTCTAATGAAGTATCCCTTTTTGTATTACATACGTAAAACAGTCTATAAAAGTGTTTAAAGGTAAATTTCGAAATGATACATGACGCATTAGTGTTCATTTCTGCGGCAGGAAAGTTATTGCTTTCCTTGATAAAGTCCAAACAATATTAAAGATGCAAAGAACACTTATCCGCAGAGTGCTGGAACGCAAACAGGTAAAATTAAGGCCAGCTGCCAAGTAAATTGGCGGCTGGCCTGTGATCTAACCTGTTGTCTACCCTTGGTATCGTTCTTTAACAAAGTTCAGCAGATATTTAACGTTTTGGAAAGTAGACGACTCGCAAATAATTTTTTTTTTAGAAAATTACCCAGTATTCTAAGGGTTAGTGGTGGCTTCACTCCATGAAAAACTGTGTAATATACAGCACGGTTGTACACCTAGTTGAAACATGCTCAAACTAAGAAAGTACTTGTTTGAATTGATGTTTAAGCCGTTTAAAACTGCAAGTTATTTGAAATGACAGATACAGGACTCTGTGAAAATTGCCGAAAATATTGGGAATAAGATTACATACAAATAAAATAATTCTTAACAGTCCATCTATATGCTGATGCTTTCAATTTCGACACAACGTTGGTTTTTTGTGGGGAAGTTACGGGTTACATTATAATCATCGTGAGATGATGTATAAAGATGGATGCATAAACGCCCAAACTCAACTCTGTCATACGGCTAAGGTTAAAAACCCTAGTATACCAGTTTTTGGACGAGCATTAAGAAAAATCTAAAGCCATTGGTTCTACCTTTTGACAGAGATGAAATGTTTACCAGTGTTACCAGAGATCAAGATAAATGATTAGTGTGTAATTCTTGCAGGGTTTAGAAAGCTATGGTATAAGTTGTATTTTGATATATTTTCAACAATGCAATTCCAATGTTTACCAACAGGACGGAATTTATGAATGCATTGAAGATATAGGCCTTAGAAATGCAACATTTTTCTAGCGAATGAATGTACCCTTTAAAACGAGCAAGCAGAGCACTCGATTTAATTCAATCATGAAGCTTACGAACCAAGTGCATCACATATATGTACGATAGGTTATTATATTTACATCATATTTTACACATATATACAATTTATTTTGAAGGCTCTGTTCAATAAAAAGTTGTGTGTATGAATATGAAGGGACGCGACCTGTTGCTGGACAATAAAAAAAAATCGAGGCGTCTTAGTTCATATGTACGAAGTTTTTAAGGTTAATTAGGGAAAGTACCTTATTTGCATTTGTAATTTAGTATAGAAAGGAATTCATGATCAAAACACTGAAACTACTGAAGTGGAGGAGTGTGTATTGATTGATTTTTGACACATCTTCTACCGCATATATTTAGTTTTATCAGTGTTTCTTTCTTCCAACCTCAAGAAGAAAACCCTTGCCTTTTCTCACACACAGTGCGAACACTCTTCTCCAATTGTTAAACAGAAAAAAATATCACATTTTTGCTTTGAATTAATAGTACTAAATCCTAGAAAGAAAGTTATCTTTTTATGAACAGAACAGAACAGACTTTTAATTAGACTTGTACACATTACATCATCTACAACAATAATAAATTACAAATGGTGTCAATAGGATAAGGATTTCTCGCGAAAAATACATTGAATAAAAAGCAAATTAACAAAACAAATAAGATGATGATTAAACAAGTCCTACTGTAGAAAATTGAGCGATTTCTTCCTTTTCGAAGATTCATTACAGTAAATGCTTTTATTTTGCACCAGTTGTTTATTTATTTTCAATTCTTCTTTACCCGATACAGAAAATCTCTTAGTGATAATAGCGCTCAAACACGTTATATCGTGAGAGTTTCAGAGCAATTGAAACTGAACAGCAAACTACATATAATATTATTTTTTGGAAAACGTAAGACGGCAAAAATAAAGCTCTAAAAGTTGATGAATTCTGTGATAAGAATATGTCAATCGAATATTGCCGGGGAATATTTCGTTAAATGTTGGGTACAAATGAAATTATATGTCAAGGTCTCACTCTTAGTTGTTGTTGTTTTAGCTTCATAACTTCATAGTTTGTGTGTATCACGTGACTTTCCAACATGTGTCCTTGTTAATAATTTCCGAGTTCGCTGCCGAAATTTTCGATTTATCTCAAATGTAAAGAAAGTTGTTTCCAAATTTGGAAACCCATTGTTGGTCAATTAATTTTAGGAAAAAAAATACTTTGTACATGAAATAAAAAAAAAAGGAATTGTTAAGTAATGATCATACAGTGTTTTTCTATGTTTTGTTATAAATAACTCGATGTACATAGTCTAAAAGTGTTTTGGGTGACTTCCTGGCTTTAACCATATTCTCAATTATCATGAATGGTACCTGGGTACCGTTTTACTAAACAGTGTACGCTTAAGATTTGCGTAAGTCTAAAACAACAATTTCTCTTATTTCAATATTGGGATAAGCAATATTGCAAAGTAACACGTCATTGGAATCGTCTCTCCGTGACGCTTCCAATGACGTGTCACATTGCAATATTGTACTTTCATTGAAGATACTATCCATGTTTATCAATTATGACTTAAGCAAATATTTTCCGTAAGTTGTTTTAAACGGTACCCAGGTCATGAGAAACCACTAGCAAATGGAAGGATTGCCATAAGGAGCAATTTATCCTTTGTCAAAATGTTTTTTTATAGAAAATGTTAATATTCGCATCATTCAATTAAGAGCGACATAAGATGTATGGTTAAGTACATAAAGGAGGGTTAACATATACATTCATCTCAATTCAACAACAGGTGTTTCTTATCATATAGTGCGATACATGACTGAAGTTAAATACACCACAAGGGGCTTTTTCACAAAGATTAGTTTGTTCGTTTATCTAATTCGGGCTTGACATATTTTCCCCCAAATTTCAGTTTCTTCGCGATACTTAAATCATCATGTATAGGTAGACGGTTTGACTGACCTGACGTTAAACAAGCAAATTATAAAGGTAGAACCATCCGCATTCCAGGGGCCCGTTTTACTAAACAGTTTACGCTTAAGATTTGCGTAAGTATAAAACAACAAGTCCTTTTATTTCAATATTTGGCAAAGCAATATTGCAAAGTAACACATCATTGGAATCGTCTCTCCGAGACGCTTCCAATGACGTGTCACATTGCAATATTGTACTTTCATTGAAGATATTATCAATGTTAATCAATTATGACTTACGCACACATTTTCCGTAAGTTGTTTAGTAAAACGGGCCCCAGGAGCCTACTTACTCCGTGCCAGCAAGATGATAAAAGTAAGACGATAGAAGTAAAATAAAATACATGTTCGACATTTTCTTTGCAAGATTTATTAAATGGGTTACTTCGTCTAGAGTTAAAAAATGGTCACTAGAAGTTTCGCCAAAAAAAGTTAGTTAAAAAAATATTTATTGTTTAAGTTCGAAAGTCCATTAGCATAACATGTACATGCTGTTGCTTACATATTTACCTATCGCTTTGACAAGCACTACAAACGAAAAAACAAGACGGAAAAGCATTTTGAGCGTATATATTAAATAAAAAACATCATTCTTAATGGAGAAAGGTGCGAAATAAGCATGCTTTCAATAAATTAGCTCATAATAGACAATACAAATAACCGGTGATTGCCCCCGAGACCTATTGTTATCAGATCAAAGGTATTTGTCGGTGTTGATGTTGTGTGTAGCATCGCTGGGGGAAGCAAAATGGCGTATCACCGCCATTGACCTTAAGGACATACGATCGTCGTGTCTCACACCAATATTGGAAGTGTATCGACATGTTTTCCGACAGATTGATGATCTATTGTCGGCGTGGATATGCGAGCTGAGGTACAATTGACAACGTCCCTCATATTCATGTAGAAGCAAATGGTTTGTTTATGATAGCGACGTGTGTATAACAATAGATACCGTATCTGTGCATTGTCTGTCTACTCCTTCTCTTTTTTCTTCACCCAGTTACTGGAGCACAAAGATGTATATTGAGTTCTTTTTGGTTTGTTTGTTAGTTAAACACCAGCCGAAATTTGAAGGCTTATCATGTTTTGTAAAATTCAAATCTACTGCGTGCCAGATTGTTTTAAAATTTGGTACATTGTAGTCTCTTACAGTTTAATTTTGGATGGTCATATTCTTGAAGCTATGATTTTGTCCGGGTTTTGTTGTAATTGTATTTACACGGGTGGTACCTAAATCAAGACATTAACGTACAGATAAAACAGATAAATCAACAGAAATAACCAGGTCAATTTAATTGATAAATCGGTAAGTAAATGAATGGATAAATGAATCAGTTTATAAATCGACTGGGACATTAATGGATAAACAATTGAAAATATAAAAAAGTAATGATAAATGAATAAAACAATAGATATATAAGTAAGTAAATAAATATATAAATGAATAGATATAAAAGTAAGTAAAGAGTAAATAAATCAATACTTGAATGAATACATAGATGAATAAATAAACAGATAAATGAATAGTGTGAATAATCGATTAAGTCATTGTTACTGAATGTGACATACTAAGTTCCTTAATTCCCTTCAAACAGTTGTATTGTCGTGTGTAATTTCTTCTATTTGGCCACAAGGCATCCGTCGGACATATGTCCTGGGCATTTAATGGCCGAAATGTCGACGACATATTTTCGAGACTGACAGCTTAATTGATAGCCCGGCTGTCCGCCATGTTGCCTTGGTTGTGTTGGTGATGGATTCGAATTTAACGACATTTTTATACGTCCCGCTTCGTGATTTGTTCCTGCGTCGTATAAGGACGTATTGAGCTAGTACTGCGATAAATGTGGTTATTTAAGCTCGAGTTTTACATGCATCACGTTCGGGTGTTTTAATTGATAAAATAACATGCCATAGGTATAAATTTGATTGGTTAGATTATGAAATCGATTGTGTTTAAGATATTTCAATGTAAGCAAAGATTGAAAGATCTCTCGCTTTTGTGTTGGTATGCAATATGTGAACACAATACGTGTTTTTTATAATTCATTTGTATCAGAATAATTATGAACCTATCAAATGTAAAATGCATAAGCCTTCAAAATATGATTTGGGCTTTGCGTCATTTTAGAAGTATTTCAGCCATAAACTGCAGATAAAACAATTCAATACAATACAATACAATACAATAAGAAATATTTGACGTACATGTTACCATGCTCCTGATATTTCCTCATCAGAGCACCACACTGTTCACTTTTTAAGCCGCTCAAGTATTTGATAATTTATGAGAGGCGATTAAATCAGGTCGTTTTGAATTCACAAAATAACGAAAGTATAATTGGTCTCAAACCCGGTTTCTTTGAACTAAGTGGAAAAAAGATCAAAATCTAGATCAACGCCTGAATTTTTTTTTCATTACTAATTACCGTCTAATTGTGGGTTTTCGCTGGGGAAAATTGCAATTAGATTATAATTACTCTTGTGCTCGGAGGCTAGTGATTTATTCCCGGCTGATTAGTACTTTTTATTAATTTCGTTATCATTGTTTATAAGACATTAGGTGATTAAGTTATCTTTATCAGTTCATTTTTAAACTTTAATATTTCATTCTGCAAAATCCCTACAAACATGCTTTTGGCCATAACATACATAAATATGTTTCGACTTTATCTAATAACATCAATCAGATGAATGATTTTGAATCTGAAACATTTTGCAATGCATATGCCTTTTTTTCTTCATGCAACTTTGACAAGTTTGATCAGCCTTTCACTTTTTGGCAAGGATTAAATGTGATATGCATTCAAAAGTAAATTCACATGTTTAGAGGAATAAAATAATATCAGGAGGATTTGATTGTCATACTGGTCTCAAACAAGGAGAAATAATCCAATATCAACTCTTTGCTTTAGTTAAAGGCGAACTTGGACTTGGTTAAAACGATAAATAATAAAATGATATCAGGATGATTTGATTGTCATACTGGTCTCAAACAAGGAGAATAATACCACATCTACCCTTTGCTTTAGTTAAAGACGAACTTGGACTTGGTTAAAACGATAAATAATAAAATGATATCAGGATGTTCTGATTGTCATACTGGTCTCAAACAAGGAGAAATAATCCAATATCAACTCTTTGCTTTAGTTATAGACGAACTTGGACTTGGTTAAAACGATAAATTATAAAATGATATCAGGATGATTTGATTGTCATACTGGTCTCAAACAAGGAGAAATAATCCAATATCAACTCTTTGCTTTAGTTATAGACGAACTTGGACTTGGTTAAAACGATAAATAATAAAATGATATCAGGATGATTTGATTGTCATACTGGTCTCAAACAAGGAGAAATAATCCAATATCAACTCTTTGCTTTAGGTATAGACGAACTTGGACTTGGTTAAAACGATAAATTATAAAATGATATCAGGATGATTTGATTGTCATACTGGTCTCAAACAAGGAGAAATAATCCAATATCAATTCTTTGCTTTGGTTAAAGACGAACTTGGACTTGGTTAAAACGATAAATAATAAAATGATATCAGGAGGATTTGATTGTCATACTGGTCTCAAACAAGGAGAAATAATCCAATATCAACTCTTTGCTTTAGTTATAGACGAACTTGGACTTGGTTAAAACGATAAATAATAAAATGATATCAGGATGATTTGATTGTCATACTGGTCTCAAACAAGGAGAATAATACCACATCTACCCTTTGCTTTAGTTAAAGACGAACTTGGACTTGGTTAAAACGATAAATAATAAAATGATATCAGGATGTTCTGATTGTCATACTGGTCTCAAACAAGGAGAAATAATCCAATATCAACTCTTTGCTTTAGTTATAGACGAACTTGGACTTGGTTAAAACGATAAATTATAAAATGATATCAGGATGATTTGATTGTCATACTGGTCTCAAACAAGGAGAAATAATCCAATATCAACTCTTTGCTTTAGTTAAAGACGAACTTGGACTTGGTTAAAACGATAAATAATAAAATGATATCAGGATGATTTGATTGTCATACTGGACTCAAACAAGGAGAAATAATCCAATATCAACTCTTTGCTTTAGTTAAAGACGAACTTGGACTTGGTTAAAACGATAAATAATAAAATGATATCAGGATGATTTGATTGTCATACTGGTCTCAAACAAGGAGAAATAATCCAATATCAACTCTTTGCTTTAGTTAAAGACGAAATCGAACTTGGTTTACAGGGAAATAAATATTATGGTATAATATAGACAGTATAAATATCCTAATACTGTTTAAATATGTTATAGTTATTCCAGGGGAAAACGTGAAAGACTTACATAATACTTTAATATTGTTTGACTATTGTTCACATGGGGTTTCGACATAAATACTGAAAAGCCCAAAATTACCATCTTTAGAAAAAAGGTACCATAACCCTCAGAATGCTAGGTAACTTTCTTAAGATAGGTTTGTGTGTCATCTGCTTTCCAAAAGCTTACTTTGTGGCTGGCCTGTGATCTAACCTATTTGCATAAGCATGAATTTATGTTCCATCACTATAAGGTTTAAGGGGAAATCAATCTTTTATTTTTAACGGTAAAAAAGAAGTACACGTACTAAACGACTTCAATAACATAGGCACTATATTCAATTATATTGCTTCTTTCATGACGAATTAAAGATTTTGGCAGATAAAGGTTTAAACTCACTTTATTCTATCTTTAATTAAAAAAGGGACTATTTGATTTTAATGGCTGTGCATTTTGTTAACCATTTGAAGACTTTGTATATCCGATATTAAGTTTTTATGTTTAAAATCGATTTAGGCTGTTTTGACCCGAACAAGTTACAAGGGGATGAACGGGGTTATTTGATATGAAAATACATCAAAGCAATAGAGGACGAGATCCTTTTTTATATATTCTTCCAAAATAAACAAAGTTTTGACATGATTTTTTAAATCGATAAATTCGTACATGGCCAAAAAGCTGAACATTCATAAAACTTTTAAATAAAAGACAGAATCTTAACAGGGCAAACTGTATAAAAGAACTTCAGTTTCGTTTGTATTTTTATTGAAAGCTAACAGTCTGCAAGACATGGAAGCAAATTCGGGCACTTTTGTGAGTCAATAGGGGCTTGAATTTGCAAAAAAAAAAAAAAAAAAAATTACATTACTTAACAATAAAAGAAAAATATAACATTTATATTATACATATTTTTAAGCAGTTTGGTTTAAAAAGCACAGGCTGTTACTGATTGAAAGCATTGATTCATAACAAATCAAAAATATGACCACTAGACTTGATTTCCCTTTTTAAAATCATAGTGCTGAAGGCACTGAAGCTGGATGACATGATTCAAATGGATGATTATTCTGCATTATTATGATCAGCTTTTTAAAATATTGACGAGTATAGGAAAAGTTCAGATGTCAGTTCGTCCCACGGCGGTTCATTTTGTAATAAGGTCACCAAACGATTTCGGAATTATAGCCTTGTTAGATGACTGACGTCATCCAACAAAAACGGACTAAGCTTCAATCACTTCAAGGTTTATCTTAAAAGACTCCATTCAAAGTCGTTATAAATGATTTGCATTTTATCATGTGAATATGGTAACACAACTGATGAGATATTAGGTTTGCAATTACTTGAGGCAAATGATTTCTTAAGCTGGAAAACATATTAAAAAATGTGGTATTCAAATTCTATTTGTTAACATTTTCTTTTGTTTCCAAATTTGTTATATCTAAATATATTATCGGATCCTTCATCTACCGAGCCAACATATTTCTTTGAAATGATAAGAAGAGGAAATAGGCAATCGTTGAAAATACAAAGTGAAAGGAAACAAGATCTGTCATCTAACGAGAAAAATACCAAAGAAAAAAAAAGAAAAAAAAAACAATATACTTCATTTGCCCTATAAATAATCTATTTTTGATTATCATTCTGAAAGATTGATTTTTATCTTGAATTTCCATTCCATAAGTCACTTTATATAACTGTCGTGTCAAAAATGTTTCAAAATGACTAATAACCCTTCCCATAATTCGACTGGTCTTAAACACTATTGCAGTATACTGTGCTTGAAAAATGTTGTCTCTTAAGAAGAATTCACTCAACATAAACACACGCTCTACTTTTTACACACGGCTTTTTATGTTTCTTTGTTAATTATAAAAAATTATATACTCTTTTTATAAAGTTGTTCATTGCACTTTACACCTGATATGTTATATTCGTTTGTCGCATTTTTCAAAGAAATAGGGCGGCTTTATTGGCTAAATGGTTTGTGGCTCTTACCTGGCAAAACAAATTACACATGAAATGAATGAGGCCCATAAACCAATTTAATGGGCTGAACAAATGTTAAAGCTCGTATGGGAATTTTTTTTTTTATTGGGACTTCACGCAGTTTTTTTTCTAAAGAATTATTTCGTTAAGGTTTCGGAACGGTAATATTAAACGGTTAACAATGTTTCTATACATAAAATGACTATAATAGCTAAAAATTATAAAGCAGTGAAAATACAATTACCTTGTCACATAATGGTATGGTACCAGTTGTAATAATTACCCCCTGTTTTCCTTTCTTCATGAGTTGTCCTCCCTGAAAACTGACAAAATTGATTTTCTAATGTGTTCTATGATAAAGATAGGATTTCATTTTGAAATCTTAATATGAATCAAGAAATGCATCTTTATACCGTGAATAATCAATAAAAAAAATCAGGTTTAACATCATGACAGAACTATCAAATTTCCCATAGGCTCCAATGTTCATTTTTTAATTGATTATCCCCCTAATTGAGGGTATAATGTGAAAAAGAAATCTCTGTAAAACCTTTTCATTTGTGATGATAGTCAATGTTAAAAAGTTTCATTAAGTTGCTACCATTCAGTATTGAGATATGCAACACTCTTATTACAGTTCAAGAACCTTAAAACGCAGCAAAAGTCGACTCATTCATGCTTCCAGAGACATCTACCAGTGCTAGTCTGTGAAATGTTGTCTTGCCCAAGGACACTACATCGTGAAATGATAGCCCGTTGTCGGAGATCGAGCCCTCGAAAGCCGGCATCCATTCATAAAATCCAACCGCTTACTTGGTTTCTAATTGTTGGCCTTCCAACAAGTCAAGCGATGGTGAAATCACGTGGTCAGATTTGAGAAAAATGGCCGCCGAACCCTCGCTTCAGGTTTTCGAACAAGTACATCTTGTTTATTACTTACTTGTTTTTCATCGGATAACGCCTATCATACGATCATTTGGGAACAGTTTCAGCGAGTATCAACAGATTTCCCTCTGGATGGCCAAATAACCGATAATTTCATGGAGAGTTTCGCGATTTCCCGACCCGTAAATCGCGAAACATTCCATGAATCACCTCGGTTATTAGACCATCCAGAGGAAAACTGCCGATACTCGCTGTAATTGTTTCCAACTGGTCCTATGATATGCGTTATTCGATGAACAACAAGTAGATAATAAAGATGTTATACCTGTTTTAAAATCCGGAGCGAGGGTTCGGCGGCCATTTTGTTTCTTAAACCTGACCACATGGTTCCCCTCTATTGCAAGGGCGGCACCCTTCATGACATTGCACAAATATTTAGCAGACAAAGAGTGAAACAATTCATGCGAGGCTGAGTGTTTTTCATCCAGATTGCGTAAGATTCACGTCAAAAGAAAAACGTACAAATCATTTCGCTTCACGATTGTCGTAAATCTGAATAAAGAAGCGAACAAAAAACTCAGTCGTACAAACATGAATTATCATTGCAAAGTATTTGAAAGATTGAAAAACCCGACGTGGACCGATTCGAGTGATTGTGGTTGTGCATTCGTAATGAAGATACTAGAATAGAATATAATTTTTATGACTAATACCTGGCCCCTCTCCGTGTGGGTTCAAATCCTGAGAGGGATATGGATTTTGATGAGAGGCAGTCTCCCGACTGACTTACGGAATGCCGATGGTTCTACCCGCCTTGACCAGCCCTTATGGGCAGTTGAGTATGGGGTCTTCCTCCCATCATTAATAGTCGGGCATCGCTACATAACTGAAATAATGTTGATGTGATGTAAAACCCATATAAAAAAATATGACTAATACGTACAAACATATCTCGTCATGCAAACAGATATACTTTGATATAAACATACATACATTTCATACATAACTTAGAAATATAAAACGTCTGGATTAGAAGGTTTTGATAAGTTATTCATTTTTTATTAAGGGTAATGACACTTAAAATATATCCAATGATCAAATTACAAAACAAACGAGTTATCAGCGTTCAAGTGCCAAATAGATATAAAAACATTTAGGGATTTCAATATCTTTTTCTTATTTGGTGATGATAATAACTACAGGAATTTACTTATATTCAACCGAGTGCGATAGAAACTGCCAATGCTTATGGATCTTATGTCTTCATAGTAGCTACATTTGCAAATAAAATAATAATAATAATCTACAGCCTGTATTTAATCGTGACCACAATGGCATTCCGTAATCTGGAAAATACAAGCGTTTTTATTGTATAAACCCAATGAGCTTTTTGTATAATCGTTCGACAAGCTTTTGTACCTCATTCGAAAACCTCGGCTTACATGCGGTTTTCAATAATTGTCTTGTTACATACGTCTATTTATTTAATATTTGAGTCACTCCATTTGAAAGTAGAAGTGTTGCTTTGTGCCTGTGTTTTTATCTAAATCATGTTTGTGTCCAATGTGACTTATACTGCAATAGACATAAAGCAAACCAAACATAAAGCAAGCCAAACATGAAGCCAAACTAAACATAACACAATCAAAACCAGTTCACGTATATAACGTAACGTAAACGGTACTTCTGGCATAACGCTTTTATCTACGTACAAATTTTCGAATCCCATGAGTCGGCGCAAGAATCATCGACACGAATTACTTCATCACCGCAGATTTCAAAATAATGGTGCAAGTGTTATGTTCGTGCTAGATACAATACCGCAAGGACACAAGTCGGAAATCAAAAGGGAATTATACGGAACAAGGGATTTTTCGTAAACTGTAGTTTTTTACCAATTAGTTTGAATACGCATTATACTATACGAGACATACGAATTTTACATTTGTTTTCACACATAGCGTTCGAAACTAAAGGCTTTTTGTGAAGATGATAACACAGCAGCTTTGAAGTTTTGTCGATATGCGGGATCGGCTTTTGGCAAATTATGTATCTTGACCTTTTGGAACCGTTGATTTTCAGATTTTTGATTTGAAACTTAATAACCAGGTTCCATTATAAATAAAGAGGCTTAGTCATTCATCATATACGTAAACACAGCTTAAACTATCTTTATTTCATTAAACCCCCTTTGGGTAATCCATCGCTCCGGAGACGTTTTAAGAGCGGTCACGTATTTTATTATCTTCTTTTACATAATTTTCACCCCTTTTTTCTGAAAGAGCTTTTTTCAAGTATGGTGTGTGCTTATACTTGTCTAATGCAACACTAATTAAACATCATTTCCCCTAGTTTACGTTGCTGATTGTTTATTGATTGATTAATTAATTGATTTACTACCTAATTAATCAATTAGTCGGTTTAATAACACAAATTGGTTCATCGTTTGTTTGGAAGGAAATGTATATATAATCTAGATATACCTAAACAGCTTCCTTCATAAACCTGATGTACTCCTTGTAATTTCCCATCATACGCCGAAAAACGATAAAAAGAACATACTTATTAATATTTGGGTGTTATTAATTCGTAAGAGTAATCCATCGTTTAAAAACATTCAAAGAATGGTCACGTATCAAACTACGTTCTTAATCACCTCCAATTTATTTGAATTGTTGGGACGAAAAGTCATTTGACATCTGTTTTCTCCGTTTGGTGCCCAATAAAAATCCTAATTGCCCGTAATTATCTTGTTATCATTTTTTCATTATCATTTTTTTCATTATCATTTTTTTCATTATCATTTTTTTGTTCTCCAATAGTATGCCTTTGTCTTGGCTCATAGTAAGAGTGTTATACTTTCGTGTTAAAAGGTGTCAAGTTCGATTATCCTGCTTTGTACACAAGACGAAAGTTAAATAATAGTATTGATTAGCAATGGTGCAATGGCTACCCTTCATTGATTCCTGAGTAATTAATATAGCTTTGAGACAGGAAAGTAAATCCCAGATAGAAATAATCAGCCCTGATTTGATTTTTATTGTTTGTTTAATTGATATTTTACATCGCGTTAACGGTATTCTACATACATATCATTTTCTGTCTCATAATCAAATGAGAAAGGGCTATTGCTTAACTGCCCATTATGGCTGTTGAAGTCGGGAACGTTAATCTGAATTCCAAAAGCCAGCACAAGTTTTAACAGGTTAAAACTTTGATGTTAAAACAATGTTGCAACATATATACCAGAAGGAGAGAACTGTAACGAAGTTTTAAATAAATGAATTGTTAAATGACAATTGTAAAAAAGGTTTTATAACTTATGGTTCAACTCATTTGCTGACTAGGAGTTGTACTGAATTTCCATACCATGACTGCATATTTTGGTGTCATTAATATGCTCAAAGCAAGAATTTTACAATTTCGGCATTTTACCACCAACATTGTATATTTTCGCCTAAAATTTGTTGGCTGGTTTTCCAAATGACCACGTGACCAATACAAATCAGAATATAAAGCCTGTCACAATACACATTTTAAGTATGATACATTGGTTTTCTGTATACAAACAGCCATTAAACGAATGGGGCTTTCTATAACTCGTAGGCGTGAACTTAAATTCGTAAATTTATGGTGTAGAGTTTTCGAAGAAAAAGTCATCAACAACTCATTGCATACGAGTCATACAAGATAGTTCCCAATTCGCGGCACCAGTAAATCAAACGAAACTACTCGGGTATTTCCGTGATCCGAAAAATCAATCGTGACTTCTCGGGTATTTCCGTGACCTGAGAAATCGACTGTAATTGTTCGGGTATTTCCGTGATCTGAGAAAAACACCTCGTAAATAAGTGTTGAATTATAAATTTCGTGCTAAATATCCCGGCTAAAAACACATTTCCTATGAGTGTCAACGTTGAGTAGGTCAATGTTCATGAGAGTGCTGAGCATCATTTAAAACCATTATTTTGGTTTGTTACTCATACCTAATAGCCTAATTATTTCACGTAACACAGTTACAGCTTTTTAGATGTCTACGTTTGGATCATTATGACTAAGTTTGGTCAAGATGGTGTCAGTATTTCGTAAGTCAGCATGAAGACTCAATCTCACGAAATTCAAAACCTACTGGGTACCGTTTTACTAAACGTTTGAGGCTCAAAATGTGCTTAATTTCAAAACATCATTTCATCATATTTCAATAGTTGGCCTTACACTTTTGCAAAGTGACCCATCATCGGAAGCGTCTCTCCGAGACGCTTCCGATGATGTGTCACATTGCAATATTGTGCTTCCATTTAGGATACTATCCATGTGTATCTATGTTACTATCCATGTTTATCTATGTTACTATCCATGTGTATCTATGTTACTATCCATGTTTATCTATGTTACTATCCATGTTTATCTATGTTACTATCCATGTTTATCTATGTTACTATCCATGTTTATCTATGTTACTATCCATGTTTATCTATGTTACTATCCATGTTTATCTATGTTACTATCCATGTTTATCTATGTTACTATCCATGTTTATCTATGTTACTATCCATGTTTATCTATGTTACTATCCATGTTTATCTATGTTACTATCCATGTTTATCTATGTTACTATCCATGTTTATCTATGTAACTTTCCATGTTTTTCTATGTAACTATCCATGTTTATCTATGTAACTATCCATGTTTATCTATGTTACTATCCATGTGTATCTATGTTACTATCCATGTGTATCTATGTAACTATCCATGTGTATCTATGTAACTATCCATTTTTATCTATGTTACTATCCATGTTTAGCTATGTTACTATCCATGTGTATCTATGTTACTATCCATGTGTATCTATGTAACTATCCATGTGTATCTATGTAACTATCCATGTTTATCTATGTTACTATCCATGTTTATCTATGTTACTATCCATGTTTATCTATGTAACTATCCATGTTTATCTATGTTACTATCCATGTTTATCTATGTAACTATCCATGTTTATCTATGTTACTATCCATGTTTATCTATGTAACTATCCAAGTTTATCTATGTAACTATCCATGTTTATCTATGTAACTATCCATGTTTATCTATGTAACTATCCATGTGTATCTATGTTACTATCCATGTTTATCTATGTTACTATCCATGTTTATCTATGTTACTATCCATGTTTATCTATGTTACTATCCATGTTTATCTATGTTACTACCCATGTTTATCTATGTAACTATCCATGTTTATCTATGTTACTATCCATGTTTATCTATGTTACTACCCATGTTTATCTATGTTACTATCCAGTTTATCTATGTTACTATCCATGTTTATCTATGTTACTATCCATGTTTATCTATGTTACTATCCATGTTTATCTATGTAACTATCCATGTTTATCTATGTTACTATCCATATTTATCTATGTTACTATCCATGTTTATCTTTGTTGCTATCCATGTTTATCTATGTTGCTATCCATGTTTATCTATGTTACTATCCATGTTTATCTATGTTACTATCCATGTTTATCTATGTTACTATCCATGTTTATCTATGTTGACTAATGGTAATATTTTCCCAAGGTTGTTTAGTAAAACGGTACCACGGTGTCGACATTTAAACCATGTGGAAAGAGGGCCCAGGTATTAGAAGTTGAGAGCTAGACAGCTCTAGATACCACAACGCAAGCAACCCGTTTGAAATAAAAAGGAAATTATAAGGCACAGGCGACTTGTTGTCGTGCATTGTAGGTTTTCAATTAATTGAAATAGATATTAAACAATAGATGACATACGATTTAACCTTTGTTTTTACACATAATGTTCGAAATTAACAGCTTTTTATAAATATAATGACACAGCAGATTTACCGTTTTATCGATATGTGGGATAGCTTTTCGGCAAATGCTATAACCGCAGCCTTTCAGAACCTCTAAATTACCGATTTACGGCAGTGTGTAGTCTGACAATGTGAATATTCACAATCTTATGTCCGAAATAATGGCCGCACCATATGTATTTTGTGTATCCCGCATGAGTTATTCTGGTTACCCATGCTTTAACACGTCGACATGAAAAATCGACAAAAACAGTCGGCCTTCGACTGCGATTTCTCTACCGAGTGTTAGACGTAACGCCGATATAAAGCATGGGGTAATCATATACCACCAGAACAAGAAAGTTGATGGTCAGCTCGTGCGTGGTGCACAATGTGGTTATCATTTGCAAAAGTAGATGAAAAAAAGCAAAAATACACAATCCGTCATGGGTGCAACCATCTTGTTCGGACATAGAATCGTAAACATTGGTCACGTGACCTGTCTACTGTGATTTGAACTCACGCTAACATGGGTAATGGGACTTCAAGTTCTGCATCGGACTTTTTCACGTGTAAAGATTCGTAACATTACGTCTAAGTTTACAAAATTGTCGTAACACTTGCCTTTCAAAGGTCTTTTTTTTGTGAATGAAAAATATACTTGCATTTAAAAGTAGGAGACTGATCTCACAGTGAGGACTCGTGTTTCGTTCTTGGCTAAGTAAACGCACTCGCAATTTCGGCAGGGGCCTTTCGCACAAGATTGGTAGTTTTACGTTTGTGTTTACGGAATTATCGTCACCATCGAATCTCAAAGGTGATCTTTTTGTGATTTAAAAAATATGCATGTGTTTTAAAGGACGCTACATATTTCTCAGTAAGGACTCATGTTCCGTTTACGTCTAAGTTAACACTTTTCTGGGGTATATTTTTCCACTTTATATATACGTTTGCGAGAGAATACGTCCTTTGAAACATTATGAAACAGGCCTATGTTCCGTTTACGTCTAAGTTAACGCTTTTCTGGGGTATATTTTCCCCCTTTATATTTACGTCTACGAGGAATTATGTCGTTCGAACCTTTGTGAGAAAGACTCATTTTCCGTTTACGTCTAAGTTAATACTTTTCTGGGGTATATTTTTCCCCTTTATATTTACGTCTACGAGGAAAAATGTTGTTTGAACCTTTGTTAGAAAGACTCATTTTCCGTTTACGTCTAAGTTAACGCTTTTCTGGGATATATTTTCCCCTTTATATTTACGTTTACGAGGAAATATGTCGTACGGACCTTTGTGAGACAGACCACTTGTACTCTAACCTTGTGCTAAATGTAACAACGTGTGTATAGACACATAGGACGAGTGACCATAGGGTCACGATAAATGAATATCATTTAATTTTCACCTTTTTTACTTTATTTGAATTACATTGATCGTGAGAGAAGGTTTAAGCTTATTCAAACCCACTCTCGATGCCTGCTTCCTGGAAACTAAACCAGTAAAGTTAGGCCGGTTTGTGGGTTAGTCCCGGAAATTGTCACCTCGCCTAACGGGGATTCGAACCCGGGACCTTTGGTACAAGAGGCCTACATCTATATCTACATGTATACCACTGTATATCCTATACAGTCAAACATTGCTAATAGTACATTCTGTTTTCTTTTTTGATTAAAGAAAGTAAAATTAAATGTTAGATTCACCTTGTCTTTTTAAACTTAATCATCTTACATCTGGTATAAAACAAGTTGTTACAACTTCGAAATATCGCTCTCGATTCTGCTTCCCGGACACATAATCATAGCTCGCGCCGAGTGTGCTTTAACCCTTTCCCAAACAATAACGACATTTGACCACTTTGTTGCAAACGACTCTAGAAAACATTGTGGGAAAAGGAGAAATTGCTCGTAACGAGCAAGTTTTCCTTTTTCCACAATGTTTTCTGCCCTATCAGAAGAGTATTGTCCAAATTCACCACATTTTGAAATGTCGTCTGCAAACTCTTTTAATTTGGGACAGTCGAAAATTTGTTGTTTGGGAAAGGGTTAACGAAAACTATTTGCGAGTACTAGAATACTCGAAAGCCGCTATACAATTGTTTTATGGTAGAATAGCCATAACCCTCCATTCTTATGTCAGATTACTTCTGGCGTTCTCGGTATAAATCGGTTGTGGCCGTAACTTTTCGGTCTAAAGCGAGAACGACTGAAATTGACTGATTGACAGATTGACTGTCGATGCTAAATAATATAGCAACGTTTAAGTTCATGCAGTCTTATCTTCAAAGAGTACCGTTTTTAAGACGACGGTGACTTGTCTATTTAGACGAAGTTAACGAACCGGCGTTCGACAGGGGACTCTAGGCAATTTTTTTTGAAAGACCGTTAGTTGTCTATGTACTTGAAGATATTGAACAGGCGTGCAACAAGGGGATTCTTAGTTTTAAAAAAGACCATAAGCTGTCTCCGTAGAAGAAGTTTCATGAACAGTCTTTCAAGAGTCACGGGAAATTAAAGTTTTTAAACATACCATAATGAGTTGTCTTTGTGCATGAAGATAGCGAACAGTCGTGCGAAAATTAGATTATAAGTTTTTAACAGACTATAAGTTGTCTATGTAGACGAAGATAGCATGCTACAGTCATGTGACATGGGGATTCTAAGTGATATGGGATTCTAAGTTTTTAAAAAGACCATACGTTGTCATTTGACATAAATATAGCAAAGAGGTGTGCAACAACCAGTTTCAATATTTTTAAAAAGAACATAAGTTGTCTTTGTAGATAGCGTGCTACAGTCATGTGACAGGGGGATTCTTAGTCTTTACTTATCGAGAGTGGCTTTGATCAGGCTTTAAGCTTCCTTCACAATCGATGTTAAACAAATACGGTGAATACGGTGAATTCTGTTTTTGTACTTTAAGATAGGGAACAGGCGTGCGACAAGGGGATCCTATACACCCACAGTTATACATTTATCTAAGGTAGGGTCCGTACAAAATCGCCAATTCACTGCGGCTGTCATTACATAAACGTTTCTTTTTTTTTATTACGCCATACACATAATCGTCTACAAAAAACGTCCACGATTGTCGTAATAACGACAATTCGACGTCAAAATCGCGGATACACAGTCAGATAGAGAAACGTTACGCGGGGGCTGTCAAACCGAGACGGACAAATCAGAACGCTCCGTCGCTACGGACGTAACAACCAATCGGAACGCTCCGTCGTGACGGGCGGAACGACCAATCAGATTTGAGCGTTTCGGAACGCGACGTGACGCCCCGTTTTCAACGTGAACGAAGTCCCGTGTGCCTCTGGAACATTTGCCATTAACGTTGTTCGTGCTTAAGCGGGCGGCTGGGATTTTCTCGACTCCTTTTGCACAAAAACACTGTATTAACCGTAGTTCAGGCAAAAGCTGTCTGTAAGATGAGGTTACTACTGCTGCTGGCGCTCATTGGTACGTTTTTTGTATTTTTTTTTTCATTTTTTTTTGCTTGTCTGTATCTTTTTTTTCTCATTAAAACACGTTGTTTTGAAAGGAATGTAAAATCCTCATTTTATAAAAAAAAAAAAAAAAAAGATGAAGATTAAAATGTCTGTTTTCTTCTATATTTTGGCCGAAAACTACATCAAGAAATAACACTTGTATTTCTCGATAAAGGCTTCTGTCGGAATATTTAAAGCAGTAGATTAAGACAAAATAATAAATATGAATTAATTTTTTTTTGGGGGTCATTTTCTTTGGTAGCGGGGGACCTTTAGAACATGAACAATTTAATTGTACCTCATCTTATTATAATTATTATTCATTTTATAATGTCTTACAAATGATAATCACGTTTGTTGTTCGGTTTTAATTAACTACATGAATCATAATTGGGATATCAATTACCTTTAATTGAAGTATATAATTTAAACCTGAATCAAGCGACAATTTGTCCAGTGTGTACACAGTAGCTAGCATCCTAGAACTTACTTTTATTACCTCAGCCTGTAGTGTGTATTGCCTTTAGGGAAAGAGGTCCTTGGTTTGAAACAAATATTCATTCTGATATGTAATGAAGTTTATGCAAGTACTTGATTTCGATCAATGATTTTCGTATGAAAAAGAAGTCAGTGTAGATTACTTTTCACCGTTTCTTTTTTTACATTTTCTGCTCAGAATTCGCTTAAGTTCAATCAATACAACATACCCTCTTATTTCAATAATATTGCAAAGTGACACATAATTGGATCGTCTCTACGGGCTAAGCAATAATTGCAAAGTGACACATCTACGAGACGATTCCAATGACGTGTCACATTGCAATATCGTACCTTCATTTAAGATACTATCCATGTTATATCAGTTTTGACTAACGCAAAGTATTTTTTTTTAAATTGTTTAGTAAAACGGCAAATACCAGAAGCGTGGCGTAAAACCCCGAATCTAAGTGAATAATCGATCGTAATTTAGATAAGTTGTAGAAACATTGAGCCTGTCTCAACAAAGATTCGTAACTTTACGTCTTCGTTTACAAAATTGTCTACGTTTACAAAATTGTACAAAATTGTCTACGTTTCCAAAATTGCCTACGTTTCCAAAATTGTCTACGTTTACAAAACTGTCTACGTTAAAATTGTCTACGTTTACAAAACTGTCTACGTTTACAAAACTGTCTACGTTTACAAAACTGTCTACGTTTACAAAACTGTCTACGTTTACAAAACTGTCTACGTTTACAAAACTGTCTACGTTTACAAGTTTGTCGTAACCCTTGAATTAATTTTTTTTTCGTTTTTTTTTCGAACAGAAACTTTATATATATGCGTTTAAAAGTATGATAAATATTTTACACGCATGACTTGTCTTCCGTTCTCTTCTAAGTTTTCTGGTTTTCTATTCTCCTTTTTCATTTACGTTAATTGTTTACGGAAGAAAATAAAGTACAAACCCTACTGAGAGGGACCCTTACTTGGTTTTAAAGTCAGAAAGTCGCAACTTATACACCCATTAAGAAAGCCAAAAAACCGCAATATGAAACAGCTGTGCCATATCATGCTATATGTCCGTAATAACCTGTCTGCGAAAAACCACAAAACTTAAGCATTAGATGGATGATCAACAACAATTGCTACGTTATGTTCACTAAAAAATATTTTGCCATTAGCATTTGAACTGTATTGTTGTAATAGGATCGTTTTTATGTACTTTTAGAAATGTTTCTATCGAGGTATGTTTGTTTCTTTCTTTTTTATTGAAGTGGTTTTTTTCCCGCATAACTCAAAATTTCAATCAAAGTTAGCGCTTGTTAGAAGCGGCATATTCGAGACAATTCGTAGGAGTACCTACAAAACAGGATTTTGAAGGGCAAATAAAATATGGCAGAGGAAAAATCATTGTCAAAACGACTTCTCGGGAAGGTTTTTTTCTTCTTTTAAATATATTTTATTGCCAAAAATATACATAGTTATAATATGGAAGTACAGTACAAGTCATAGTTAGGAAATGAGTCGAGCTGCAAGTTCTAAAGCTTAGTTACTTAGTTACAGCTATCCCCTTCTGGCATTTAAGTTGCAACATTGGTCATGGCAATGTTCCATTGTATGTTATAAACAAACGATATATATTCGCGTATCAAAACGTGACAGCATTGGCGAGGAAACATAAAATACACGAAATAAATAAAGAAGATGGCAAAAGTTGTTTTAAAAAACGTTTTAAAGCAAACCGCTTGGTCACCTCTTCAAGATTAAAATATCTTCTATATGTAGTAGGGGTCTCGATTTAGAAGGTAAAGTTAAATATGTAAGCGGGCCGGATCGCTCAGTCGGTAGAGCGTTCGTGCGGTTTACGGAGGTTCTGGGTTCGAGTCCCGGGCTGGCTGCAAGAGTTTCCCACCTTGGTTACATATATCCATCGCCCAACGTTCATAACCACAAGGAGAAAACAGGTTATCGTTCGCGTATATGTGAGCAAAGCCGAGTCCGATATCTTTCTAAAAGTCTCTAACCACTTCTTCCTTAAGTTCCGCAAATATTAATCTGCAACGGTATGGAAATACTTCTACGTTTAGCATCGTTAACAAATGTGCGATGAATTTCATTAAGAAGTAATTGATATATTCTGTCACATCTTTCGTAACATATTGAAGAAGATGAAGCCTTGTTGATGTTTTCGAAGATTTATTCGTGAAAGTTTGTGAATCGATACATAAGTTTGGTATAGAATGTGTAAACAATCTAATTAACGAATTGACGGATTAGTTTTTCGCGCGTTTCGTTAAGCAAATGAGTGATTTGCCAGGGCGTTTTCAGCCAATCAGTCACTGTCACTATCAATAGATCGACATAAATTGTTAGGGGTCTTTTGATTTGTCAACTACTAGTAGTTAACCCTTATAGTGCTAGAAACGACTTCATGCTTATGCAAACAGGTTAGATCAAGGCCAGTGGCCAAGTAAATTGGCGGCTAGCCTATAATGTAACATGTCCGCTACTCTGAGTACCTTTCTTCATCAAAATTAAGCAGATATTTAAGATTTTGTGAAGCAGACGACACAAAAATCTTTTTTTTAGAAATTAACCCGGCATTCTAAGGATTAACTCAGGGAGATGTTTGGAAAGCATCAAGAAAGAAATGTACAATCCTTTGGCAAGCAAATACGCATGGTGATTCTTAACAAAGAATACAAGTACTAATTTGATAACAGGTTCTACAAATATTAGACTTTCAGATGGTGATGGACTCAGAACTCGGGGTCCCGGGTTCGAGTCCCATCGAGACCACTTTTCTCGTAAGAGTGGTTTTAAGTCAAGTCACTTCAGAGCTCTAGCACTGGTGCATCCAGGAAAGCCGTTACAAAACTGAAAAAATGTTGGGACTTATATGGGACCTGCTTCAGTAAATTACTATAACTATGAGTCGATTTGTCGACAACTTTTCGCGAACTGGCGCGTTGTCGTCAAATCAACTGAAGCCCTCGCCACTTTATGACAACCGCATGCGAAACCCTAACGTTTTAAAGACGCGGTTTGATATATACACAAACAATTCCGCATTGTTTGGAATGTATCGTCACGCAAAGGACCGCCCATAAACCTGTCACGTGTTGATAACTGTATGTCACGATTATAGCTTGGTCACCCGATCGACGAAGACTAAATCCAGCTGGTTTCCATCTCAGTGGGAAAAGGGGTCATATATAGAGAGTAGGATGTGTCTTAGTAAAAGAAGGCATTGTGGTGTCCGTGGTAACGTTCTAAGGCACGATGCATAGGAAATTAAGACAGTTTTTAGAATAGCCCAAACCCGGCATTTATTCATGGCAGCTCAAACAATAACAACAACGTGTATCCGGTTGATTCTATTTATAGTACCACTTTCCGGTGTGGTCTTAACCCTGATACTACAGACATGTCTGTTTAGAAAGGGCAGGGTCTTTGTTGATATTTGAGCCATGCGATGTTACTTTGAATAGTTCATTGGTATCTAATTCTGTGGATGCCTGTGGTCCCGGTCCGTGCTTTAAACATGGACCAAGCGCCGGGACCCAGCCTAAGTCTGCAGGTTCTTAGTCGGCCGGGATATGGTGGAAACTGGCGTAATAGCGCATAGTTGGACTTTCCACCCGTGGTGAATGTTACAGTTTGATAGAAAACCTATATAATACCCTATACTAATAGAAATCGTTGATAGTAAAACCCACCGAAATAAACAACAACAAATGAAAATGCAATAAAATTAAAATTCATTTAAATCTGTTAAGAAACTTTCGAAATTGACAGTCAATTTATACTTATTAACGTATATAGCTCACCCTTAAGCTTTATCGTACATGTTTCCTGGATGACCTGCCAGTACTAGGCTAGGTAATTTGTCTTGCCCAAAGACACTCCACTGTGAAATAGATGGTCGCCATCGAGGGTCAAACACGGGTTGGTCGGTCTATAGTCCCCGACGCTAACCATTAAACCACCGTAGTCGTCTGATCATCTTATTACGTCAATGAGTCAAACCGCATTTAACTCATATTTAAAAAATAAAAAAATAAATACTAGGAAGATGGGTTACGTAGGGCATATTTTGGGTTTTGTTGTTTAATCAAATTATTACGTCATTTAGTTTGAATATTACTGCGAGAAAGAAATTTCATCATCTCAAACAAAAACGCGGAAAAACATTTCTTCTTCCTTATATTAACGCTTTTGTTTTGTCATCTACGGCGAACTTGCATATTAAAAAGTTTAGCGTTGAGAAATGAACAGTTTCCGAGTAGAATTTAAGTGAACGATTGCCATGTACTAAGACAAATGATAATGAACAAACCACAAAAGCTATTAATTTTTCTTTTGCCGCTTTTCACACCGAACACATAAAACTCTTTTTGTCATGAATTACGACCCTGAGGCGTTTTGTTGACGATAAAAACCGAGGTAGCGGTTGACCGAATAGTACATCAGCCCACGTGATCTATCAAATTCCTGACAAGTCACATGACAGTCATATGACATTCTCATATCATCTCGCGTTATCAAACGCGATTTTATTTGGATATGCAAATGTTAACCTTACGATTGATAGTAGTTGGCGTTTTTATGCAAATGAGATGTTGGTAAAAAAGAATAATTTGGGAAAATCCCACATTTGTCTTTTTTGTTATATTTTTTTTTACCAATTCAATTACGAGCCAGTCATCACCACGATACTAAGTAAGCAATACTTCAAAAATGCGAAGTGAGAACATTAATTAGTAGAACATTATGAAGAAACGAAAGACTTTTGTATTTTTAGATAACAAAAATATAAACAACAGATATCCTGCCCCAGACACACGGGTTTTTTAAAAGTCAAATACTTATCCTTAGTCATCGTCTGTTGACATATCTCAATTATCAATCATAAATTCTGTCTTTAAAGTGAGACGAATTCCTATGCAAATTATTTATCAATCTTTATATACTTTATTAGCGCCTCTGTCAACATTAAATACCCATCTATTTTATTTATTCTCCTCTATTTTCGAAATGAAGGATAGCTGACATTTTTGATTTGGAGTGATTTTATGGTAACGTAATCGCAGTGAAACTTCACAGTCTAGCTTTTAAAGGGTCACTGACCCTAGTTTAATGGTGTTTCTATTTTTAAACTTTTTCCACGAAACACAAATCGATCTTTGATCTTAAAAGGACTATCCCACTGACTTGATTTTTTACTTTTTTTTTTAAAATAAAATAAATTATCCTCTACCAGTAAGATGATAAGATAATTTTCTTAGGTGACATAATACTAGATAATTGACAACTTTCAAACCCTGCTGATAAGGCTTATATCATTTGTATTGCATATATTGCAAACCGTTTAACCCATTGCAAAACAAAAACGACATTTAACCAGTTTGTTGCAGACGACTTTCATTTTGGAACAGTCGAAAACTTGGCGTTTGGTTGAGGGTTAAACATGTTTGATTGAGGTTTTAATGCTGATTTCAACGTGTTTATGAGTGAATTGATGTTAACGTTTAACTCATAGATCTTTTGCATTCTTCCAATACATACTGGGCTAGTACATGCTGTCTTATCCAAAGAGATCCCAAGATGCACAAAAGTCGGCAATTACGATTTAAACCTGGGACATACCGTCTCAAATCAAGGACAGACTATTTTGCCTTAACTTGTATATTTTGTGTTTGTAATTCATTGTATAAAGGTTTTTGGCTATGAAATATGTTTAAAGTAAATAAAGGACAGATTAACGGCGACAGTGCTGAAGTGGTAAAGCGTCGGCATTACAGGATATTGTACCGATGGTCCCGGGTTCGACCCCCGCTAGCGGCTGGGTGAATTTTGCCGTGGGGACTAGGCCACAAATCGGTCGAGTACTGATCTAGGGCCCGTTTTACTAGACAGTTTACGCTTAAGATTTGCGTAAGTCTAAAACAACAAGTCCTTTTATTTTTTAATATTTGGCAAAGCAATATTGCAAAGTAACACATCATTGGAATCGTCTCTCCGAGACGCTTCCAATGACGTGTCACATTGCAATATTGTACTTTCATTGAAGATATTATCCATGTTAATCAATTATGACTTACAGCAAACATTTTCCGTAAGTTGTGTAGTAAAACGGGCCCCAAGTATCCAGGAATTTGATAAGCTTCAAAGTTATAAGCTTCAAGCTTACGTCATGATATATGTCATATAATTAAGTCTAACCTGTTAAGCATGAAGTCTGTTCCAGCACTATAAGGGTTAAATGGCGTCTCAATTGTGAGAATCTATTGAAACAAAAAGATAAACACACTTTGTGATAGATGAATAGATGAATCGCAAACCTTCAATCTGTCATATTTCGTTGTAAAATTTGTTGTGTAATTTGCATGAGCAAAACATATCAATCTTCATCAAAACCAAATGGAGGTTGTAAGGGTATCTCCCTGTTCCAGTTTTTAATGTTAATATTGCTATATACGATTCTAAAATGATTGTAAGGTAAAAATAGATTTACCGAAATAAAAATCCAAGATTTAGTATTGTCACGGATAATGATAAAACTGATAGTAAAATATGATCGAAGTTATAAAAGTTGTTTGTAATTTATATTTGACTGACGCGCGTTTGTGGTAGTTCCGAACGAGAATAACTGAATAAAGAAAAACGTATTTCATGTTAAAAAAATAATATTTAATAAAAGAAATTGAAATAATGCGGTAAAAGTGAGATTTCTCAAAATATGCAAATATGATGTAAATGTATAACAAAACAAAAGTAAAAAAGGGGGAAAGATGATAATGAATAGAGAACAAAACCACACTCCGTTTGCCCCAAAGGCCAGACATTAAAAGATGGAAATGCCCCCTTACAAGATTCGGATGAATTTATCGTTAATTAATTCAGTTTTGATGAAGCGTTTCTTAATTCACTCCATCTTCAAACATATAAAAGGTTGTTTTTTGCATCCATTTGGTAGAAGTAAGATAAAGTGTGACCAATCTAAAACACGAATTTGACATTTAACTCCTTACGTCATGAAGCTTGGTGTTTCGCATCTACCTAAAGACATTTTAAAGGCCCATGCAATGAGTCTTATGTTTTATCAAACTATGATATTTGATAAACATTTGTTCAGATTCAAAAGGTATCACCAAAAAAGAGCAAAAAAAAAAAGCACAACTTAAACGTGGAAGCCAACGAGAAATAATAACCCAGATTAACCAATTTGATGATTCTTCACCTCTGACCTGGTCACGTGATACACACATTTTTAACCGGCCAATCAGAATTCGAGAGTGTTGAATTTAAGGTAGAATAACCATAATTGTCGATTTTCAAACATTAACTTTTGTCGGATTACTTCGCACGTTCTCGATTAACATCGGTCTGAGCGGGAACTATTTGTATTAAATCGAATAGTTCCGGCCCTGACTGGTGTATGCCGAGAACGACCGGAGAAATCCAACGAAAGAAAATGTTTCAAAATGGCGGGTTATAAATGTTCTACCTGAAATTGAAAGAATGTGTTGCAAAATCGATGGAGACTAAATAAGTTTAGATAATTATCACAATGCATATAAGAAAATATTATCAAAGAAAATGTTTTTTGATAAGCTAATTAATCTCCTCTGGTTTTGCTCTTGATTCATTACAGACAAAATCCATCGCTTTCTAACTGCCTTGAGCAAATCGCTAACATCAAAACACATCATCACCTACAAACGTTTTTACAATTACAAAGACAATGACAGCCACAACAACTAAAACAGTAATCACAATAAAAGATAACAACAACAAAAACTACAACAGTAATAACAAAAAAAGATAACAACAACAAAAACCACAACAGTAATAACAATAAAAATGACAACAATAACTAAAGCTACAACAGTAATAACAATAAAAACGACATCATGAAATTGTCACCCATTTTCGTGGTAAAGCATAGCAAATATAATTATTTACATTTTTTATTAAATTAAGAAAATAAGTTTTAAAACTTAATACTTCGATTCTCTATTAATTCCTTAAAGATTAAAGAAGAAAATTTGAAATTCAAAATCAAAAGTAGTTGAAACAATACAGTCTTGGCAGTGTTGTTTGTTATTCAATTGGAAAGAGCTATTGAAAGCAAAATTTATTCAGGAAATATCAATTTATTCTATGACTGTACAGCGGAAGATCTCAAAAGCGATGCCACTCTTTCGGATTAAAATGCGTGTTAATTTACTGTATACACACTTTAAAGGAATAAAAACGATCTAAATTGTCTTACAATGCCAATTCTTCATTACGTACCATATAACAGTACAGAGATTGAGCAGTTTTAAAGAGATTTATTTCCAACTTCCAAATTTCCACAAATCTGCGAACAAGCACCTTTAAAACCTTCGATACAACATCACTCATTTGAAAATTAATAGGTCACCTATTTTCTGTAGGTATTTTCTTAGAATTCATTCATCCATCATCATAAACTGAATTATACAGCAATATCTGATTCAGTCACTTACTAGTACATCTGACATTTTACTAATCACCACTTAATAATAGTATACGAGTGTACAGTCATCCATCTTTACTTGTACATATAACTATTATACTCCATCAAACAAGAAGTTTATTCACATTTAATTCTTTATCAAACGCCAAACTGTCGACTGTCCCAAAATGAAAGAGTTTGCAGACGACTTTTCAAAATGTAATGCAATGAAAAATATTGATCTGAGTTGAAAGAAAACATTGTGGGAAAAGGAGAAATTGCTCGTTGAGAGCAATTTCATCTTTGCCCAAAATGTTTTTCCTGAGTATGGGGTTTAAAGCGGTTAATACATAAGGTAATCACAGGAGAACGCCTATTAAATCTACATGGCGAAGTATTAAATGTTGTATCTTTCATTTGATTTACACAGATTACAATATGTTATTGGTAAAACCATATCCCTTTACACCCAAACAAATTCAGAATGAATACATAAAAAGATATGTTACATTTTTTTTTTCATTTAAAATGATTTAAAAAAGCTTCCCTTATAGATACCTATTTTCAACATTGTTGAATGACTGTTAAGTAGTTTATCCCTCTGTCCGAATGATTTCTTAAGATCTCTGTTAAAGATGTGTTTAAAATAACATTTATGAAGCAGCACGCATGCCACACAAAGGTTTCAGATATGTGGGGAAAGTGTAATATAGTCATTTACCCTTAGAATGTTGGGTAATTTATAAAAACAGGTTTGTGTATTTTGTGATTTCCAAACTCTAAAATAACTGCTTAATTTGAATCAAGAAAGATACACAGAGAAGCAAACAGGTTAGATCAAAGGCCAGCCGCCAAGTCAATTGGCGGCTGACCTGGATCTTACCTGTTTGCATAAACATGAGGTCGGTTCAAACACTATAAGGATTAAGGAGACACTAAACTGATTCATCAGCATAAAGTTATTATGGTCAATGTTTCGTGTTTTTTTTAATTATGGGCGGTGACTTTATAGTTAATGTTTTGTCCAAGTCTTTGTAGTAAAACGACCGCGGTCTTAAGTTTATTCAGGCTTTAATACCGGTAATAATGTTTGACAATTGTTTTATTTCTTGTTTCGTTTTAGTATTTACTATCTTTTACGAGCATTAATACTCTCTCGCTACTTCTAATATCAAATAAAGCATTTCCTAAACACACGCATACCTTGTTAATTGTATTTGCAAGGCTTTTGTGGTTGTAAAACGCGACTGTATTCTTTTTCTTTTTTATATTGTTGTTTTCTCATCAAGTTTGTTTGTTCATTTTAGAGTACAAAGCCATTTCAATGTTTCTTTTCTAAATTACAACCCGACTTTACTTTGGTTGAAATTTGCGGCACACTTTTAAGTCTTGAAATAGGCATACGTTTTGCATGGTTATATTTATTAATCAACATGCCATAGTCCGAACGATTACCATTATATCTAATCATTTTAAAAATTAAGTTTTCTTAATCCATTACCAAAAATAACGTGATTTGACCAGTCTGTTCAGTATTACTCTGGAAGACATGGTGTGAAAAGGAGAAATTAAAGACAACAACGTCTGTTGACACGATCGATGTTTAACCACATGCAAAATGAAACATCCGTTCCAGAATAAAAATACAGTGCATACATGTAACGTGCAAAAGAAAGCAAGGCTACATGAAAAAGGATTACAATCTACATATAAGCAAATATTACCCACTGTCGTTATGGAATAGCCGACTTGGGAGTTGAACCCAGGGCACACGTATTACAAGCTTGATTGACAACTAAGTTATTAATGTTGAAGCAAGACAAAGGACATGTAAGAGTGCGTTGCATGAATGATTGACAAGCAAGTTATTGAGGTTGATGTTTTCCAATGTAAGAGTGCGCTGTCTAGTGGAATGCACCACTCTGCGCAGCTGCCGTAATGTTATGTTTTCCGTCATATTTAACCCGAGTAACACATCAATATAATGTCGGTTACCTGTCAATTACTTGTCAATTTCCTGTCACAGAAGGCGCGAATATCGTCTTTGATTGACAGGCTGCCTGTCATGTTGACAACTAGAGGGTGGGGCACAAACACAACTGCTTCTTCCTTGCCAGAAAACAATAACTCACAATCTAGTCATAATGTTGTACATATATTTTGCTTTAACCCTTTCCTAAACGACAAACTTTCAACTGTCTCAAATTGAAAGAGTTTGCAGACGACATTTCAAAATGAAATGTGATGAAATTCGAAAAGTATTCTTCAGTTAGAGCAGAAATCTTTGTGGGAAAAGGAGAAATATCCCTAAGCGAGCAATTGCTTCTTATCCCAAAATGTTTTCTAAAGTCCTCTGCAAGAAAGTGGTCAAATGTCGTTATTGTTTGGGAAAGGGTTAAGCGGTGGTGTGTTGAATGATGCAAGTGTGATGAATATTCTGGTGTAATAAACAATGCAGTTGGCAAATTGCAGTATACTAGTTTATCCTGCCACTAGTGTCATTTTGGGACCGATAACTAGGTGCCGTATAATTTTTGTGATATCCGGCACCAATCTCGAACACATCGGGTTTATCAAATGAAAACACCTCTGAAATAATAGGGATGACGCCATATTGGTTCACAGCGGAATGACGTCACTTCACTTTCGTGTTTAAAAATAGATCTTAAATGTGAAATCTTTTAAGTCGTTAATGTTGATTGAGGAAACAACTTTACATGTTATAACAACAATTTCGCCATTTGGTATGAGTTACTGATAAAAAGATTACTTAATATGATGTCCTACCCTTCAATACACATTGAACTACTTAACTTGCACGCTTAGAAAAGGTGTTAATTGGCGGATGCCGATTTACCCGAAAAATTGTGACCCTACACTTATATCCGAGGTGTATTTCACAGCTCACGGAAATACCCGAGTAGTTCCGATTGATCCGGCACTAGCCATATAATACCAATCGTATCTACTCGGCAATCCCAGTAACAAGTCGGTAGATATACCTCGTAGGCAGTACATGAATACACCAGAAATCCTGGGGTAATTCGCCTTATTTCCGGCGGCTAACGCAAAATGCACACAGGCACTAAATATGTATTTAAATACACACAAATTGGTTATATATCACAATTGAATGTTTGTTTTTACCCTTTTCATTAAAGATGACCATATCAACACATCTTTGATTCATATTTTGTCAATCGTATCTACTCGGCAATCCCCGGCTTGTGCCGGGGATTTCCGAGTAGATACGATTGCAAACGGACATACCCTTCGTTGCTGACCTACTTTCAAAAATGGCTCCCCATTGCCTCCGAGGTTATTTTAAGAAATGGCCGAGGAGTTCCGAATGCATATAATACATCCACGCGACAAATCATGACGTCATAAGAACGACATGATGTCATGTTTACACCATTCTCTACATTTTTTTCCTTCTTTCTCGTGTTTTATTTGTATATTATTTGGGGTCTTTGAATGGGAAAAGTTATCGGGCTCGGCTTCGGATTATTATCCGTTTCGCCTTCGGCTCACCGGATAGTATTCCTAAGCCTTGCCCGATAACATTTCCGATTTACGACACCAACCATCTATTCTCTATATATCTGAAGATCATCTCGTTAAACCCTTTACCAAACGCCAAATTTTCGATTGTCCCAAATTGAAAGAGTTTGCAGACTTCATTTCAAAATATGATGAAATTGGGATATAATCTTCTGATAGGGTAGATAACAGTGTGTGAAAAGGAGAAGTTGCTCGTTACGAGCAATTTCTCCTTTTCCCACAATGTTTTCCAGAGTCGTCTGCAGCAAACTGGTCAAATTGCGTTATTGTTTGGTAATGGGTTAAGAGAGAAGGAGTTTTTCTCATCATAACATGTCTTCTCATTCTGAACGTTTACACCGTTACGAAATCAACCCCGCATACATCATAACTATTGTATAAGATAGGCAAAAACAAACGTCTACTGTATTTACACGTAGAATAAGACACAAACATCAAACCAAAGAAAATGATGATAAGGAAAGATATAATTCTGTAAACGGTAACTTGTTGAGCGTAGTGAATTTGAAACATGTCAATGCTACCAGTCATTTCGATATTAGAGACTATTTTCCAGAACTGATAAGTTTTTGGTATAGATTTGAATAATTTCAAACAAACATAACACTGTAAACTCACTCGCTTATCAAGATCTGGATCGCAACAAATGTAACTCTATTTTACCTATAAACTCACTCGCTTATTAGGATCTATGTTTCCTCGCGAACAGAGTGAAGAGTTAAGCGGTTAAAAGGATACTTGCATTTAATTTGGGTGATTTTGATAACAATGCATGTTAAAACAACAAAGAGCGCGTCTAAAAATCGCGTCCAAAAACAGCTGATATTTGTCTTAAGCAATGTAGATATTCGTATTTTCTTTTCAAAAACAGTTGCTATTTGTTTTGAAAAATGTTGATATTCGTATTTTCTTTTCAAAAACAGTTGCTATTTGTTTTGAAAAATGTTGATATTCGTATTTTCTTTTCAAAAACAGTTGCTGCTATTTGTTTTGAAAAATGTTGATATTCGTATTTTCTTTTCAAAAACAGTTGCTATTTGTTTTGAAAAATGTTGATATTCGTATTTTCTTTTCAAAAACAGTTGCTATTTGTTTTGAAAAATGTTGATATTCATACCTTTTTCACTTTTTTCGTATTTTTCAGGTTTGGTTGCAGCCACATACCGTAAGTATCTTGCCATACTTTATCAATACATGATACATATGTTTCATACTTTATCAATACATGATACATATGTTTCATGCTTTATCAATACATGATACATATGTTTCATTTTTTATCAATACATGATACATATGTTTCATTTTCTATCAATACATGATACATATGTTTCATACTTTATCAATACATGATACATATGTTTCATACTTTATCAATACATGATACATATGTTTCATTTTTTATCAATACATGATACATATTTATTCATACTTTATCAAAACATGGGATCCCTTCGATGTATACCGAGAACGACCGACTTAATCTGATGAAAAAATGAGGTTCAAAATGGCGATTTATTTGTTTTCTACCTTTGATCAAAATTCTTTACTTTCATACGGTTGGAATCCATATAATGTTCCGCAGTTTTTCGGATACCTCTGCTGTCTTCGTTGGCGATCATACGTCCGAAAAGTTGATGAACCATTGTACGGGTGTTTTAGATTGAACCATTAACGTCTAGTCCAATTCACACTGACTTATTTGCATCGATTTTTCTTTTAAAAAGTTTTGCTTGCAAGCAGTGTACAAATGTCTGCATTTTAGTTGTTTGTATTTATCAAAACCAAAGATGTATCTTGTAGACAAATGTTTTGTTTAGTGTACTCAATCTCAATGTGTTGTCATTTCGCTTTTTTTGGTAATTACTTCGTCTTTAAGTGTAGACCACTACGCAATAATGACTCATTTCGATTAATCAACAGCAGACGTGTTAGGAAAATATTGTGACAAAAACGAACAAAGCTGTTCCAAAAAAAAAAGGCTATCGAAGAAAACTGCCTACAACTGACTAATGAAAAAGATCTTTTCAAATTAAACATTATTGTCTGAGAGTGGCAAAGGACACGAGCCGTTTTGACATGATCAATGGAAAATGTCGTCTTGAAAAATGCTAATAAATAGAAGCCGAGTAAAGAATCCGCCAAGAAAAAGAAAGAATAACAACGAAAAGTTAAAGAAATTGATCAAAATCAGACGGATGTTTTAAGGGACCAATGAGAGACTACGTCTTAAATCAACCTATGAAAATCCACGTCTCTCAATTTAACGATCAAATAATAGAAAAAAACGTCGTTTAAATCGATCACTTCGTGATCTGTCTTGGGCGGCTAATTAATTGAAACAACGCCTCTGATTTCATGAGGTGACAGTATGTTTTTTTTTAGGTGACAGCATTACAAAAAATGTTTACAATGAGAAGTCAGTATCGTAGAGTATGGAATGTTTCAAAACTGAAAAATCTTGCTACGGCACTGACGAAGCGGACTCATGTGGGACCTGTGTCAGTAATTTGCTATAACTATAACTAATAAACGGAATAATCCTCTTTCATTGTGTTGAGAAGAGGTGTAAAATGACTTTAAAATCCACTGACATGAATTTTAATTTTTTTACCCAACATATATCTTTTTCTTTCAAAACGATCAATTTCACTGTACTTTTGGGCTTATGGCCATCTTTCTGTTCTACCATAAAGCCGACCATATATGATGACCAATGTCCACTTCAAACGAGTATTTAATTTACTTTTTAGTTTTATACCATAACAGAAACTTAATTAACTCTTGTATTAGAATTGGAATTACCTCCCTTTATTTACTCTTGTATGAGCATTGTAATTACCTCCCTTTATGTAAATATTCATGAAGATTGAACAATTTTAACACCTGGTTTATTACCATACAGAACCACGCCCTATTACGAAATGGAAAAAGCGATACCGTAAGAATTTCAATCCTATAGCTTACATGCTTAGTGCAAAACAGCGAAAATGATGACTCGATTCTGACCTACGAAAAAGTAAAGTTATGAACAAAACTAAGTATAAGAAAATAGCCATTATATATAGATTCATTTTGGGTACTTAAGAGTTCCACATGGTTTTAAAAATACCACTGGTTACTGAAGGGTTCCACTAGGTACTTGAGAGTTCCACTTGGTTTAAAAATACCACTGGTTACTGAAGGGTTCCACTAGGTACTTGAAAGTTCCACTTGGTTTTAAAAAAACCACTGGTTACTGAAGGGTTCCACTAAGTACTTGAGAGTGCCACTTGGTTTTAAAAAATACCACTGGTTACTGAAGGGTTCCACTAGGTACTTGAGAGTTCCACTTGGTTTTAAAAATACCACTGGTTACTGAAGGGTTCCACTAGGTACTTGAGAGTTCCACTTGGTTTTAAAAAATACCACTGGTTACTGAAGGGTTCCACTAAGTACTTGATAGTTCCACTTGGTTTTAAAAAATACCACTGGTTACTGAAGGGTTCCACTAGGTACTTGAGAGTTCCACTTGGTTTTAAAAATACCACTGGTTACTGAAGGGTTCCACTAGGTACTTGAGAGTTCCACTTGGTTTTAAAAAATACCACTGGTTACTGAAGGGTTCCACTAAGTACTTGATAGTTCCACTTGGTTTTAAAAAATACCACTGGTTACTGAAGGGTTCCACTAGGTACTTGAGAGTTCCACTTGGTTATTTGGAATACTACTGGGTACATAATACTTCCAATGGGTACTATGAATTACCCCTGGGTACTTAAAAGTTTTGCTGGCTACATTGAAATACCACTGGGGACTTAAACATACCACTAGGTACTTTAGAGTTCCAATGGCTGCTTTGAAATACCACTGGGGACTTAAACATACCACTAGGTACTTTAGAGTTACAATGGCTGCGTTGAAATACCACTGGGGACTTAAACATACCACTAGGTACTTTAGAGTTCCAATGGCTACTTTGAAATACCAATGGGTACAACAGAGTTCTACTGGGTAAATTTGACGCAACCGGGTACTTTGGATTACCTTTTGGTACTCAATAATTCCAATGGGTACGCCACTTGGTTCTTCGGAGTGCCTCTGATTACTTTTGAATGCCACTATGTTTTTAAAGTGCCACTTTGTACATTGGATTATTCTAACGTACACTGTGCTGTTAAACGGTTTGGCGGGCTCTATTGTAGTTGAGATCGCAGATTTGAGGTGTTTGAGCTACCTCAAAATGTTTGAAATGACCTTTTGGTATTTGGTAATGGTTCCTGCCAATTTTACATCAATCCCTCTCTACCCAATGATTATACTGATAAATCAATGTTTGAAAAGAAGATTAATCAATTAACTTATTACTTCAAAGGTCAGGATCGGGTCACCAATTTTGCGTTGGATCGATGCTTCACAGTGCTTCTTGATATAAACAGAATTTGTTATGCACACATTCACAATTTTATGCCTTTTTGTGTTAGTGTTTGAGGTCAGCCGTTCATCGAGGATAGTATATATATTTCGTAATACTTCGGAGGGGTTCGGAGATATTCTGAAAGAATCATTTCCTTGGAAATACCTAAAGTAAACTAAACAATCTTTTTGCGATATATATGTACACATCGTAAATATCCAATTAAAGGGTCTTAAAAGAATGGAAATAAAATTCTCATCGATGAATTGTTGACCTTTGATATGATTTCATGTCATTGATTTGTTTATGCTCATTTATACTTATGTAACCAGAGACAGGGTTCTACAGAACACAATATATTCGAAAGTTCTCATGATGCACTGAACATGGTGTGTAATATTCTCACAGTGTTGTATTTCAGTTGTTTGGGCCCCCATACAATCACCTGTTTAGCTTTTTGTTACTTTCACAGCACGGCTGCGCGTTTATTGTTGTATTTCTGTTGTTTGGACCCCCATACAATCATCTGTTTATCTTTTTGTTACTTTCACAGCACGTCTGCGCGTTTATTGTTGTATTTCTGTCGTATATGTTTGTCTAATCATATGCATTCATTGCTTTTGCTTTTACAGATTTATCTATATGCCGCTTTTTTATTGTTAATCAATATAAGTCGATGAAGGAATAAAGGAAAGCGCACCCCTTTTCCTAAACGTATATTTCACTCATATTCCTAAATGCAAACAACAATTTGGAAAAAAAAACGATGTTGTTAGGCGACGTGCCGTCCCTGTTTGTATTTTATCTTTAAAAATTCCATATAATGATGGTTATGACAAGTACATGTATTACACCACAAAAATAGGATTTACACCGTTTATGATACACTGCAATGTCAGATCTATAAGGTATCGCCATATCTTGGAAGCAACATCTTAGCCCGTTTATGACCAAATCGTTTAGTTTTTACAATTGCATAGTTTCATTGATAAGATAGATATTACTTGGTTAAAGATACGTGTAAGCTAGTCTTTGAGATAATTCTTTATAAAGAAAACACGAACTAACTTTAATGTAATTGAATCTTGCATTTGTAGCAAGAACATTAATGTTTGTACTTTATGCCTGAAACCAAACTTTGATTGGCACGTTTTTCATCAGACTAAAATAGCTTGTTAACTGAGCAAGGGTCAAGTTACAAATTGTTATCTCCGATCGATTTTCATGTTTCGTGTTCCAACAGCATGTTTGACATATCCGGTATGCTACGTCTTTCGTTTGAACCAAACGATTTGAACATGACATTTATGCTACAACCATGTGATCTATAACTTATTCTAGCAACGTGTTTGTGACCGTTTGCGTAACAGGTGTGTTCTCCGTTTCCTACAATTGAAACTGAATGAAGTTCACTTTCTCTATGTAAGTGGAGTTTACGTCCTTAATTTCCTTTTCATGGAATAGAAATCGTCAGCTTCGTAAAAGGTTACTTGATTGACATGTATTTGTGTTTCACAACCAAACATAACAAAGATTTTATGCCCGTTTGCGTAACAGGTGTTTTATTTTTGTTTCTTTGATTTAAAACTGATGGTATTTTACTTTCCATTTGTAGTCGATAATTTACGGTGTTAATTCGCTTTTTTGTGAATAAATTTTCTTTCGCTTCAAACGGAATGAACGAATAAAAATACTAAGAGTACAAAGGTGGTGATGTATCGGACTGAGTTGTTAAGTTTTTGCTTAATATAAATCAGAATAAAGGTCTACTTTATTTCGCGTAGTTATACAATAGATAGATCGTTAAAGGCCGGAAGCCGCGCACGTGAGCCAATAAAAGTGAACGTGACGTCTATTTATAGATTGCATCAGTTCGACCTACTTTAATCCCACCTCAAAAGTTGATCGAGTACAAGTTTTGACCTTCAAATCAGTAAAACGACGCTGCGATGATGAAATTTAATATCATTTTAGATCAGGATGACTAATACGTTCATATGAATCAAAGTCTTTCATCATAAAATGATATATTTTGCGTTTGCTAAGAAAATGTACCATAGTTTGGTTTAGCAATCACTGCCTTAAAATGCTTTAATGAAATACTTATATTGCTTTAATACTGATATTGGCATACCTAGAACACGAATATGTACACCGACATGTGAGTTATGACTAAACATTTTCTTCGAAACTGTTTAATTTAAAATCAAATCTTTTAATGCTTGCTCTGTTGAATTAATGTCAAGTTTGAGCCCGCTCAGTGCTTCCATGACGGGACCATTCACGAGTATAAAGGTCCCATTAAGGTATATGAATAATGATTCAATAATATTAATTCGGTGGGTTCTTTTTGTTCTTTTTTGTTCTTTTTATTAAATCATGATGATTATCTACAACTTGTGAAGTATGTAATAAATCATGTCATTCATGCTAATTTGCATATTATATAAGGCCACTCATGAGTGATGGAATGGTTTTACGTGGCAGCTATGAAACGTCTGATCAATCCATTTCGAAATAAAAAAAAATGACAGTGAAATAGAAAAAGGAAAGAAAAAAGAAAGAATTTATAAAAAAAAAAAAAGAATATAAAGAGAGAGCGTTGCTCAAACTTATAAAGTAATGTATAAATGCAGTAATTTTGTATAGGCTGTCTTTATTTCATTGATAAAATATGTTACGTGTTTACCATCTGTTGCACTTTTCAAATCAATTCTAATTTTCCAATCATTAAATATTTTTATTGACATTACAAATTTAATAGTCCGCTTGCTGCACTGGATTTGATCGTCCGGGATGTAATGATAATTTCATGCATTTTAATCACCTTTTGACCAATATTGTTTAGTACATATGCACTTTTATGTTCTACGACAGGGAGTAGACTTATATCTATGAGCGTATATGTTTTCTATACATGAAGTTGAATTTGTTATTAGAAATCTCAATAAAAATAAAGCAGCGGGCATCGACTGCTTGATAAATGAATTTTTTATTGCGTCATGTGACATTATATCGTCACACTTGACTGATCTGTTTAATGCTATTTTAAATACATGCTGTTACCCTGAACAGTGGGCTAAGGGCGTAATTATTCCTCTTCACAAGAAAAACAGCCCCGACGATGTAAATAATTATCGGGGAATTACGCTTATAAGTTGTTTAGCTAAGATATTTACTGGTATTATTAACCGTAGACTCTCACAGTTTTGTGAAGATAATGACGTTATATCGGACGCCCAATTTGGTTTTAGACCTCGTCGATCTACTACAGATGCAATTTTCGTCCTTCATTCTGTTATACTTAATTTTTTACATCAAAAGAAACGTTTGTATTGTGCTTTTATTGATATGAAAAAGGCTTTCGATAGCGTATATAGGAATGGGTTATGGTACAAATTAGGACATATTGGAATTAAAGGTAAACTGTTGCGTATTTTGCGCGATATGTATAATAAGATCAAATCCTGCGTCAAATCAAACAATAGCTTTTCAAACTTTTTTGAAAGTCATGTCGGGCTTTTGCAAGGGGAGAAAACTTCACCGATTTTATATTCTCTTTTTATAGATGACCTTGAGCAGTTTTTACAAAAGGATAATACCTGTGGACTTAACATAAATGACCTTACAATTATTTTATTATTATTCGCTGATGATATGGTTATATTTGGTAATAGCCCAGAAGATTTGCAAAATAGTTTAAATGGTCTTCATGAGTATTGTTCAAACTGGGGATTAGAGGTGAACACTGATAAAACTAAAATAATGGTATTCAGAAAAAGAGGCACTCTAAAAGTAAATGAACACTGGTTTTATAACAACAAAGAAGTGGAAGTAGTCAATGATTTTATTTATTTGGGAACAGTATTTAACTACACAGGGTCTTTTTCTCTCAATCAAAAAACATTAGCTGGCAAAGGGCTGAAAGCAATGAATGTACTTTTAGCAAATCTGAAAGAGTTTGATTTTACTCCTAAAACTACTTGTCAATTGTTCGACTCCTTCGTGGGTTCTATTTTAGGCTACGCCGGGGAGGTATGGGGACACTCTAAATCAAAAGAAATAGAAAGAGTACATCTCAATTTCTGCAAAAAGATATTAGGTGTTAAAACAACCACTAGTACTCTAGCTATATATGGGGAATTGGGACGGTATCCTTTATACATTAATAGACATGCCCGTTTAATTAAATACTGGGCTAAAGTAATTTGTTCTGAAAATATAATTGTTAAAACCCTTTATGGTGTTCTATTAGAAGATAATGAAAATGGTAGTGATAATTGGTGTGGTAATGTTAAGAAACTTTTAGAACAATCAGGTTTCAGTTTTGTATGGAATAACCCTCACCAGGTGAATTTGAAATCGTTTCACTACACATTTAAAGAGCGTCTGATTGATATGTTCAAACAAAATTGGTTTGAAGATACCAATCAGGCCAGAATTTTACATATATATCGTTTTTTAAAGACAGATTTTACTATAGAAACTTATTTGAATATTTTGCCAAAACAATTAAGAATATATTTATCTAGATTAAGGTTATCATCTCATCCATTGCGGATCGAGACTGGACGATATGGTTTAAATAGAGTTGATCGTAACCATCGATTGTGTTTGTTGTGCAACGAGAGTGAAGTGGAAGACGAATTTCATTTCATTCTCGTTTGTAACAAATACAATCAGATCAGGAAGACATATATTAAAAAGTTTTATTGTGAACGTCCTTCTATGCAAAAATTGGTTCATTTATTCCAATCAAAAAGTCCAAAAGTCATTTACAATTTAGCAAAATTTATAAAACATGCATTTGAAATGAGGAACATATGTATAAATTCCATGATTACTGATTAATAGTTAACTTTTATACACGTACATCATGCTTATTCTCATTTTCATTTTACGAAAATCTTTCTTCCATGGCGGTTATTATTTATGTATTATTTTCTTTTTTGAGACGACGGTAACATGTTATGTAAAGTAATTGTAAATATGTATTTTTGTATATGACTAGAAGCTGTACTAGCTTATGTCAATAAAATTTTGTCTATGTCTATGTCTATGTAAATGATGTACATGTAATTTATTTATTCGGCATTAGTTTTTTAAGCTTTGAATACACCTTTTCTTTCAGATATGCTTTATGAACTTTTAAACTGCTTGTTCACAGATATAAGAAAACTTGAACTTTAAAATTCCGTTTGCTTTCAACGGAATAGCAGCTGTATTATAGTATGAAACTTACTAGAAAATGACTATTGGAAGTAACATTTGTTTTAATTAAACATTTAGAGACTGAAAACAATGGAAGGGTATGTATTCAGGTCTAAAAGCATTGTAATGGGTTTTAGATCCATCGTATATTATCTGTTTATACTCGGATATATTGACATATTCTCAATGAGTTTGTGTTCAGTAGCTTTTTAGTGTAAGATATAATACCGAAATTCAAAAACTATGATGTTTCAACAACATTCTTATTTGACTTGCAAATTGACTAATATGTGAACAAGCAATTTTAGAGTCCCTCACACCTTTCTGTTATCATACAATTATAAACACATCGCAGCGTATCACACTTTTGTTGCATTGCTTTCAATGTATAAGTACTTCGATGTGATATGTAAGAATAGCTTTTGATAACTTCGCATATAGCTTGCTTTATATAGCGTTGAAAATGTCTTGCGCAAGTCACATTGAATACAAATTTATTGTGGTATACATACTAAAATCTTGTTACAACGTTTCTTGAATAAACTCTATTTTGACCCATTTATTTAAATGAATAAGTCGTGTTATAGCATTGCAATATTTCGAACGCTTAATCGCTTATTTATGTTAAGTAGGTGTAAGAACGCATATACGTATGCTTCGTACGCTTTCTGAATACTTTATTAAGAGCATATGTCCAACATACTGCACAACTAATGCAGGGGTCCCACATTAAGCTATCAATTAGCTAGCCAATTAGCTAAACAGGGCTTGTTTCAATGGCGGATATCACGTAAGACATTTTTGCCGCTAACCATGTACTTGCTTACCCATTGCTTTGACCATATATGGCATTATTCCTTCAGAGCCCCGCCCTAAAACTATTCACAAGCACACCCATACGACTAAAGTGATCGAGAAAAAGGGTGAGTTATAAATAGAACAGAAACATTGAAGTGCCATCCGGAACTACTTTTTTTGTTTGTAACGCTTAGAGATATCAGAAAACTGTGTAAAGGTGCAATGTTCATTTTACTCCTAATTAATAAGAGTTTAGTTATATGTTTAAATCAGACATTCATATTCGATTGATCTGCATTTCTTCATTTTTCCTTTAAACATATAACAAATATTTGAATGTTTTTAATATTTATTCTTTTAAATTACACTCATGCGTAGGAATATTTTTCGGCAAGTTATAACGCAACGAAATGTTTTCAAATTGCATTTGATAAATAGTTTGGATGGGACAAAATACCTTACGTTCCATCGATTATGAATTTTGTATAATTTCTGATATAAAAAACCAATCTAATTATCTCATTTGTATTCCCTTTTCAGTTCCAGTCCCTGTCCGTAAGTACAATCGGTTTGTTAGCAAACCTGGTTTGTGTTTGCTACCTTTTTATTGGAAACGTCCTTTTATCTTTACTACCTTTATTTCGAAAAGGATCATTTATCTTTTTTACCTTTCATTCGAAACAATAGTTTATCTTTTTTACCTTTTTTTCGAATCAATAGTTTATCTTTTTTACCTTTCATTCGAAACAATAGTTTATCTTTTTTACCTTTTTTTCGAATCAATAGTTTATCTTTTTTACCTTTCATTCGAAACAATAGTTTATCTTTTTTACCTTTTATTCGAAACAATAGTTTATCTTTTTTACCTTTTATTCGAAACAATAGTTTATCTTTACTACCTTTTATTCGAAACTTGTTTTCTATCTCTTCTGGTTTTTATTCGAAACTAATCATATATTCACAAGCTATAATTCTACACTATATTTTGAAGTCGATTAATACTAACCTGAGAAAGGTGTTGGCACTTATAAGGTCTCTTTAAAGCGTGATTAATTCCATTAATTGACAATTACTTTTTTGAGTTAAGCAGTCATTCTTTTGAGATAACCTTAAAACGGAATTGAAATACAGATTTTGATACATAACCGACATCTCTGTTCAGAAGTTGAATATAAGTTTTGGATTTTAATTTACATCTAAACAACGAACTTATTTGAAATGGAAATGTGATTGATATTAATAGGATACATGTTAATAATTCTGTTTTCTTTTCTTTGTAGGAGTGAATGTCCCACAACCTTGTAAGTATTTATACTGGTGTATTTCAGTGGTCTTAAAAAGGGGGGTGGGTTATAGGATTAAATTAGAAAGCAGTATTTCAGAAACTTGTTTACAAACTATATTTTTTTGGCACCAGTTTGAATCGTCTGTGAAGACGATGATAGTGAGTACCAACTATATCGGGTTCATGGAAGTTATGAATATATTATCTATAGGATGTAGTCATAAAATCCTGTTTTAAAATCAACTAGTCTACTATCTCTTGTACGTTGTTAGAAAAATATTTCATTTTTAATGCGAGCTTTTTATTTTACTTGAACTTGTAAAAAGTAGTACTGGAGGGCAGCGTGGAGAATTGTTAACATTTCTTGAAGTTATTTAAATTAGGATTATTTTTGTCAAAACACTATTTCCTAGAAAAGAACCAGGAAACGTGTATTTATAAAAAAAAATGAACACAGTACATGTACACCGATAGACGAAAACAGAAGAAAATATTTCGCCTTATTTAGGCATTGTATCTTTTAATCACAGGGGTATGTACTTATCCTTGGGGTCAATGTTATGTTATTATATTACAAAGTATATATATATACGCAGGATAGTTAAAGGTTCCTGTGATTTTACATGTTAAATATGCGATTTATTCGTCTTTCGTCAGACCCATTGCATGTTCCTTACAAAGTGGCCTATTTCTATATGTTAAATATTCGATTTATTCTTCTTTCGTCAGACACATTGCATATTCCTTACACAGTCGCCTATTTCTATATGTTAAATATTCGATTTATTCTTCTTTCGTCAGACCCATTGCATGTTCCTTACACAGTGGCCTATTTTTATATGTTAAATATGCGAAACATTCTTCCTTTTTAGACCCAGTGCACATTCCTTACCCAGTGGTCAGACACGTTCCCGTTCAGGTGGTCAAACATGTGAGAGTACCAGTCGATAGGCCTTGTAAGTTGTACCATGTTTGTTCCCAATACTTCTCCTTATACAATCTCACCATGATGAGACAAAAGCAGAACTTCCCGCATTGCCGTCATCAAAAGTTGCAACCTAACAATTGTTCTGTTCCAATCGTACTTGCATGTAAAGGTAAAGGTAGAGGGTTTAAAGTCTCATATTTATGCTAGGAATATTCAGGCGACTCTTACAATTACCTCCCTGATCACTGGGTGATAAACCGGCCGTTAACGTATGGCGCAAATGCAGCGACGGCACATTGGTTTATTCCCTCACCTGGGTGGAGAGGAGCAATGTGGGATGCATCTTCTGCTCAGGAGAATTCATACGAACCCGGGACCCTCCGATCACGAAGCCGACGCCCAACCACTCGACCACGGTTCCGTGTAAATACTAACTACAAAAATGAAGTGTTCACCGATAACGTAAACATCCCAGTCAATAATGCTTGTATGCTGTGACCTATATTTACATACTCAATGCAATGGTATAGTGTCAGCCCCCTTAGTTGCAACCTGTTGTTAAGTTTAACTCCAAACTACATTTTCATAATTAATACAAAGGTATAGTGCTCCCAAAGCACGTAAAAGTACCAATACATAGGCATTGTAAGCTGTAACATACATTTACAGATTCAATGAAAAGGTTTAATGTCCGCCAAGTACCAAACACGATCAATAACCAATCACTAGACTTTATTTTTTGTATCCTTTTCATTTTGAATCCCATATCCTCTAATAAACTCGAAAACTGCACAAGTAGTTGCAGAATCAAACCCAAGACTGGCTCACTCAAAAAAGTAAAATAAAGAAGAAAAAAACTAGTTATAATTTTCGACCGCGAAAAATCTTTCAATTAAAACAAATTTGCTAAGACACACCTGGGACAGGATGCTCCCCTATGTTTAGTTTGAATATATTTATTTTCCCTTATTACACATGGTTAAGCTTGTAGACCTGTAACGTTGGACTCCTGAGTGCGATCCAAACAAACACCAATGGCTTTGTGACAGTTTTCTTTGGCCAGACACTTCTGAGCCCTAGCCTATTACACAATGAACGACAAAAGAAAATGCTATATTACCGCGGAAATGTTGTCACGAAGTTTTACCCCATGCTTTCTCGCATTGCAGACCCAGTCAAGGTACCCCACCCAGTTCCGGTTATCAGGACCGTCGAGAGGAAGGTTCCAGTTCCGGTCCAGGTTGTAAAGCATGTTCCGGTTCGCGTGCACGTTCCTAAGCCGTACCCAGTACAGGTTAAGGTTCCAGGTAGGTCATAGTGTTTTAAAGCTGATTGTTCACAGATTTTGGGAAACTTGGATACTGAAATCTGATTTCTTTAAAACTGTATAACCACAAATGCTGCTCAGGATACCCATTGATAAAAGCATACGAAGTTAATTTTGTGCGCATTCTTAACGCCTTAGAGTCGGTATACAACGAATAAATGTCTATTCGGAACCAAAATCGATATGTCATGGTGCTACAGAGGAACCGGTGGTGCTGTGATGATACTTCAAATTGCAAAAGAATGAAGTTCCTATAGCTGATGGAATCATACAGAAGTCAAAAATGGCTTTTAGTAATTACTCCCCTTCATGACTGAAGAATTTGGACTTCACGTTGAGGCCAGGCTATGGTCTAATGATGTTGGTGATACTGGTTTGTGTTCAAAGCATGATGTTGATGTTGTCAAATGCGCCGTTATGCTACACACAAATAGACGAATCAAAACGCTATAAGTTTCGAGATATTGAAATTGTCGTCAAAAAAAGCAAAACAGACGACCCAAATCACAACGAGTATCTTGCAAAGTTTGCAAACGGCATCAAACACAGACCGATCAACTGAGTTTTCAAATCTTTAAATAACTCGAAATATTGAAATCGTCGTCAAAGAAAGGCAAAACACAATGAGTATCTTGCAATATTGTTAACAGAATTACACACAGACCAATCACCTCAGTTTACAGATCTATAAATACCTCGAAATATTATAGTTGAGGTCATAGCACGACCAAACACATAATTATTCACGATACATGCCTTGATATATTGAAAACAGGTTAAAGTCCGGAGCAACCACAAATTTATGCACAATAAATAACTTGATATATTGGAAAATGTGGTCAAACCGCGGCCAATCACGGATCTATACTCAATTAATATCTTGAATTATTGAAAACGGGATCAAATCACGATTTAACACAAATCTATGCACAATGAATATCTCGAACTATTGAAAACGGGGTCAGTTGTGAACCAAACACAAATTCATACGCAATAAATACATTGAACCATTGTAAACAGTATCAAATCACGATTATGCACAATGAATATCTTGAACTATTGAAAACGGGGTCAATTGTGAACCAAACACAAATTCATACACAATAAATACATTGAACTATTGAAAACAGTATCGAATCACGATTAAACACAAATTCATGCACAATGAATACCTTGAAATATTGAAACGGTGGCATTTGTGAACCATACACAAATTTATGAACAATGAATACCTCAAACTATTGAAAACGGGGTCAAATCACGATTTAACACAAATTTAAACACCATAAATACCTTGAAATATTTTTAGTTCGTGTCCCTGTTGACCGACCATACCCAGTCAAGGTGCCTCATCCAGTGCCCGTACCGGTACGAGTGAAAGGTAATTATGATCTGGAATTAACCTTATATGTATAATGCAATAACCAGAAGTTGTTGTTATTCTTTTACAGTCAAGGTACCAGTCGACAGGCCATATCCGGTGAAGGTGCCCGTACCCCACCCAGTTAAAGTTGAAGTCAAGGGTATAGACCCATGCGGGTTTCTCTTTTGTTATAAAATCGAATCAAGCTTTTAGATTTAGATTTGTCTTTGCATGGTGCTTCTTCAAGTCTTAATCTATGCTTAGACTGATAGCTCCAAACTCCTTCTGAATCGTTAAGTGTACTGTTTCAGTTTCTGTTTCACCTTTCATTCTTCACTACTTATTCACAAACTTAAAGTTTCTTAAACTTAAAGGCCATGGCTTTCTGTAATAATATACATGTATTTTTATTTCTCTAAATTACGTCAAAAGCTGTTAATTTCTTGTTAAGTGATGAAAACGTTTTTGCTTGTTCAAATTCTAAATTTGAGTCTGGATAAATCTTCCGACACTTTTACGTACGCCTACATTCTGCATGTTGTTTAAAACTATTCAAATGAATCAAACTTTTATTCCGAATAGAGTACACCATCCAAAGTTTACATGTACGCTTCAAACATTTCTTCCTTACTTTTAGCTTGATAGTCAGTCTTCGTACTTATATCTTAAGGTTGTTTTTCTTTGTTAGTTCCTCGATTTCGACGTCCCTAGAACGTTTTGTAAACAAGCGTACACCCGACAAAAGTCTTAGAGGATGAATTTTTATTGTATGCCATATGTGTAGTTCTTTTTTCATTCAGAGTTTTCAATCCCATGGTATTGTCCGTTGCCAGCATGCCTCGTAGTTTCTAGCTGCATTTTATTTCATTTCGACGGCATCCTAGCTTTTTCTTAAATATTTCTCCTCTCCTCTTCAAATCCTTTCGATTTACTTAAATTCATATTTATTTAGTTCTACCATTTACGTCTGCAAAAAGAAAGTAAACGTATTTGTAAATATGATCAATATTTCATGACACTGGAGCGCTTCATGGTGGTGTTAAACATGTGTTGTTCTTCCTGCTGGTTTTCAGTTCCGGTTCCAGTTGACCGACCTTACCCAGTCGTTCGTGAAAGGAAGGTTCCTGTTCCAGTACACGTACCAAGACCCTACCCAGTGGAGAGAAAGGTACCAGTGCCTGTCCATGTGCCTGTTGACAGACCATACCCAGTACCCCACCCAGGTATATAAGCATATATGTTATCGTTTTGTACGTTTCAATCGGTCTTATAGAAATTTCAAAATTTACTTTAGTTAGTTACTTCTCTGATGAACTAAGATATAGACAACGTTAACGCTGTCTTCGTGTACATGTTTACGGAATAATTTGTAATTGCTTGTGAACAATAAGCATGTTAATATGGCTGTACGTGTAATGCTGTCTAAATGTTTGTTTTGTCATTTAAAGTGATATTTATTAAGATTGTTATTATAGCTATTCAGAAGGAACTTTGGAAGATATTGTGAATCCAATTTCCTTGTTTAAAACTTGTTAATAAATCGTGCAGTTAACCTATGATTTTTTTATTTGAAAATGTGTTTTAAACCACTTGTCAATCATCCTTATCCTGTGGACACTCGATTTTTTGTGATTTTTTTTTATCGTTTTCTTTTCTTACAAAAGAAATTTTACAAGTCCTTTAAACATATGGTTATGCTGAAAAATAAAATTTCTTTTAACATTATATGTTAATGTCTATTTGTTTTTCTTTAGTTCCAGTCCGGGTTAAGGTTCCCCACCCAGTTCCAGTTAGGGTTAAGGTGCCTGTACCAGTGGACAGACCATGTAAGTTGCGTGTTTGAGTCTTCTGGTCTACCAATTGCGATGGACAGCATAACATCAATCTCTGTGAACAACATTGCGCCTATCTCGTCGATGACCAATTTTCTTTCTCATCATTTCATCCAATATTGATACCAATAACTTTATCGTCAAGCCTATATGGCTTAGAGTGAACGAGGTTGGTGTCCCGGCTTGGCAAGTCTTGTACTATGACTTATTTGCCTCACATCATATAAGTCTTAACTTATGTGTTATAGTTTTGCAATGGCATTAAATGGGATTCTTGTAAAAGATCATGGATAGTTTTCTGATCGCAGCGATCACAATGTGGAGCTCTAATATTGTTGTAGCCTTTTGGTATCGTTGCATAGTCGAAGAAATTTCAGTTATTGCAATGACCGAGTCACTTATTCGTCAGTAACACGTCTTCATTAATAGAAAACAATATCATCAATGGTTTGAATAGAACAATCAATCCCAATCTTTCCTAATCATAGTTGATTGGTCAACACAATTTCGTAAACCGATCTATTACTAGACCACCCTTTAAACGGTCTGGTTCCCGATTTTTTTCAGACCCAGTCGTCGTGCCAAAACGAGTCAACGTGAAAGTTCCGGTACCAGTCCGCATTCCAGTAGACAGGCCTGTACCTGTACCAGTGGATCGCCCTGTCAAAGTCCCAGTTCCTCACGCTGTACCAGTACCAGGTAAATTAGATATTATACTTGTTTTGTCTTTTTTTCGATTGCATCAAAGTCGTTAACTGATTAATTAAAAAATCAGATTTTTTCACAGAATTAGGCGACATCCTAATGATATCGCACAATAGTGCTTATCCACTGCATATGAACGTGATAGATAACGGAATCCATATACATATACTTTGAAAGGATTTACACGTAAATAAAAGAACATTTTTAAAGTAAGAATCTGAGAATGAAAAATAAAAACAGATCATCATATTTGAATACGATCTAATGATAGTTGTATTTCTTCTTTTCCAATAAGGATGGTCCAAAAAGTGCTCGTACTCCACAATAATAATTAATTAGATACAGTATCATATTTGAATACAATCTAAAGATATTCGCACTACTTGTCTTCCAGTAAGAGTGGTCAATACGGTACATGTGTCCCAAAAGAATAACTAATTAGAATACATCATCATATTTCGAATACAATCTAATGGATGGTTGGTGTCGTGAATCGGAAATGTTATCGGGCAAGGCTTAGGAATATTATCCGGTGAGCCGAAGGCGAAACGGATAATATTCCGAAGCCGAGCCCGATAACTTTTCCCATTCAAAGACACCAACCATCTATTCTATTTATCCTGTTACCTTAATGTATTCTTTCAAACAAACAAGATGTAAATAAAACACGACAAAAAAGGAAAAATAAGTCAAGAATGATGTAAACATGACGTCATAGCGTTTTTATGACGTCATGATTCGTCACGTGAATGTATTATATGGTTAGTGCCGGATATCACAAATGTTATACGGCACCTAGTTATCCGTCCCAAAATGACACTAGTGACAGGATAAATCATCATATTTCGAATACAATCTAATGCTATACACATTTCTTGTTTTCCAGTAAGGGAACTCTTACTCCTGGAGAATAATCTATTACATACAGCATAATATTTGAATACAGTCTAAGGAGTTTTGTACTTCTTGTATTCCATTAAGGTTGATTAAAAAAGTGCCTATGCCCTAAAAGAATAAGTTATTAGAATACATCATCATATTTGAATACAATCTAACAATATGTGTTCTTCTTGTTTTCCAGTAAGGGTGGTCCAAAGGGTGCCCGTGCCCCACAAGGTCCCTGTCCCTGTACCCCACCCTGTGCCCGTTGATCGCCCATACCCAGTGCACGTTCCTGTCGAGAGAAAAGGTGGGTGAGATCCATATGCTGGCTTCAAGCCTTCTGATTGGCTAAATACGCAATGCAACATTGCAAAAAAAGGGACATGATTGGAAAGTGTCAAATCCACCAAACCATCTGACATATGTTGATTGAATGAGTCAATTCACTGAGTTGTAATATGATTGAAAAAACATAAATATTGAAACCTGCGTTACGTAATGTAGTATAAAAGATAAAAGGCTGTATGCTTCAAGATAGGAAGAACACTAGTCTAAACGTTTTAATTTAAATCGACTTTGAAACAAGTTCTTACAATGAAGCAAGTTCTCTCTGGAGCTGCTCTTTAACGCTCTGTATATTTCACTATCAAAGGCAGACAAAGGAGAGAGAATGAGAGAGATCCAGAAAGAATGTTTTTTTTCCAGTCGGTTAGACACCATATTTGTTGATGTGAGATGAAACCTTCGTAACAGTTATTTCTAATCGACCATCTAGCTCTCTGATATTTGTAGGTATACATGATTGAACAACTGTGTAACTTGTCAATCTTTACCTTTATCTCGTTCACAATTCCTTCTATGTGACTTATTCAGTTTTATACAATGTACTTATTTACTTTTAGAAAGCTTTTTGCCATGTACTTGTGCATAAAGATATACATTTTACGTTTCAATATATTTCTTATTTTTTTACAGTTCCGGTCCCAGTGGTGGTTAGGGAGCCTGTTGCTGTTCCTGTCAAAGTTAGGGTAAAAAGAAATTTGACTTTCTTACACAGATAATAAAGAAACAAAACGACATTGTTTTGTCTAACTCAATAAATTCATGTATAGGCATAATGCGTTCGATATCAAAACCGGTGTAACGTTTCTGGATCTGAATACATATCATGTAGCCATTTTTGTCAGGCTATAAATACTTAAATACGAACTTATTTCACTTCCTCTGGCTTTTCTCCACTTTGTCTTATACAACAGTTCAGCTGCTGTACATATTTAAAGAAATACAATATTTTAATGTTCAACTTCTATGAACGAGCACCTTTAAAACAACGTTACGCCACAATCATACATTTACTAAGGCTGAGCTCAACGATAAGACTAGAAAAAGACATTTTTTTAAACGACCATCACCACGAAAAAATGATATATTCTGCAAGTACTATACATACTTAAAGAAAGACAATTTCAATGTCCAAACTTCCTCATATCTGTCCACAAGCTCCTTTGAAAAGGAAAAACATTACGTCACGAACATATTTTTATTTCAGGTACCAGTCAAACACCCAGTTCCCTACCCAGTCATCCGTCACGTGGTGAGGGATAGGAAGGTTCCCGTACCAGTTCACGTTAATGTCCCAGTTCCTCACCCAGTGCAGGTACCAGTCAAGGTTCCGGTTCCCGTCGAGGTCAAAGTTCCCGTGAAGGTACCAGTACCAGTCCCCTACAAGAAAGGTAAGTCACAAGATACGAGATGAACTTTGTTTGACATTTACCAAGAACCATAAAGCTTTAAACAAGTAGAGAAAAATCAAGGAAAATCGATAATATAACTGAACAATAGTTGGCACAATATTTATAACTGCAAATAAAAGGAAAAATGGAAAATGCTCTAAAACGAGAGATCCCTGCGATTTAATTAAAGCATTTTTGAAACTGCTAACGACGTTTGAAAATAATCGCCAGGAGACTGAACACCTTTCAACTGAAAACACAAAGATGTTTGAACACGTCATTAATAGCGGCCTCCAAAGGATGAGATATGACTAGTGATCGATCGTTAAGGCATTTCATTAAAAGAAACTTTGACTTGAACAGGACTATGTTGGTTTTTAGTTCAATTCTTTAGCGTCAACCATGTTATTAAATATATTATTGCTTGTATACTGTTCATTGAATTATTGGCACCAATGTACATAATGGACCCATTAGCATTGTGGAAAAAAGTAAATAAAGCCTTTCAAACTGTTATAGAAGTAACACGAGACCTTGAAAAAGAGTACATGTATTCCTTTCTCAAACATTTCCGATTAAGTGTTGATTCTTTATTCTAGCCCCAAGTAAAAAGAAGCGAATATTTTGGAATTTCAGTAAGAATCAAATAAAGATATGCTGCTTTACAGCTAAATCTTAGATAAGCATGAAATGTGTGTTTCAATAATCAAATTGGAGATGGGGCTAGTAGTTGTCTATATACAGAGATGGGATTATCTCAAGTAATCTTGGTTGATAAAGGCATAATTTCTACTTAATGTATCCGTTCCATGTGCTTATGTACTTTCCAGAAATAGTGAATACAACCAAGATGCCATTTTTCCGTGATAAAAAAACAAACATGGATTGAGAAATTATGTTGGATTAAAACAAGGGGCAAAAAATCAACCCCGAATGTTATCACATATGAAATTACTTTACTGGCTACACACAACGTTTAGAGTTCGTGTATAACTTGAACCTTTTTGTAATCATGATTTGAAGAGTCCACACAAAATAACTCGTCCAGAGATTTGGTGGATATATGAGTTTCAATGTTTGCACCCAAGCATTCTTTTGGTTTATGTTCAACTTCAATAATATCCTTTTATAGCTCCTCCACCACAGCCGAAAAAATACTTCAGAAAGAAGTCCAGTAAGTTTTCACGACCACACAGAAAGTTGTCAACATAACTGCTTGTCTCTGTTTAAACACCGATATTACACAAACAGCAATACTGCCGTAAACATAACTGCTTTTCTCGGTTTAAACACCGATATTACACAAACAGCAATACTGCCGTGAACATAACTGCTTGTCTCTGTTTAAACACCGATATTACACAAACAGCAATACTGCCGTGAACATAACTGCTTTTCTCTGTTTAAACACCGATATTACACAAACAGCAATACTGCCGTAAACATAACTGCTTTTCTCGGTTTAAACACCGATATTACACAAACAGCAATACTGCCGTGAACATAACTGCTTTTCTCTGTTTAAACACCGATATTACACAAACAGCAATACTGCCGTAAACATAACTGCTTTTCTCTGTTTAAACACCGATATTACACAAACAGCAATACTGCCGTAAACATAACTGTTTTTCTCTGTTTAAACACCGATATTTCACAAACAGCAATACTGCCGTAAACATAACTGCTTTTCTCTGTTTAAACACCGATATTACACAAACAGCAATACTGCCGTAAACATAACTGCTTTTCTCTGTTTAAACACCGATATTACACAAACAGCAATACTGCCGTAAACATAACTGCTTTTCTCTGTTTAAACACCGATATTACACAAACAGCAATACTGCCGTAAACATAACTGCTTTTCTCTGTTTAAACACCGATATTACACAAACAGCAATACTGCCGTAAACATAACTGCTTTTCTCGGTTTAAACACCGATATTACACAAACAGCAATACTGCCGTAAACATAACTGCTTTTCTCTGTTTAAACACCGATATTACACAAACAGCAATACTGCCGTGAACATAACTGCTTTTATTCTGTTAACACACCAACATTACACCAACAACGCAGTTGATGTTGACCTCAGTGCTTGGTTCTGTTTAAAACCAATGATAAGCCAACAGCTCATGCTTTTTTGTATTACCTAAACACCACAACTAAGCCAACGTCAAAGCTTCTGTTGATATAATTGCTTTATCATTTTGCTTTGACACCAATTTTATTCGCCATGACCTTTAATCCTGTGGTTTGTGTATACAAACCGACACTGCCTTGCTTTTTGTATTAGCAAAATACTAAATGTATGCCTTAAGCCATTATTGAAACGGCTAGTCATCAGATGTTATAGTATGTTATTCATTATTTTTGCTACAATTGCATAAGGTTGAAAGAAAAAAAAACATTCAACTGAAATATGTGACGCATTAATTCGCAATTTATGCCTCATTGATATAGTATCGACGGGGTATGAACAAAGATATCCAGAACTAACACATGATTTTACATTTACCCGAGTACCGAACGGAAAATACAAAATGCATCTATGGTTATGATTTTTAGTATGATGTTATTTACAGCTTACGTCATTTTCCCACTACCTATCATAACTACCTATTGTTATCATTATTATCATCATTATTATTACTCTTATTATTGTCTGTGGTTATTATCATAATTATTATTGTTAATATGATTTTCATCATTATTATTAATTATTATTATTATTATTGTTATTATAATTATCATTATTATTATTATTATTATTATTATTATAAATGTTTTTAATAATAATTATTATCAATAACAATTATTATTATTAACATATGACTATATACGTCATATCTGTTTCATACGTGCCTCGCTTTATAACCACTGCTTAATGTATCTATTTATTTGCTTTACTTTTAGGTGGGAAGTATTGTAAGTATAACTTTATATCTACTTGTTTAAATGTGCTCTCGTACCCATCTAACATTAAAGGCCAATCTCTTCCATATAACACATGATATCTGTTATTTTATCAAAGAGGGAACAACGCTTAAAAGGGCTAGTCGAATAATAGGTGCTAAGCTGTAGATTTTGATATTTGGCGAATTCAGCTAGATAAATTGCAACGTTTGGCATAGCATGGCCGAAATCGAAAAAAAAAATTGTTTCAAAGAAAAAGTCTACTTACAAGTTGATGTAAAAGAGTTTCGCATTATTGACATGGGCCTGGGCGACAGTTAACGTTCTATCAACTAACTTCAACATTATCAATTCGTCTCTATTGTTTGAATACATATGGTCACGTGAGAACATCAAAAATTGTCTTGGATGAAATATTTTGGGGTCGATTAATGAAGCATTGACAGGTCCACCGACCGCGAAGTAATACTGAAATATGGTAAAAAAACTGCGTTAAACTGGAACCAATCTAATATATAGTATAACTTTCCTTAAAAACCACATGGTATAATACTTTGTACAAACTATGTATAATATGACTATGTTCTATGTACTTGTTTAATAAAATATGTTCTGTTCTGTTCTAATATGACGTTTTCGATCAAAAATACGAGCCATACCTAGCGTTGATCCCTGCTAAACACTGCAATGCAAAACATATCGTAAATACCATTAAAACCAAAGCAACGATTTTACCAGATCAGATACAAGCCTACTTTGGTGTGCCAGTCATTCAAATAGTTCTTGGAAGGACCATCTGTGTGATTAGCATCGTTAACCGCATTGAAAGTTTCATCGTCGATGCCGACTGCTTCTCTCTACATTGGTATATTGTTATATGTTTTGTTGCATATATGCTATCTGCATGTTTCATTTTCATGTACTTAATATTTATAATGCATCCCAGTTTCATTGCACCGTAAAAACAGTCGATTTATGAAACCATTATGACAAACGTTAGAAATTGATAATTGTCAGAATAGTTCCCTATCAGATTTCACAAATAGGATGGTACTTTTAGTGATATATAAATTACATTTGCTATTGTTTTCATTTTGGACTTCTTTCAGAATCTCATAAGAACATAACTGGTTGAAGTTTTTTTTTAATTGCAGCAGGTGGTGGTTTTGTTTGTAATGTTGAATATCTAAATTTGAAAAAAAAATGCATAAAGAAATTTAAAAGGAATTTCATAAAAGAAATGCTCAGTTCTACATAAAATTGGGTTTTCTTATCCCCTAGAGGATGTGTTCATTTGGAAGAAAGAAAATGGTCGTTCGTTGAAAATGAAATATGTGGTAACATACTTTGCATAGTTTGTTTGACTTTAAATCATATCTAAACATTTCAAAAACGGGTTTTGCTTTTTCTTAAAGATTCTTTATGCAGCTTAAAAGATTCGAATTCTTTATGCAACTTAGAAAGGGATAAGAAAATGTCAAATATTTCGGTTTCTTTTAAATACTCACAAATGAAGGTTATAAAGTTTCTAATTAATAGAATATCAAAGCAATGAATAAGTAACTCCAAATCATTATTCTTGCTAAAAACATATCACTATAGAATACTGAAGACACATAAAAAAGATAAGACTGGCGAAATGGTGACATTAATTAAATCCTTTCCAGTTCTTACACTTTAGTTTGTTTTTAGCAAGTCTCATATAAACCTACGAAGCAATTGTATCGTAGCTGTTGTATATACTTTAACGAATAAAATATTAAAGTTGTTGTATATACATGAATGGGAGGAAGCAACCACAAAAATCATTGTATAAAACATTCCTTTCTTCCAGCAAAATCAGGTTATCCTGGTAACGGCTTTGCTGGACAGGGTATCTATGGTAACAGTAACTTCGGATACAACCAAAATCGTAAGATAACCCCTATTATAAGACCAGTTATGAACAATCGAATTTGGTCATTATAACAGGCGGTCTCAGACTTGAGTCAAAGAATAAAAACGAAGCCAGTCAATTTAGCACCTAGGCTTGAGATTCATTCTCATCAGGTCGCTAATACAATTAAGACTTTGGTGGAATACTAGTGTAGCTTGTCTTTCTTTAGAGAGTAAACTACAGTGATAATGCACCAAACTGTTAGTTAAAATGTTGTTAGAATGTTGTATCGAAATGTTGCTGTCTACGGTATGTGTTGCACTTTTGACAGCAGCATAGACTGTATGATACGTATTTATTTGTCATGAAAATCCTAAGTAATCCTGCTTAATACATACTTCCCATAGGATGTCATTACAGATGAAAATCCCTATTTTGGCGGCCATCTTGATATGTTCTATGTACAGAGAGCAAGTATTTGTTAAGTAAAAAACAAGCAACATTAACAAAGTATTTGATATGTTTCTATGTAACCAACACGATACACTTCTTGTCCTCTGAAATGCTTCACTCGTTTTGAAATTTCTTTTGGAAAGCGTTGCTCAAGGAATCTGGAAGCATGTGTGCTGAATAGGATTGAAATACTTTAAAGATATTTTACCTTATACTTTCTTTCGAAAGTCTGTTTATTAGGCTTTCAAACTGGTCACCAATTATTGGGATTTTCACTTTATATGAGAAGTATGCATTAGCATTTTGATAAACACAGATTTCTTTTGACAGTGTCAATAAGTCCATGTATGTGGGAGTTGTCAACCCTCATATGTCATTAATTTCAATGAAGGTATATCTACTTCGTCAAAGGGAACACTAAATTTATGTATATAGTTCATTTGTTTTCACTTTTTGAACAAAACAAATATCAGTTTGTCATGTTGTTGTTGCAGGAAGGTTTGTACTCGTTTATTCCATGATATAATCCCAATCGCTTGTCATTACTAGCGTACTCTCATTGTCTACTTATACTCATTCAAACTAAGACATCTTAGTACTTTCTAACTCCACTTTCGATAAAGTCACTTTCTAGAGACATTCACGTTTTATGAGTTATATGAGTTAATCATCGTCTTTCATTCCTATTTTAATAAATGGTTTGCTTGTATGAATCATTACCTACATCAAGATATAGGTTTACTTAATTAGTTGTTCATACGCTTATAAAAGATCAGCTTTATCATATACCTTACACTGATTATCACTGGGTTGTGTAGATTTCTTCAATGTTTTCATACAGTTTTGGAATGTTTTAAGAACAGTCAGTTGATCTAAGATCATTTTTATTTCAGAAAAGTTAAATTGGTATACGTTTTCTGCTGTTTGATATCATTTTTAAGGAAGACATATTTTGATCACACATTTCTGTCAATTTCGTGATAAGGTTGAAAAGATTGTCAACACTTTCCAGATACCCCTCGTGCAATATTATGACATTGTTTCTTCCTTTGGTATCTTCTGCTGCTGCTTTTAAATCGGAGATTTCAAACATTTTCATATAAGAACTGTTTATAAATAAAAACATTATTGACAAATAAAGAGGTTGTTCTCCTATTCTACGATTTTCCACATATTTTATGAAATGTCATAGTGTTGTATAGTGGACGTTGTGTCAAATGAAAGAGAGGACTGAATGTCTTTACAATTTAAAATGATACTCTTCCCGCGCCACAGTTTTGTCTTGACCTTTCATTTCAAACGTTTCTTTAAAGTCAAAGCTGATAGCTCTTTGTTTTATGACCTCTTCATCACTTTTGATGGTGTTTACCTTGTCTTATTTCTGAATTATTTATATCTTTGGTGATTAATTAAACGTGTTACAAAAGTAAATGGTTTTGCTTCTATTAACCTTTTGTTATGTCAACATACTCATAAAAATGACAACAATTGTCACTTTCATTTGTTTATACCATCTTCAATGTTGGATTTATGTTCTTAGGTTTCATATATAAGAAAAATATTGATGTTGTTGAAATAGAAAGGATATTGCACCAGAGCGTTGCCTTTGCTTAAAGGCACATCAAAGGAGAGGAGTACAAATAAATTACTGAAAAAATATATGGAGTTCTTTCATTATGTTCATGAAAGTCATGAGAATTAGTTTAGAAATGCATTGAGACCCTTTTAATAAGACTCATTTAAAATAAGTGATTTTGTGCTTGAAATATAGTTGTCTCCAATTCAATCATGTTTATCAATAAACAATTTGTTTACATATTCAAAATAACGAATTTTGATTGGTCGGTTTAAAAATGTGTGTAACAGCTGTTAAGGTCAGAGGTGAATAATCAGGAAACTGAATCGAAAAACTTGCTTATCTGGGTTATTTCTGGTTTACTTTCACACTTAAGTTGTGCTGATGGTGTTTTCTGATGATTACTATTTGAATATGTCCAAAAGTTTACTAAATAATGTAGTTTGATATAGCATTAATCTCCTTTAATGGGCCTTTAAACCATCATTTAATTACTAATTCAGTTACACTATGTCGTAAATTCGAAACGTCACGGCTTCTTGTATCTGATTGATGGGTGTTCAACCTTTCGGACTTTTAGAATACGGTATTAAATGTACACACTACTCGGTTTCATCCATGATTGTAAAGCAATTTGAATTAGCTCCCCTTAAACATCTTTTATTCGGCATAATTTTCAGGTGATACCCAACTTAATGTTCATTATTACTCGATGCAACCTATTAAACAACATATTTAGAAGATGATCACTGAAAGTTTCTATTTGATATCATTTCAATAGATTTGAACGCTATTCACAAAAAAATCTTTTCGTCACCTCGTGTGAATGAAAATGTACGTACTCATGTTTAAAATTGTACGAATTCCGTTTTTCATTATGATGTCGAAACATGTAACCGAAGTATCTTTATAAATGTGATGAAATTGATAAAGACATATTTTAGTACATATTTGCCATGTATAATATTCGTAATGTAGTAACTACATCTAGAAACAAAATGCAAATACTAAGATAAATGATTTAAACATTCCACTTAACAGTAATTTTATTCTTTTCTTTTCAGAATGGTAGACTTTGGACATCAAGTCGAGGGAAATAAAAAGCAGTTTCCATAGCAATAGATGAGCAACAAAGGGTGATTGTTTAAAAAAGTTTGGACAATAAAAACTCAAATTTCTAAAAGAATAATTGGCAAATAAATCTTTGAATTTGGACGAGGGAGCAATTTGTAGACAACGCTAAAACAGTTCTGGACGGAGATTTGTGCCTGGGGAATATTTTCGAAGAATAATATTGTTTTTTAAAAGTCAATTTCGTTACTTATAAAATTCAAATACTCAGATATCTTATTCATTATTGCAATTTATCAATGGTTTCGTAAACTTGAAAGTACACCTAACACCTCTATCCACTGGTAGATGAAATCATTTGACACCTTCAATATAGATTTTTGTCTCTCCTTTGATGGAACACCAATTATGTGTACAATTAATCGATATATGATTTTCTGAGAAAAAAAAACATTTGAATTTCTTAAACAAATAAATAACAGCTTTAATAAGTACAAGTCTATTTATTATTGTAAAAGATCAAGAGACCTAATTATTTTTCTACTACAATTATCTTAGCTAATATGATTAATGAATTCATGTTGATATATTTCGGAAAGCTCTATTCAAACGCACTTGTTTGTCTTGATTTGGTACCCGTTCCTCGATGAGCCAAATTTCGCAGTGAAGAAGAGGACCAGTAATGACGTCATTCTTGAGATGGAGGGACTACATTTGATGACGTCATTACAAGATAAGGGGAGACAGCTTAAACGACGCCAATTTAAAATATATAACTTAGTTCTATCTTGAATAAAAGAATACTTTTAAACAGATAAAGAATGGCATGCTATCACGGGTTTTGATCAATGTTAAAAAACGTTCTTTGTTTGAAAGCTCAGCATAATTGCGTTTTTATAAAAAAAAGGATAATATTTAATCAAGGCAAAACAGGCGACACTGTACAATTCTCCTTTGATAAATTTAAATCATAAATTTGCAATGACATGTTAGGATTTAATGCAGTAAAAGAAACAAATGCAGGGATATTCAATTCTAATTCTAGGTTTCATTTTCATTTAGTATTGTGTTAAACAGTTACAATAAATAATTCAGATCAAATAAAGGGCCCTTGTTGCACACAGACATGCGTTTAAAGAATATTTCTAATACAATTTTGAAAGCTTTCATAATCAGATAATAAAAGAAACGTACATTATATATATATCTTAAAGAGATAGTGTACCTTGCTGGTGGTTTCACTAAAAGCAGTAAGGGAAAAGGAGTAAATGTTCGTGGCAGGCATAAAATCCTCCTTTTACTTCACATCCTCATTTGGCAACTATATGATTCTTAGTTTAGGGCAAAGACTTACAGTTCCAAAATAATTAAATAAAAATCCAAAATAAATCCAAAATTTTGTTGCTGAAATTACAGTTTTAGACACACGTCATGAATGACTTAATATAGTTATCAATTGAAATGAAGAATTAGTTGACAAATCAGAATCGAAAGGAATCTGGGCTTTGGTGAACTGTTAGTACAGCTTTATATTGTTGATGCTTTTCATGGTTATGGCAATTCTTTATTTATCCTTTTTGAATAAATAGTTATATATTGAAATTAGTGTTGGACTTTTTTCTGAACTCTCTATTGGTGATGTTGTTTACTTAGCTCACATCCCATATTTGAAAAAAACAACAACGTGTTTTGTCCTTTGGCACTCATCAATTGAGGTTCGAATCTTTGTTCTATCGAAAACGGCACATCATCAAGGGGCACTAAAGGTATTTCTATCCCCGGAATAAGGTGTAACCAAATAAATTCCCCAGTATTGGTCTATTTTGAAAGCAGAACAAGACAATAAAAAATATACCTTCTATATATTTTTGGTAGAAGCCTTTGGACAAAACGATGGATTACTGATTATAAGCAATCCATTATGTTGCCACAATGGTTTCATAAAGTCTTCAGCAGATTCTCTAAAGTTTTATTTATGAGACTGCATGTATTTTACATCACGTCAACAGTATCTAAATTATATTACGAGGCCAAGCCATACATAGATGGAACAAGACATCAACTCTCAATAAGGGCTGGTCAAGTTGGAAAGAACCATCGGTGTTCCGATATCCAGCTGAATGACTGTATAAACAGTTTAAACCCTTTAACCCACTGGTACCATGATTTGAACCAACGTGGAGAGTGGTCTTGTGATTTCATGTTCTGGGTAATGTTTTACTTAGCATCTTTAGCTAAAGGTTTGCATAAATTAAAGAAAAGCCTTCTTATTTCGATCAATGTGATACACAATGTTGCAAAGTAACACGTCATTGAAAGTGATTCTACAATATTGGACTTTTGTTTAAGATAAATCAATTTTGACTTACCCAAATATTTCCTCGTTAAATAGTAAACCACTACCCAGTTATATAAGCACACAACACAAAGAACCAAAAGGCTGTATAAAGTGTGATATCGTTGGACTTTTGTTTAAGATAAATCAATTTTGCCTTACACAAATATATATGCGTCTCTTTCTTTTTTCTTTGCCTTTTTCTCTTTTCTATTGATATATATTTTTATTTGTTTAGTTTATTTTATATATATGCTTCTTGTCCGGACTTGTTTCCAATCCTCAAATAAGGCGATGGGTTTAAGAATCTTTTTTCGTTTGTCCGGACATTCTTAAGAATCTTTTGCAAAAATCCTTTGAATGCACCATATCTGTTTTCTCGACTTAGGTATACAAATAAAGGGATTGGGTTGTGTAACAGGAAGGTTTAAAAAAAAAAGATTCATCAGAAAACACTCTAAAAGAACATGCTTTAAATAACGAAAGTATCGAAAATCTTTAGGACGAATGTGTCAAGAGAAAGTCCAATCCCAACAGCTCGGACAAAGACTAGCTGTGGCTCTGGCGACATCTCCGGAAGCCCATCATTCGGCACCACTCGTTGGCCGGCGGAAGTATTGCGAAATCCTTTTTGCTTATTTCTACGGCCCTAGCTAAAGCATCGTCTGTGGACTGTTTTTGACCACGTGTTTGTACTGCGCCTGGAATCAAAGGGAAATTATTCATGTTAAACCAAGAATATACCTGTGTAAATGGTATTCAATGAATTTGGACGACCAATCGCCATCAAAGTGTGCAGAGGTGTCCGAATGGTCTTCTGATACATTTGCAAAGTACCGTAAAGTAGTTCCTTTTAGAACTACAGTTGTATTAGTATTTTTCAACTTCTGATGCATAGTTCTGGTAGCTAGCAATAGATAACCTCGTATAACATAGTGTTCCCTGTAAACGTGATAGACCAACAAAGCTCTCAAAATAAATTTTCATTGCCAGTTGTAGGACTATGTGTTTGGAAATTAAGAAAACAAATGATGATGCCTTTGTTACAGTTGATGGATTGTGCACTGAATTTAAAAAGGAACAAGTCCAAATGGCTCCATAAAAAGGGCTAAATGCGCCGAGGGACTTGGATTGTTTTAGGCTATTAAATTAAGGTAAAAACTTTTCAGTTGCTTGTCAAGTGTGCTCTTCTTAATAACGTGATATAATTGAAAAGAAACGAAAATTGATCATGTATAACACGCGATAAGAATGACTAATGTTTGGAATGAGATGCTTTCTGGTATCCAACTGAAAATGGAATAATAAGTCGGTGGCGATATGATGAAATAAAAGCCTACTTGTTAATGAAAGAATAGAAATATTCTATTTTGGAAAATAGAACAAAAAGTGTGTGTCTCGGTGGGTTACGATCTTTTGTTACACGCAAACGTTTTACTATCGGACTGTTTATTGGTCTTTACACGTGCAGAATTACGGAAGTGTATTAATCCGAGTTAGTTGGATTGTCAGCGAGCGGGGTCCAACTGTATTTTTTAAATTACTTCTTTTAACGAAGACCTCAAAAACTGGACACAAACATAATTTTGAAGTCCATAACTACTTTTAATCGTTTAAATCACAAAATTTGATAGCATATTTCAACGAACTATAATATTGCGAAGGAACACACGAGTAATGAGGTAATTGTAAGGGTATTCTAATGGAAAACAAAATGAATTGTTGATAATATAAAGCATCACAGTCTAAAAAAGGAAATGATCGGTGCAGTGCGTTCGTTTTGTTGAAGATTTATGGAGTTCACTTAACAATTCAGAGATTCTGCATAAAGCTAAAGGGAGAGAACCCTAATATTACTTATCCCTTTCCATAAACGTCAAACTTTCGAATGTCCAAAATTTAAAGAACAGGCGACATTTCTTAATGTGATGAAATTGAAAAACAATCGTCTTATAAGGCAGTTAACATTATGATAAAAGGAGAAATTGCCCATAAAGAGGAATTTCTCTTTTTCCAACAATGACTTACAAAGACGTCTGCAGCAAACTGGTCAAATGTGATTATGGTTTTATAGTGGTTTAAGCAAAGCTTTGCAAATAAAGAAAGTTAATGGGAAATTAATATTTCGAAAATCACAGGTGTGTCAACATACCATGCTTTGTAACGGAGTTTTCCTTGACGTTATTGTATGAATCTCCGACGTCATTGTATGACGTCACGTCATCATATGACGTCACTTCGTCGTAATCAGACTCTGTTATATGTTTCAACTTCTGCAGCAAATCCAGGAGATAGATGATTCTGTTTTCAACGATTTTACCATTTTCTGAAAAGATAATGGATAAGGTGGCTAGATTTGTCTTCTTTAGTCAAGGTAAAGTAAACAGTGGATACTGGTAAAAGCGTAAAGCGTCGGCCTCTGGCATAGGCGTAGGAGCAGGGGTCCATGGGGGGCCCGGCCCCCCTATTATCCAGACCGGGGGGCCAGAGTATACTTTGGCACCCCCCCCCCCAATACTCACAATGACAAATATTTGAAAAGAAACATAAAAGAAACGAAAATTAAAGCAGAATAAAAATAAATGTGTATTTTTGTGCTGTATCTAATACCAATTCGCCTTTTGTTACGTCAATAAGTAAAATCTTTTTGACGTCATCACTGCAAATGACAATCTGAACACATCGGGTTTATCCAATGAAAACTCAGCTCACAAAAATACCCGGGAAGTATTGATTGACGAAAACAGTGGTTTAAAATGTGTTCTAGGGAGTCAGACTCAAAATTGTCTTCAAAGCTTTAAGAATAATTTAATCTTTGACAACAAACAGTTGAAGCTGTGGCACTGACAGTCTGGGCGCTGCCACTTTTTGTTTAGATCAATACATTTGATTTCCGCGTGAGACTGAGACCAGGCATATCCCTTTTTTTATTGAAGATACACATTTATATACGCTTTCTTTTAATTCTCATAACCCCCCCCCCCCCTAATGTTGAAAACGCTCCTACGCCTATGTCTGGGCACGAGGGTCTTGGGTTCCAATCCTGTAAAAAGTAAGGTCCACTTTGCGACTGTTCGGTAATCCACATTCGCTGAGAGTGCTATTAATTCATCAAAGAAGGAGAATCGAGTGTGAAAATATTCAGCAACGAAGCAGAATCAAGGGAAAAAAATAAATGACTAGAACATATCATTTCATTTTTATTGTAGATCGTCATGTTGGCATAATTTGATTCCATGCATGATATTCTTGTATTTTGTTAATTGAATTGATTGTCAACAAGGTACCTAATGGGCTTATTAGCTTAATGGAATACTGTAGATAAACTAAAACTAAAAGTCCTTCACAATCGGTGTAAAATGAAATGAACTAACGTAAAATTGTAGAAACGGCATTTACAACCAAACAAACAGATAGCCAATATCTCGAATTTTACGGACTCGAAGCAGCGTTTGATGATATAAATATCGCAGTTGATCCTTTTATCTATATATCTGTCAATGGAAATACCCGAGAGGGGTGGAATGTACTAAATCCACTGATAACGACCTGACCCATACTCCATAACGCCGCCTATTGACGACCCATACTCCATAACGCCGCCTGTTGACGCATCTTCTGCAGGGGAATTTACAAAACTCAGAAGAATGAATGTATCATTATTATCATTATTATAATTATTGTTATCATTATTATTATCATTATTATCATTATTATTAGTAGTACCTTTATCATTTTTTATCATTATTATTATTATTATTATTGATTTTTTTATTATAATTAAAATTATTATTGTTGTTATTATTATTAACTTGATTTCAATAATCATTACTATCATTATTATTATTAATTTGATTTCAATTATCATTATTATCATTATTATTATCATTATTGATTTCAATTATCATTATTATCGTTATTATAATTATTTTGATTTCAATTATCATTATTATCATTATCATTATTAATTTGATTTTAATTATCATTACTGTCATTATTATTATTACTTTGATCTCAATTATCATTATTATCATTATTATTATCATTTTGATTTCAATTATCATTATTATCGTTATTATAATTATTTTGATTTCAATTATCATTATTATCGTTATCATTATTAATTTGATTTCAATTATCAATATTATCATTATCATTATTAATTTGATTTTAATTATCATTACTGTCATTATTATTATTAATTTGATCTCAATTATCATTATTATCATTATTATTATTAAATTGATTTCAATTATCATTACTGTCATTATTATTATTGATTTGATTTCAATTATCATTATTATCATTATTATTATTAAATTGATTTCAATTATCCTTACTATCATTATCATTTATATTGATTTGATTTCAATTATCATTATTATCATTATCATTATTATATCTATTTTTTTTATTGTCATTTATATAAGTATTAGTATTGTTTATTATCATTATTATTATTTGATTTGTTTCTCACATTTCGTGATGTTCTGGATATTGAACTCAACGCATTTTTTACACAACTTGCACACATGACTTTAATGACATTGTCACAAAAGCAGAAATGCTACCTTTTTGTCATAATTGCTTTAGACAAGCTAACACAAACACATGTACTACAACTATTTCGTGAGCATTAACATTTTTCATAAAATTTCAGTTTGACAATTTGATTGTATGGACTTTAGACAACAATTTGGCAAAGGGAGAAGCACTCGAGACGAGCAATTTATCATTGTGATCACAATGGTTTCTCCTTCATGGCGCATTTATATGTTATGATCAAACCTCATTCTAACGCATTTGTTGCAGTAGATTTAAGATACCATTGAGATAAAAGGACAAATAATATGTGACGAACAATGCCTCATTGGGCTCAAAACCATTTTTATTCAACATCACACATATTTTGTCATTGGTTTTAAACCGTATACAGTTAAACCCCACCTAAACGCGTTTATATAAATAAGACACCAATATGGCAACACGGCAAATCAATTTCACCTTTTGCTCACAGATATTTCTACCCAACACCATACATATAATGTTATGGTTGTTAAATGTATAGAATTAAACCCCACTCATTGTATTTGCAGCAATTATATTTTTTGAAACCGATATGCCAAAAGGACAAATAATTTGTGATGAGCAATCTTTCCGTTTGCTCACAAACATTTCTACTCAACATTTCACATACAAATTATATAATTAGTTTAAACCTTATTCCATCAAATCTCTTTCTGATGCGTTTTCTGTATTAGACTTTAGAAACCTCGTGAAGAGCATGTTCTCCTTCGCCACCAGGGTTCCGACACAATACATAAGAAGAAATATACATTTCTTGCTTCCTTTCCCCGCCTGTTGATGCTTTGGTTTTTGGATCAGTCTCAAAATTCGACACAGTGGTTAAGTTTACAGGAATGCGTCAGTGTGTTTGAACACGCAGTTAAGCTCGACTTAAACGAGCCCGTCATGTGTTTGTAGTAATTAATCGACGTTGTCCCATGGGCTGCTTTCCCTGACTACGTATCTAATCCTGATTTAATGGGGGAGAGATTTAATATAATAGCGGATTTATCCCAAAACGCTGTTCTTGATAAAAAAAAATCCAAAAATGTGGCTCTCTAAATGGAAGGAAATTCCTTGCAAAAATATATCTCTTGATATTCCCGTTTATATACTTCTGAGACACAGTGGTCAAGAGTTTGAGTGTCGGTTTTTGGATAAGATGGCCGATCAGGAGTTCGAACTCTGCGAGAGGCAATGTCCACTTTGTGATATTTCGTTGATACACATTTTGACGTTAGAGCCAATATATATCAAGGAAGTCGGATCAAAACTGATTGATCTACGTTGTCATAAGCGATGCAAAATGAATATGTTTTAACTTAACACATTGTCCATTAGTCTAAAAAAGAGTTGTCAATGGAAATATAGTTTTTATATTTGTAAATGGCTATCAATTTTCTCGCCCTTATATGTTTAACGCATGGAGATCTTTCTTTTTTTAAATTGAATCATAGATGTAAAATGTATTCTGCCCATACGATGTATTTCGTTCATGTAAAAAAGCCTAATGGACATATTTCGCATATAATTCATTATAGAAAAAAACTGAATGAAATCGGTAACCCGCCTTTTTAAATTGATGTTGCCTTCAAGTATTGTTTTTATCACCAGTACCGCATAAAACTCAAACGATCATTGTCCTATTGAGACATACTGAGGAATTGCGATGAAAGTTGATTTTGATCGTTAGTCGAAAATGTTCTCTTTTTTATATGACCCACATGTGTACCGATAATTGTCGTGAAACTAAACCTCTTAAGTTTCCAGCAAAAATAGCTCCGGTAACAAGATTGCGTTTATCGTATCTGCAAATCTTAATCGATTCCCTTTTATCTCTCAGAGTGCATGTCCGCACATATGAACACGGGTTTTCCTCCTTTTCAATTT
>OX401421.1:20832962-20900488 GCA_947846245.1 Cerastoderma edule
AAATGGCTAAAAGACAAAATGCTCTGTCGACTTCCACCAATAAAGAATTGCATTATATCGAAATTGAAATACGAATAGAAATGTTTTATTAAGGTAGAATTCCTATAACCTGCCATTTTGAAACTCATTTTTTCGTCGGATTATTTCGGTCTTTCTCGGGTCGAGGGGAGGCAAAGTGGGATGTATTTCATTCTCAGAAAAATTTCGAACCCGGGACCCCCCGATCACTAAGCTTGATTTGTCATTGTGTTACGACGTTTGAAAATGAGTCGAAGCAATATGGTTTATGAAGAAAGATGGAAATTTTGAGAAAGAACAGGAGTTGCATCGGGCCTCTTGTTCTCTTTGTAAGGGGTTTATTAGCTCAATGAGACCGCGCGGAGCTTTTATTTCGATTTAAACTGCGTGCATGTTTGAATTTACGTAAACGAAAAATGGATGTTTTTCCCACAACCGCTGAAAACAGTCTGACGAGTAACGTAATGTATAAACTTTTAACCCTTTCCCAAACAACAAGTTTTCGACAGTCCCAAATTGAAAGAGTTTGCAGACAACATTTCAAAATGTGATAAAATTGAAAAATATTCTTCAGATAGAACAGAAAACCTTGTGAGAAAAGGAAAAATTGCTCGTTACGCGCAATTTCTCCTTTTCCCACAATGTTTTTTAAAGTCGTCTGCAACAAAGTGGTCAAATGTCGTTATTGTTTGGGAAAGGGTTAACGCAATTTTTCTATATTCCAAGCCCTAAAAATGAACTTATATACGAAAGGGAAGATTTACAGGTTCATGTTGTCATTGGGTAGATAAATAAATGACATAAAAAGTAATGCTTAATGATACAAATACGTCGGTTACCCCCTTTATGTGGTATTTTCTGATTTGCCCCCCCCCCTTTTTTTAAAGGAACACATCGAAAAACGTTCAAGATCCGACATTTTGAAACTCATTCTGACGATGGATTTGTTTGCTCGTTCTCGGTTAACCTAGGTCGGGGTCCGGAACAATTCGGTTAAGTGTGAATAGTCCCAAGACCGAATTGAACCGAGAACGACCGAAGGAATCCGACGAAACAATAAATTTCAAAATGGCGGATTATGGGTATTCTACCATAATCTAACTCGGATGATCAGATCTGTAACTGTGTTCAAGAAATATCTACTTCTTGGTTATTCGGACCCGACTTTATCTTGAACATTCTTTTGTTAAGAAGAACAATAACAAGAAAAATACAAGGAAAAATGGAGATTCTGCTCTTTTGGAGAATGTCTCATTTTCACATCAGCACAATCCTGAGCAAAATCTCTAGTAACGATAGAATCTCGTTATTTATATTCCGGACATTAAGGTAGAATACCCATAATCCGTCATTTCGAAAGTTATTCTTTTTTTTTCAGATTACTTCGGTCGTTCTCGGTATACATCTGTCGGAGTCGGAACTGTTCGGTTTAACGCGAATAGTTCTGATCCCGACCGATACATTCCAACGAAAGTTTCAAAATGACAGACTATGGATATTCCACCTTAAAGAATTTAGAAAGGCAATGAAGATGTTAGCATAGAGAATAGGTGTATTACCCTGCATTGTACGATTCTACTTAGTACCAACAATAAAAGATTGAGATATGTTAGAAGATTATAAGCACATGGAGATAGTTCTTTTTGTATTCACTGAGACGATTTATATGAAAAACGTTAATGTAGCATGTAAAGAGGCAATTAATAAGCTAGTTTGCGAAAATCAGACATCTTATTCCCTATAAGAGGATATAACTATACTAACAAAAAGATGTTTAGAGAAGAGAAATATCAGTTAGATAACGAAAATATGCATCGTATCTTCATTTAGAGCATATGATCTCGAGTAACGGAGATTCGACATATCAAAACATAGAAAAATACATACCTTTGTCATCTGATTCTACCAGGACGAATCCGGAGCAGACAGTAAGACATGTAATCAAAACGGACACTTTTATTAAACTTTCGTAGAATTCCATATTGGTTTAATGTTGCTGTCCCCTCTAAACTGTCGTACGAATGCACTAAACGGGAAATCAAGTAGGTCTTCTTCTCCCCTTTGGCTAAATATGTCTTCTTGATTTTCGTTCCTCTTTTTTTTTTATTAAATCTAGATGTTGTTTTGAACTACGATGGTCTCACGAACCAATTGGAATTATTTCAATTTCTTTTGAAAGGTGTCCTTTCTTCTATTCAAAAGGTTTTTTTTCACTTTATTTTTTTATGTATAAATTACAGGTTTGACTCTTCTTCACGCTTTACTAATACACACTGTATTATGATAAATAGTTATGCTACTAACATGTACTGTACTGTATCACATCAAAAATTCACCATTTCCGTTTTAAAGAAAACAATTAAAAGTTATTTATCATAAATGCGTACAACCTTGTGACATTGCAGTTAAAGACGTAACAGAACATTCGTATCCAAAGTTTATGAAATCTATCTTGAAAGAATATTCGTATTTCAAGTTTATGTAAATTATCCGGCTTTAAAAGTGTATATCCCGCCTTCGTTTAGTCAAATCGCTTTCCCGTTTTGAAGTATTTCTTAAGCACTAAAGCCGTAACATTGATGTCCATCTATTAAGGCGTTGGGGAATAAAAGTTAATTTATCAACCGGTGTAAGCGAGCCAATGAAGAAAGAGTATCAAGCCCTTTCGGTTTTATAACTGATAGCATACCCACACAATGTACTGTTGTGAACTAACAGAAACTGCCGCTTTTGACCGGGAGAAACTGTTCGTCGAAATGTATGTAGAATGATGTTTACAATGAAATGAATTAGATATGATTCTATGGGATAACAATGATTAAGTATACGGACAAACTTGAGTTAAGAGGCCAAGCTATGGAACTGAGAGGTTGGCTGCTTAACACAAATTGGTGTACACTATAAATTCAACAATGGGACTATCTTTAGTGGTTGTCTAAGGAAGGTTGGCTGCTCCAAAGGATGGTTGCTTAACACAAGTTGGACTGTTCTTATGATTCGAATGTCTAAAACATTAACATTTGATACATTTGCTCTTTTAAGCAAAGTTGTTAAATACATTCGTTTATACCAATGGCATTAAAATGAAGGGGTACATGTACGCTTTTCGAGCAGTGAAGCTATCAAAAGTACTCTCCATGTTAAAAGTAAACACATGAAGAAAGTTTCAAAACACCAAGTATTAGAAATGAATGCGTTTGACTTATACAACATCAATATCGTTTTCAGTCAGAGAAACATAGGCTTAATTCGAAAACAAGGACGTGTGTTGGAAAAAGTTATTAATTGCTAATCAAATCACAGAATTTGAATTTATTATGGTTGGATTTCTTCCTTCCGGTTCCGATACTTTCACTTCCGGTTTTCCCGTTTCCGCTTCCTGCATTCCAGTTCCGTTTCATCCGCATTTGATATCATTCTCATTCTCATTCTCAGCATCCCACACTCGTGTGGTGACGTAATCTTTACGTGGTGACGTAATCTTTACGCCCTTTCTGCAAGTCACGGACCATCCCATCGCATTGCATTCTGGGAAGGTTGAAAAGGGCGGGCGGGGTTTAATCACGTGATCACAAAAATGGCGTTGCGCCGAGATTTCATTGGGTGAAAAGTTTGAAATAGGAATCTTTTAAACAGCCAGCCATTGGCGTACCTTCCTTAATACATGTACCGGAGGTGCGTGTCTTCTCATATATTTCGGGAATTAAGGAAATAATCCAAAATGGAATAAATTCCTCATGTAATTCCTCAATGTTTTATGGAATATTGTGGGAATTGATATCATCGGCATATTTGACATTCGCTTATAGGCTGAATACAAACATTTATGAAGAAGTCCGTGATTTAATGCTGCAATGAACGTGATTAATGTGTCACCAAGTTCATGCAAATTAACAAACACCTCACAGTGATCTCCCTTTATAGGATTGATCACTGCCACCACAACGATTGTCAAATTACCATCCGCTTAGAAACAAAAATGGCGTTTAAAGATGGTGGCGACATTAAACAAATCATCCAACTGTGCTTTATTTGTAAAGACGATGAAATATTTTCGAATTTAACTAGTCAGAAATCAACACAAGAAGAGATTATTACTAAATATATTACTATATCCGGTAAAAACGTGAAAGAAAAAGATTATTAAAATTCAATTCAAATCTGGATGAAAACCTTATGGTGGCAGTGATCGATGTAGCGTAGCAAATGATACCAATGTTTCTTTAGAATGTTGTTTTTATTCTCTTGGGAGGAACACACCTTTGCAGTCGCATGAGGAGGTGCTTTCACATATATTTCAATAAATCCATGAGAGGGATAGCTAAAATAATGATTAATCCATTTACCAATGAATGGAATCAATTATTTGGAACAAAAACATGGCAACGTATAACCGATTTGGTTTACGTCTCATAACAGAACTAGATTAGCAATGCATACATTATCCCCAAGGTATTAGCCCTTAAGGATGGTAATCTTTTCGGAATGTTATTCCGGACCTCACACCCTTTTCCGGCTTGTCGTAAAAGGACAAAATCAATTAAATCTAAGTCCTTCTTTTTGGTTTCATAATATTTAGAAAATGTTTGTTACGTGATGATATAAAAGTACTACGCGAAATTGTCACGTGGAATCTAAAAATAGCATGCCGACGAAAAACGAGCGTCAGACATCCGTTTTCTTTGCTAGAAATAGATTATATATTAATATTATTTATGGTTTCTTTTCTTTTAATCTGATAAAGAGTTCTTTTCTATTTTTTTTGTAACTTGCATCATAGTTCACCTCTTTAAAAAACCATGTACCTACTACACGAAAAGTTATAAGTTGACGAAAAGAAAAAAAAGTAAAAAAAAAAAAAGATTCCAGCTTGTTTGAGATTTTGCACAACGTGATGGGCAGATTCCCATTTTTGTCACAATGTTTTCAAATGTAGTACGACGTCATTACAGTATGGCATATAACCTCCTATCTATAAAAAAGAAGGCTTAAGTTTGGACAGAGATTTGACGTGACGATGTCCTTTAGAATTTCTTTATCAATGACGATCACCCTAAAGCCCTGTATTAACGCAACCTTTAACCTTTTCCCAAACAACAAATTTTCCACTGCCCCAAATTGAAAGAGTTTGCAGACGACATTTCAAAATGTGATGAAATTGGACAATAACCTTCTGATAGGGCAGAAAACATTGTGGGAAAAGGAAAAATTGCTCGTCACGAGCAATTTCTCCTTTTCCCACAATGTTTTCTAAAATCGTCTACAACATGAAATTGGACAATAATCTTCTGATAGGGCAGAAAACATTGTGGGAAAAGGAAAAGTTGCTCGTTTCGAGCAATTTATCATTTTCCCACAATTTTTTCTAAAGTCGTCTGCAACAAAATGGTAAAATTGTTATAAAATCGTTATTGTTTGGGAAAGGGTTAAATGCCCTTGTACATAAATATGAGGACATTTGAAAGTTGAGAACTAGTTTGCTTTAAAACTGTTCTACAGCATAACTTAACTTGGATGATTTTATCTTACTATGGACTGTTAAATGATTCACACTGAAGAATAGTCATTGGGTGCATAATTTGATCGTTTTTATTTATTTTAACTGTGTATACAGTTAATTAACATGCATTTTAGTCCAAAAGCGTGACACTGCTTTTGAGGTTTACAGCATATCAAACAACAATACAAAACATGTATTATTTCAACGAAATTTTATTTTGACTTTCATATTTTTTCTTCAGTGAACATACGCCTTTAACAACTTTGATAAATACGCTCAGATTATGTCGAATGAGATTCTGACGCCTTTCAAAAAGCTGATGGCCTTGCGTCGATTTCAGATAGTTTACTGTTATACACTGATAATAGGGCTCCAAATGGAAAACACGGTATTAACCCATTACCAAACAAAACGATATTTAACAAGTGTGTTGCAGACGACTCTGGAAAACTGTGGGAAAAGAGAGATTGCTCTTTACGAGCAATTTCTCCTTTTCTCACACTGTTTTCTTATCTATCAGAAAATATTTCTTTTTAATTTCACCATATTTGGAATATCTTCAAATTTTTGACAGTCAAAAATGGCGTTTAGTAAAGGGTTTATCGTGTTTAACAACGATTTTAGTAACGTTACGGGTAAGCGATGAACATATCTATACGGAAATTAAGTTTTTACTCGAGTTTCATACCGCTTTCTCAACAAAATAGAGATAAGGCTATACTATGAGTTTGTTTAAATGGGAAAATAGTTATTACTTGAACATCGATTTCAACAATTATTCAATAAAACCATGGATACTTTTGAAGGGAAATGGCATCAAATTCACACCGATAAAAAAAGAAACCCGTAATATTTTGAATACAGTCAAACTTGTGTTAAGAGGCCAGCCTATGGGACAGATTAAATTGGCTGTTTAAGACAGGTTGGCTGCTTTACACAAATTGATGTACACTATAAATCTAACAACGGGACTTTCTGTAGTGGTTGTCTAAGGCAGGTTGGCTGCTTAAAAAGGTGGTTGCTTAACACAAGTTAGATTGTATATTAAATTTGGAAAACAAGCTATAAATCGACTTTAACTCAAAGCCGACGCAAAATTAAAACAAAAAATGAAGTTTGAATATATCATATAGATTGAAATAAAGTAATTAATTATTCGAGTGCAACGCAAATATTAACCATTTTCGTCTCATTACAACATTGTCAAAATGACATCCAGAGACTTTTGTTGAAAAAGGCATCGTGTGTTGTTTTTTAGCAACCCTTAAAATGCTGGGTAATCATCTAAAATATATTTTTGTGTTGTCTGCTTTCCGAAACATTAAATATATGTTTAATTTTGTTGAGGAAAGATATTCAGGGTAGCAAACAGGTTAGATCACAGGCCAGCCACCAATTTACTTGGCGGCTGGCCTTGATCTAACCTGTTTGCATAATCATGAAGTCCAGCACTATAAAAGTTACGGTTACAATGTCTACCTTTTACCAATTCTTTTCTTTTCATCGTCTGCATACTTCATTGAAGGCGCCTTTGGGTTAATGCCCACGCATTCGAGTGACGTAGTTTTTACCATTGCAAGAAAAGTAAATTATTTTTTAAAACACGTAAGAAGTCGGAATTTCTTACAGTTATGCAGAGCATTTATCGTTTCCTTTAGAGTTTTTTTTAAGTCTATATCGTGTTGTCTGCTCAACTTCTAATTGAAGACAGTTTTGTGTTTTTAAGAATACCCATATTCCGCCATTTTGATACTAATAATCGCGTCGGATTACTTCGGTCGTTCTCGGTATTCATCAGTCGGTGCCGGAATTATTCAATAAACAGGACAAAGTGTAAGCTAAAGCATATCTAAAAAAACCTTGTTAACATTCCTTACGTATGTAATAACATAAATAGTTATTGTTATGTTTAACACATACTTGTTTTATCGGTTTCTCCTTAAAATAAATCATATCTTAAAATCTCCCTTGTTACTTTTCCTTACGCTTATAAGGATAAGATAAAAGCCTAAACATCAATCGGAACTACTCAGGTATTTCCGTGAGCTGTGAAATACACCTCGGATATAAGTGTAGGGTTACATTTTTTCGGGTAAATCGGCATCCGGCAATTAACACATTTTCTAAGCGTGCAAGTTAAGTAGTTCAATGTGTATGGAAGGGTTAAACATCCTTTGAAATACTCTTTTTATCAGTAAATCATACCAAATGGCAAACTTGTGGTTGTGACATGTAAAGTTATTTCCTCAATCAACTTTAACGACTTTTTAGATTTCACATTTAAGATCTATTTTTAAACACGAAAGTAAAGTGACGTCATTCCGCTGGGAACCAATATGACGTCATCCCTATTATTTCAGAGGTGTTTTTATTTGATAAACCCGATGTGTTCCGATTGCCTAAACACGTGACTCCTACAGCCAGGGATAGCATTATGATTTATCAAACATAGGAATGCTGGGTAGTTTTCTAAAAATAATTTTTTATGTCGTCTGCTTTCCAAAACCTTTAAACATCTCCTTAATGTGAATGGGGAAAGACACTCAGAGTAGCAAAGAGGTTAGATCGAAGGCCAGCCGCCAATTTACTTGGCGGCTGGCCATTGATCCAACCGGTTTGATCAAGCATGCAGTCTGTTCCAGCACTATTAAGCCTTTTTTTTTTATCGTAACATGCTTGTTTAATCGTATGCTGCATTATTTACATAAGGCGCCAAAGCGATCATGATCACGTGACCGGCTGACGTACTGGTGGCTATCTAAAGAAAGGGGGAGGGACCTGTTATCGTCTGGCAATTGTCCGCCCAGATTATATTCGATAAATCGCTTTAGAATGGAAACGTCCTTAACCGAAACCCTCATTGAGAAATTTTGTAAATCGTACCTGATTCAAATTGAAGGTACGGTTACAGCAGGCCACCAAAGGGATCTGCGGTGTTGTAGTGGCTAGTATCGGGGACTAGAGACCGGGCGGGCCGGGTTCGATCCCCGGAGGCGGCCATGTATTTCACCGTAGAGTGTGCTTGGGCGAAACACATATCCTAGCCTAGCACTGGTACTGGTCCAAGATCTCGCAAGGATTTGACATCATAGGAAGATAGATAGATAGAAGATCGCGCTAATAAATACTAAAGTTCGTTTGTGGAAAAATACATATTTTCTTTAAGATAGTGTGTATAAGTAATCAATGCCTTTGTCATAATGATTTCAAGCCAATATCATAAAAAAGACAAAAACAATTTCGTATAGAAAGCAATAGTAGCAGATTGAAAGAATGGCGTTAAAAGGTACGAAAATGAAGCGATATAGTATAAAGATTAAACCATTATACACGGTTTACAAATCCTTTTGCTTCGAAATGAGGTATTGCTAATATCTTTCAACGCCCTTTCAGAAATAAAAATCGTGTGAAGACTTGACAAAACACTACTAACAAATAATAAATTCCTTACAATGAGTCTTATATCCTTTTGCCGCAATAGCGTCTATTTAATACAATGCAGACAATGTATTTATCCATAATTAAGCCTTAAGATCGTCCGCTTGCTTTTACTTTCAATTTTAACCCTTAGAATGCTAGGTAATTTTCTGAAAATAGATTTTTGTGTCGTCTGCCTTCCAAAGCATTGAATATCTGCTTAATTTTGATGAGGAAAGATGTTTCCGATATATCTAAGCAACGGGTGAAATTGGTGTTCTTTAAGTTCATGCCGTTTCGAATGTATTCTGTTTTATATACCATATCTTCCTTCGTCTTTACACTAAATAAGCTATTTTCTATTGCTTTTCAATACCCTGATCTGTGGGTTTCAATAGACATTGATTCTAATGAGTACAACCATAGAAGAATTGTTCAAATAGGTTTAAATTACTGATTGTTAAGAGACCATAACATGCTTAATTACTTTCACAATTAAAGAAAGAACAACATACCCGTAGCAAAAGGAAACCTCGAAACACATATAAACAATAAAAATAGAAACAGCTACTGAAAAATAGGAACAAAACAAAAGCGCAAAGAGCACAAACACATGTCAACAATTCAAAAGTACGAACAGCATCAACAATAATAACTAACAAAAAATAGAATATTAAGAAAAAACTAAACCAGAAATACACTAACTTGCAACAATATAAAAGTAATTTAGAAATAGCAACACCAACGACAAACACAAAATACAAACAGCAATAAACTTATAGCACTTAAAAGTACATAAAACCCCCAAAAGAAAACAAAAATATTGACGTGTTGATTTTCTAATTACCCTTTGCCTACTCCCAATTTTAGAGACGAACACCGAGAAGGAGAGAAAACAAAAACAAATCCAATCACTCAAACACCTTGATGAAGTGTCTCGGAAGCTGGATGTAGCTGGATGTTGCACTCGTCCTTTATACAACAATACGTGCACTCGAAAGCGAGGATAATATAGTCATTTTCTGAGAACAACCGACACTTGTCATTATAAGAATAGTCTTCGAACCACTTATTTAAAAGAAAATTAACAATAAACACAAATTTGAAGTACATACAAATAGATTAAAAACATATACAGAATACGAAAGACAAACAGCTTCATTTAAAATAATAATAATAACAAAAAACAAACATTGAATAAACATAAAACAAGTTAAAACATGTAAACAATTTGAATAGACATATCATATAACCAATAAAGGAACACAACCAGCCCAAAACATATCATCAATTCAACGAGACAAGCAGCACCAAAGACATATTAAATACAAAAAACAGCGACGACAATATAAAGACAAGAAAAAAGACTCATTAAAACATTTCTTCTAAAAAAAGTAAAAGAAACAGAAAAAAATGATGACAATCACCAAACATACAACAACAAAAAATCATCTAAAATAAACAAAAACAACAACAACACACAAAAAAAGATCAATTAGTAAACAAAAAAAAACTACATATGAACACCACAAAAGTAGTTGACGTGTCATTCTTTATTTCCATGAATGGGGGAATGACAAACCAAATCTAATCACTCAAACATCATAATAAAGTGTTTCCGATGCTGGACGTAGCTGCACGTTACAGTTATCCTTTATACAGCAATATGTGCACTCGAAAGCAAGGGTTATCACGTTATCCTCCACATAGTTCCAACACTTGTCATTATCTGAGGAGCCTTCGAACCAGTCACGGTAGCACGTGCTAAAGTTTCCACACCTGGGAAAAAAATAACAAATTTCAGTTCAAATTCTTTGTTGTATGATTAGGCCGTCGGCCCATACAGAAAAAGGGAGACATAAACGCATTAGGTTTGTAAATATACAATTGTAATAGGTTTAAACAAAAACAATTGCTTTTAAGTAATCATCTTTTCATAACATTTGCTCTTTCACATAATATAATAAATCTGGAACGTTACGAATAACGGTTCCATCTTTTCGTGACATGCTGTTGTAAAATGACACTTCATTTGGCATACTCAGATACTTTTGATCTATATACTTTCGCCGCAATACGTTGTGCAATGGGCAAAGTAGCAGAAAATGTACCTCACTCTCAACAAAACATTTAAAAAAGGCACACTAACAGAGAAATCGTAATGGAACATAGGGCATGGCTTTCCGAAGGCCAATGGTTAGAATATATGGACCCGTCTCACACAGGTTTGCTAGATAGATTTCTTCATAAATGTAAATATGTATAAAGTAGACAGAAGTACCTCTGAATAAAAAGCTTTGACATGGAGGTGAACGGAACATGAGTCCTGGTGAAAAGGTGGTTCCCGAACATGTCTAAACGCATGTCTAGTTTTCATTTACAAATTCAAATTAAAATCTGAGATTCAAGTATTACGACAATCTTGTAAACATTAACGTTGAAATACGAATCTTTGACGCGATGTGAAACCCTAATAAATAAACTCACGAGCGGGAAACATCACGTGACCCATCTTCATAGTTCTTCACGTGGTTTATACAATAGTTGTTGGGTGGGTCACATGACTGCACATCGTACAGTTGGTCGCAGAGCTGTGGTGGGCCCACGCAAACAGCGCATTTGGCTGAGGGGGAAAACATAATTATACTGTACAGTGAAATGTTCGAATCTGATTGGCCGACTAGATGGGAACATATTTGTTGTCACTAGTTTCTAAAGCTAAAAAGGCTTTTTTTGCTATTAATAGATTAATAAGTTTGGCTATTTTACACATATTTTAAACTTTTTGCTTCCATGGTTTCTCCAATCCTTTCATTTGGTGCAGAGATTTGGGGCTTCAATTACTCTGAGGTCATTGAAAGTGTTCAAATGCAATTTTGTCATACATTTTAAGGCATTAATAGTTCTGTGAACAATTCTATCGTCCTTACTGAATGTGGGTGAAAGCCTTTATGTGTAATTTATCATACAAAAGTAACAAAATACTGGTGTAAGACTCTCAAAATATCGGACTCACGGAATCCTAAACAATGTTATAACATGTGAAAGTCGCATGATGGGAGACTCATTTGGGCTACACAAGTTAAAACACTTCTTATTATCTATGGTTTTGCTTATGCTTGGAACTTGAAAACTGACCCCTGACAGGGCATAGCGATACATCGCAAATGTAGCCTGTGAAATAGATCAAAAATGCAGATCTACTTTACCTTCTGTCTAACGGCATAACAATACATAATCTGAATTCATCGAATCTATCCAATGAAAACACATCGGAAGTGTTATAGAAGCCGCCATATTGGGTATTCCGAGACTTCGTTCATTATACTTTCGTTTCCAAACATTGACCTTAATTTTAAAATCCAAATGAACATACAATTTGAGTGAGAAAGCAGTTATAAATCACAACTTATAATTTCACTATTATGTATGAGTTACCGATCAAAAATAATGAACATAAGACATGTGTTATAAGCCAAGGACGATTTACCCAAAAAGCTGTAGTCCTTCACTTACGTACGAGGTATATTTCTCAGCTCACGGAAATACCCGAGCAGTTACTATCAAACAATATACTGCACCTTCAATGTTTACGTCATTGGAATGATTACATATTTACTAAGTTTCCGCGATAACAGAAAGCCACCCTCTACATTGGCTTTAATCATGACCACGCTTGACCGGAATCTAGTTTACTAGAGATAGTTGTCTGGTGGTTAACCAATCGGAACTACTCGGGTATTTCCGTAAGCTATGAAATACACCTCGGATATAGGTATAGGATTACAAATTTTCGGGTAAATCGGTACATAACACATTTCCATAGGGTACACATTACGTAGTTCAATGTATATTGACGTGTTGGCCATCCTATTAAATCACTTTGATCGGTTACTCAAAAGATATGGCGAAATGATAAGTATTGACGTTTAAAGTTGTATCCTTAATCAAATTAAACGACATTCTAGATTTCACATTTAAGATCTATTTTTAGAAACGAAAGTAAAGTGACGTCATTATCGTGGGAATCAACATGGCGTCATCCCTATTATCTCAGAGGTGTTTTCATTGGATTAACCCGATGTGTTAAATTGGTGATTAACGGAATGTCAATGGCTCTTTCCAACACGACAGGACCTTATGAACAATTGAACTATGGGTCACTTCGGTCAATTAGGAGATAAGGAGTATTATAAATCTGAAATAACGTAACTCTAACAAAGATGCAATACAATTGTGTAAACGTACTTGGAATAGGAGCGAGTGTAAATACTCCCCTAGCAGTAGTTGTGCGGCTCGATGAGACTGGGCTATCAGTTGAACTTGACATCGAAGATCCACCTACAGTTGTTGGTCCATTTGAAAGACTAGAAATATCGGTTGGAGTTGACACAGAACCACCTGTAAAACCAAAAGAGGATGTAGCCATCGATCCACTCGATATGATTGTGGTCAAAGATGTTACTGGATATGGTGTTGGTGTGGTTAGAGAAGGGTCTAAAATGAAACTTGATCATGTTAGAGTTTGTAAGTAACCTTCACTGAAGGTTAGCTTAGGTTATCACCAGGGGAGCGCTCAAGAGACATAACTTCAACTGTTATGAAAGCACAATCAAAATGAAGATACATATACTCTACAAATAGGAAAATTGTTTAGATAGCTCACATTTGATTGAATTTAATTGTTAATAGTCGGAATAAATCATCGGGTTATCTATAAGATATTTACTAGACACAACCTTCGACAGTGTCCGAATATATGTGCTACATACTTTTTAAGAGACAAGGTTTACACTCGTGAACTATCCGATAGATCACTTCAAACTCTAGTAAAATCAATGGAACCCCCGAAATGTTTAGGTGCTTCGCGTCTAGATATTATTATCATTTTTTAGAAACAATTTTTATTTCATCAAAGTCCATCATAGCTATCGGTAACGGCCAACAGTTTATCAAATTTCCGACTAAACTACTTCCGCAACGTCTTCGACATCATTGGACAGAAGTCCGTCTGATGTCTTTTAACAACTCTCATTTACGTAAAACGCGATATTTATCCCTGTTTATTCCAAGATCTATGTTTTGAGAGGACATGTTTAAACAATGATAGACGAAACTCTCTGTTTGGATTTCGACCAATCAGAAGGCTGCATTGTTTGATCAATTATATCGATAGTCTAGAGTTCCCTCCCCTACCACTACGTTTATTCTTTTTTAAAAAAGTAGGGCATGGAACCAGACTTTGATCCCAAACTCTTAATTTGACTCTGAATTTTGAAGACGTTTCTTGGAAATTGTTTTGTTTGTGTTTTTGTTTGATTGATGTGTGTTACAGCGATTGTGAAGGAGGCTTAGTTAAGCCTATCGAGTCACTCTCGCATTGGAATCATGTCTTTTGTTGTTTTAATTTGTATCAATTAATTTACAAAATACATCCAAATACAAAACATACATACAGAAAAGTATGTCTTATTTTGAATGCGTTAAGATTGCCAATTTGGCAATCCTATCAAAGTTCGACCGTGTTCGCTGCTATCTTTTCAGGCAGAGGAATCAATGCACTTTACACATTTGCTTATATTTTTGTCATGCTGTACACGTATAAAGGCATTTTACTTGAATCACATACTTTCCGCCTGCACAAGTGTGTTAGAATTTCCTTTTAACTCCTATAAGCGCACAGTTCGGGAACAATCATGGGACACTACACAGCACACGCGAAACGGGAAACATGGTTTGTCTCATCTAATATGAAGTTATGTATAGTGTACCCGGAAAAAGACACAGGAGGTACTTAACATGAGCAATATATAGAGAATAGATGGATGGTGTCGTAAATCGGAAATGTTATCGGGCAAGGCTTAGGATTATTATCCGGTGAGCCGAAGGCGAAACGGATAATAATCCGAAGCCGAGCCCGATAACTTTTCCCATTCAAAGACACCAACTTTCTATTCTATTTATCCTGTTACCTTTATGTATTTTTTCAAACAAACAAGATGTGAATAGCCTAAAACACGAGAAAAAAGTAAAGAATAAGTAGAGAATGATGTAAATATGACGTCATTTCGTTCTTATGACGTCATGATTCGTCACGCGCATGTGTTACATGGTAAGTGCCGGATATCACAAATGTTATTCGGCACCTACTTATCGGTCCCAAAATGGCACTAGTGACAGGATAAAAAGAATTACTCTACTTTTGCTTTTCTTTAAGGGACAAACATTTTACAAGAAAATGCAATGGACATATTTGTGTCCAAAGAATAAACTGATCGTTTCGAACAATTCCTTTCTCCTTTTACCACAGTTATCTCTTCAGCTACCTATTTACGTTAATAACATTTAATCTACCTGGGGTAAGTAGTTCAGTACATTGGGTGGTCGTGGTTGTTTCCAAACTTACCTAAACACATACACAGGGGGTCAGCCCACAAGGACGATGGTAATTAGTTTAGTACACGTATTTTGTGCGACCGTGATTGTTTCAAAACTTACCCAAACACATACACAGTGGGTCCGCCCACAAGTACGATGGACTGCCCTTGGGTCCTGGTGATCCCGTGTCCCCGGACACGCCCTGTGTTCCTTGTGTTCCGTTAACTCCGGGGTCACCCTGGATACCATCATACCCGTCTATACCAGGTATTCCACCATCACCGTAGTCACCTTTCTGGCCTTGCTCACTCTGTGGTAATAAAGGCAATCAGACTAGATATTGCAAGCCAAGTTGCCTTGCGCCACATCTAAACAGTATGAACAGTGTGATTAAAGTACAACAAAGAATCATGGTGAAACTAAGGGGGAGGGGGTCGTTTTTCCAAGACAAAAGTCCAGCTCATTTTATCACATCAATGGTCTAAAAATATTAATTGTACAAAGTGTTGACATGCTTAGGGAAATATTCAAAACACCTGGCTAATTTATATTAGTTAGTCATCCACGTCTTACTGTACAAACGTTTATACTTGGGAAAACAAACGTTTCCCCTTGCAACTTTAAATGAACTCTAGAATTAAACTAAACTTCTTATATTATTCTCAATGAATGATAAAATAATGTTTGCAACATGTCAGAATTTCTTAACACAAAAGATGTTAAATTCTGGAAAAAAACTCACTCGAACAAACATACATGGGACTATGCCACCCGGAACAAAACAAATAAAGGGGTTACCATGACAACCTAAAGCATGACACTTGTTCAGTATATCGAGTATTTACATACCCGTGCTGCGTTGTCCCCAGATTCTCCCATGATCCCTTGCGTACCATTCTCCCCCTGGTCCCCTTGAAACCCTTGTACACCGATAGGTCCTTGGGGCCCAGCGTCCCCGGATTCCCCTTTTTTCCCGGAGGATCCCGTTAACCCCCGGATACCTGGTTCCCCCTGATTTCCCTTGGTGCCCGGCGGCCCGACCACTCCGGAAGTGACGTTTCCGAGAACAGTTCCGTTGGTTCCTGGCAGAGAATAAATAGAAAAGGCCACAATTGCATGAGGGTCACTGTCAAACTTAATCAGAACCAGATTAAGTGAGTAACACCAACCTCAAGCAAAATGTCGTATCGGGGTCGTTTGGAAGAATCATAAGAATGGTGGTTGTTGTAAGACTAATAAAATAGATATATATATATATATATATAGGTCCGACAACACGAACATCCATTGGTCTAATATCTTTAACCAGGCTGCAATTCTATATCTGTGTATTTCTCTAAAATCTTACGTTCGTATTCATTGTGTCCCTCTGGTATCCACAAGACTAATTGCACAATACAATTTGGTAAATGGATTGAAGCGGATGAACAACTCATTTTTACGCATTTTCAATCAAATTTAAGTTTTGCAATAAAGCTAACTTCAGCACAATCAGATTAAGTGAGTAACACCAATCGCAAGCAAAAGGTCGTATTGGGGTCATTTGGATGAATCATAAGAATGGTGGTTGTTGTAAGACTAATAAAATATACAGGTACGACAACATCCATTGGTCTTACATTTTCATATCAGGTAGTGTGCTATTCTGTATTTGTGTATTTCTCTAAAATCTTACGTTCGTATTCATTTTGTCTCTCTAGTTCCGATAATGCTAGATTGCACAATACAATTTAGCAAATGGAATGACGCAGCTGTGCAACTCATTTTAACACATTTTCAATCAAATTTAAGTTTTCTTATAAAGGGAGATAAATCGACTCATCTTATTTACCACTTTCTCCTGGGAGTCCTTTTTCCCCCACTGGTCCTGAAATGAAAATATTTAGATTAAGTATCATTCTTCTTGATAAAGATAAGTGTTGACGATGAAGAAGATTGATGTTAAAGCTGATTAAGAACGTATGTCAATATTTATGACAATGCTGTTGTTCTCAGATGATACTAGTAATTAGTGGTCTGGTAATTATTAGTTGAGTAAAGATTTGTTTGTGACACAGGTCACACAGGGGATCATTTTCGCCAGTGCCGTATCAACAATATAATGTGATGACGATGGTGATGCTGTCAGTTGTATTCGTCATTCTTATTTATAATATCAGATGATCAGAACATTCGGAACACCTCGGCCATTTCTTAAAATAACCTCGGAGGCAATGGGGAGCCATTTTTGAAAGTAGGTCAGCAACGAAGTGTATGTCCGTTTGCAATCGTATCTACTCGGAAATCCCCGGCACAAGCCGGGGATTGCCGAGTAGATACGATTGACAAAATATGAATCAAAGATGTGTTGATATGGTCATCTTTAATGAAAAGGGTAAACACAAACATTCAATTGTGATAAAAACCAATTTGTGTGTATTTAAAAACATATTTAGTGCCTGTGTGCATTTTGCGTTAGCCGCCGGAAATAAGGCGAATTACCCCAGGATTTTTGGTGTATTCATGTACTGCCTACGAGGTATATCTACCGACTTGTTACGGGGATTGCCGAGTAGATACGATTGATGATCAGAATTGTTGATAATGACGATAGTGACATTAATGGCTGGAACTATGACGATCATCAGATACGACCAATTAACGGGGATCAGTGTTACAACTGTGATGTTTATAACGAACGATCAGATGTTGTGATAGTGGTGATGATTTTGGTCGTGATAATCATGAATGATAAATTCACACGACTGTTGTGATACTTTTGATAAAGACGATCAAACAACTGGTGGTGATATAATTGAGGCATTCGGAACACCTCGGCCATTTCTTAAAATAACCTCGGAGGTAATGGGGAGCCATTTTTGAAAGTAGGTCAGCAACGACGGGCCAATCGTATCTACTCGGCAATCCCCGTAACAAGCCGGGGATTGCCGAAAAGAGCCGATTGACAAAATATGAAACAAAGATGTGTTGATATGATCATCTTTAATGAAAAGGGTAATAAAAACCTTCACTTGTGATATATAACCAATTTGTGTGTATCTAAATACATATTGAGTGCCTGTGTGTATTTTGCGTTATCCGCCGGAAATCAGGCGAATTACCCCAGGATTTCTGGTGTATTCATGTACTGCTTACGAGGTATATCTACCGACTTGTTACGGGGATTGCCGAGTAGATACGATTGATAATTAAGGTTGCTTATTAGAATTCAAAAGGCGAAAACATAAAACGACAGAAATAGACACATATTGTCTTCAATTAGGTCCCGTATAATTGATTGTGTTTAACACCTTAGTGGTTGATGAACTAGCTACCTGACGGGCACGTTGCATTATGGTCGTGGCAATATTTCTCGAATACCAACTCCTGAAACAAAATAATATTCGCTTTAAGTGATCTACTTGAGTCAAAACATTGGATTATATTGGAGTCTTTTTCTGTCCAAGCAGTTTTTTAGTTATACACTTTACCCAGTGCATCTGTCTAAAATCAAGAAATTTACTGGCAGTAATATTTTGAACATGAAAATTGTGTACAATCGATAGTTCAGTATTTGTTTGATATTCATTTCAAACTGCTATCCGACATAAACAAAATTGGTGAAAATGGCGACCTTTATATACCTAGCTGCCTTCAAGTTGTACACATTGGTTTCAAAACACAAGACCCATAGTCTGTCAAATTATTTCCATCGTCTTTTGAAGGCAATTTTGCGTGGTTGTCTTCCATTACCGAACGAACGAATGTATAAGGAGCAGCAGTCAATGGTCAATGGCTTGACAAAAAAAGTTGTCGAATACTGGTGTTGACATGTCTAGAGCTTAGAGACTTTACGTGCACATTGACAACAAACACAATGTTAAAAATGTAAATATTTCAAAGAGTATCACAGTCACAACAATTCGAAAATTGGTTGCATATTTTCTAAGCGACTTCTATACAATCTCAAGTGTGTTTGTTTAGGTTATTACTTTTGGATGTGGCAGTGTTAAAAAAAACACTTTGACACACACATTGTAGTTTTGTCCCTCTCCGATCAGGATAGATACCATGCATTATATGCTCAGATTTTCCGTAAAGGAACATCGTAATGCTTCCTTACGGACTGCTTATCAGCTCTCTACGGATGTTCAATACAATTCTGTTGGCTTGTTCGAATTGGAAGAGTTGGTGGACGACAAAAAACATGAACCATTTACATTCTCTTTTATGCTTTTGGAAAAAACCAGTGAGACAAATCTATAAACGGTTCATTTCAAGCGCTAGTGTTGGTGAAATATTCCCGCTGTATGTCAGGTGTACATTCGCATTATGTTTTGGACATTCAGTCAAACTTGTGTTAAGAGGCCAGCCTATGGGACAGAGTAAGTTGGCTGTTTAGGACAGGCTGGCTGCTTAACAAAAATGGATTTATACTATAAATCTAACAATGGAACTTTCTGTAGTGGCTGTTTAAGGCAGGTTGGCTGCTTAAAAGGGTGGCTGCTTAACACAAGTTAGACTGTATTTGGAACATCATGAGTGTTTATAGAAATGAATAATGTTACTGATTAACAAATTCATCACACATATATCCTTTTAATCGAGCATCGTTCAAGTCGGTCAGAACGGTCAGAACGGCCAAACTTAATATAAAGCATACCTGTGCCTTTAGTACCGCTTGTATAAAACTTGCGGCCTGAATCTGTCTTTTCCCACCTACACGTTTGTCATGGATACTGTCCTCTGGTGTCTAAAAGAATATCAAGCTCTAATTTAAAAAGGTTTGAAACCGAAGGCAATGCTGTTAAGGAGGATGTTAACGTTACCACTGCTATTGTCACGGATGATAATGGTGGTCATGGTGATTTAAAATGCGATTCAAGTATACAAGTTTATGTCTAGGAATCGTGAAAAGTATCTCAACTAAATAAGTTAACTATTGATATAGATATAAGCAACTGTTATCTACATGACATTGAAATATAACAAACTATGATTTACTTAATCAAATATTAATTTGATTTTGAAATGTAGCCACTATGATGTCTCGCCCAAAACAAGCACATGATTTAGGTCAGTAATAATTGGCTACGGGTAGCATCCAATCGTATCTACTCGGCAATTTCCGTAACAAGTCGGTAGATATACCTCGTAGGCAGTACATGAATACACCAGAAATCCTGGGGTAATTCGCCTTATTTCCGGCGGCTAACGCAAAATGCACACAGGCACTAAATATGTATCTAAATACACACAAATTGGTTATATATCACAATTGAATGTTTGTTTTTACCCTTTCCATTAAAGATGACCATATCAACACATCTTTGATTCATATTTTGTCAATCGTATCTACTCGGCAATCCCCGGCTTGTGCCGGGGATTTCCGAGTAGATACGATTGCAAACGGACATGCCCTTCGTTGCTGACCTACTTTCAAAAATGGCTCCCCATTGCCTCCGAGGTTATTTTAAGAAATGGCCGAGGTGTTCCGAATGGGTTAGCATCCTATTCGGCGGTCTATGTCATCAGAAACGACAGACCTCTGTACTTTGTCGCATCACTGCACGATATGGCTTTTTGTGAACCTACGCACCGCATCACAATAGAAACATATGTAAAGATATAGTAACCGAAGGAATTGGTTGTGATGCGCTATAACTACAAAACAGGTAAACTTAACATTTACATCAATACCCAGCTAGTTGGAAAGAAAATGTACATGATTCTTTTCGTAAAACAATATCTGTGCAAACGTGAACCTGTCTGACACAATGCTGTATGAGTGTTAGCTCGTGACACCACGTCTATATTTACATATCGATGTATCCACAATCATTTTAAGCGAAAAGGTAAGTGCAAAAACGCACCTGTTCTACACAATATAAGGTTTGAACTACAACATGTATTTATTAAATACATCCATTATCAAGACCAACTGCTCACTTGATTCTAATTGACCTTTTGCACATTACATTTTTGATTGAGTTATGTGTTAGACCAACCTCATCTCTAGCGTCCAGGTCCTCGAAAGTACCAGATAAGTCACTCACATCATTTCTCATCGACTCGACCTGTGTACGTATCAGTTCTATTTGTCGTCTTAGAGCGGCATCTTCCACACTAAGTGTCTGTATATTCGCGCTCTGGAACGTAGGTGGGTTATGTAATCAAGTTTAAATGTTGTTTTCTTACATAAATTTTGACGTAAGCTTGTGAAAAATATTAAACACATTCGTAAAGACTGTTTCCTGAATACTAAACCAGTACTCGTACCGAATTGATTGCTAGTCCAAGTAATTTCCTCCCCCCTCGCCTAACGGGGAACGAATTAGGGAGCACTTGTTAATGTATGCTTAAACATCGCATCAACCCAATGAATGTCGCCATACCCAAACCATCAGCGATGAGGGAAGTCCCCTGTTTTAATACTTTTCCCTTGTCCAGGTAATGTTGTCCTACTCTTCACCTAACTGTGAACGAACCCGGGAGACTTGTCAGAGTAAGGTTCAACATCGCACTGACCCTATTTATGTTCATGTCTCTATACCCAAACCATAATCGATGGCGAAAGCACACTGTTTAAACCCTTTTGCCACATTTAAAATCAACCGCGTTCGACAAAATCGAGAATGATTATTGTACATTGTTAAAAAATACCAGAACATTTGTTACAAAATAACTAGGAGAAAATTATCTTATTGTCACAGTGGTTTCTCTATACCCTTGTAGCAGATGCGCAAAAATAATATATTGTTGAGTCAGAGTCGGGTCAAAGTAGGCAGAATCAAATCTTTAAGTTTACATCTTTCTATCCTTATCAGAAGGCTTACCGTTCGAACGAATGCTGACACGAAACCTCCCGTAAAAATAATCGTAATCAATCCGAGTATGGGTAGTACAGCCCCAATTTCTCGCGGTTTCGTCAATTTCCTAGTCCCGTCATACCTCAGTGGACGTTTCTCCATCGTCAGACCTATCTACAAGAACGGTCGACACGTCTCTTGTGGCCTCCTTAACACGTTATGGAACACAGATAGACGACCCTTCACATAAAGATACAATCTGTCGACGACACGTGTAACTTAAGGATTTAGTTCTAAAGAGGCGTTGTACCAAATAAAGTTGAGATTGTCACTAGCGAAGTCTTTTTTTCATTTTTTCACCGATAGTAAGGAACGACATGAAAACACCTAGAGAGTTTGATCATGTCGAAAACGAAGTTCTCAATTGTACCGTTGAACAACCATTTTTCAAATTTTAGAGAGAAGTTCTACTTCGATATGCGAGAAAGTCCTTGTCTGTCATGAATATAGTTTAGCGCTATCAGTTATTATCGACGATTTCAAAATGGACATCATGATGTGTCTACACTTACAATGTAGGAACAATGCGTGGTTTGATGTCCCATATTGGAAACCTTGTCGTAGAAAAGAAAAGTTGTTTTAGAGATATTTTCTGGCGGTGCGTTAGAATAGATGTATAATGGAGAAAGCGATCAATGACCTTATCTGGTTGTCTTATCACATCCTTTATACATGTACATTTTGTTAAGTCTGGTTCCCTGACTTTACTCACAGAGTAATTAGGTCAGGGCCCGGGGAAATATTGCGCAGATGTGTGTAGTCTGGAACCCACCTGGTTTTCTTTGCTTCATACTCACGTGAATGGCTTAATTGAAAGATATTCATGACATTTTAGTTACGTCATACTCACTTCGGATATGGAAGAATCTGAGCGCATACTGAAAATGCCACACAGACCTTTATATGCATTTAGGCTTGTATTTCGGGAAATGCTTGATAAAACATTTCAATGTTGCTTCCAGTCGTTCTTTTTGTATTTAATTTTATATTTTCTATATTGTCTTTGTTGTTGATTTGTTGGCAGGATTATAATGCAAATTGCATGAATATTTTGTCATTTTAGCCAAGTGATATTTCTAAGGTATCATCATTTATGATATTTTCAGGTCTATATTAGTTAACAAGTAAGGGGATGGAAAGGGTTTGATAACTAAAACTTTTATTCCGTATTGCTGTAACCTACATAACACATTGTGTAAGTTATCCGAAAGTACAATTTCACTTTCACCAGTAATTACCACATCATCCCACACGCACTGCACTTCAGTAACGAATTTGGTCCATTTAGCGCTGCCATTTAGCTGGAGCTTTTTTGTGATTGAAAAGTAAATTTAGCGCTGCCATATAGCTGGAGCTTATTTGTGATTGAAAAGTAAATCGACATCGACAGATGGTAGATCGATGCCTGATCCAACAAGACAAATATTGCCAATAAAGAGTATACCATGAGTATAAACCTTAATGGTTTGTTTCATTTAGCCACTCCTTTATGAACAAATGCGAAATGTTCATTGTGATCGATATTTTTATTGTTCACAATAAATCATCGCTAAAAGTACAAGTGAAATTTTACACCTTTTTCTTTTCTTATTGCAACTTGAACGTTGTCGATCGCTCAAGTTCCTATCAAATTCATCAAGTAAAGAAAAATGGGGACTCAGCAAAGCCGAACTTTTTAGATTACGTATCAAACAAATTGCATTCAATGGTGCAAGAATGACAAATGTTTCAAATGTTTTGGCAAAACTCTTACAAGGAGGTTACATCCTGTTGCTTGTCTGATATTAGAGGATAGAGTGGGCTTTTAGTCTAGTTTATTGATACTTAGTGCATTTTAAGTAAAACAGGAACAAAAAGAAAAAAATACCTACTACAAACAGCATTTCTAAAACGGCATTTCTTTCTTAACATAGGAATAAGAAATTATCTCCCCTGTCGAGACGGTTACCATGAATAATCATGACGCGGTATATTCAATCCTCGACAGTTTTCCGAACACAGTCGATAGACAATAGAGCTATACGCATTTTATATCAACAGGATAGCCTAGTAGATTTTTTATCAAATAATGCACGTGGACGAACCAGGTGGTCGAACAGTACGGACGGCTCCGAGGATATTTTAAGATACTCAGTATGGTGTGTAATTCATGCTGATCAGGTAGGTTAACAGACGGTGAATGTTGGTGAACAAAGTTTCCAACTTGCACTATACTAATAAAGTTGTGCCATATTAACTTAGCCTTTTGCCACGAATTTGTCAAACGAATACAATACAGACAATGCATTTATCCACAATTGAGACTTAAGGTTTGCCGCTTGCTATTGCTTTTAATTCTAACCAGTAACATGTTTTCAATATCATGAGCGACACGTAATTCTGGTGTATTTTAAAGTCATGTCCTTTCATATGTATCCCGTTTTGTTTACAATATCTTCCTTTATCTTCCATTTTATAAGCTATTTTCTATTGCTTTATATACCCTACTTGTGGGTATCAAGAATGATTGCCTCGGCTAGACAGTTCTAATGCTTAACCTACCCCTTATTCACCCTTTAATCACCTTTAACATAGACATAGACATAGACATGTTTATTCAAGTACAGAGGCCATATGCCCATAGTACAACATACAGTAACATAATATACATGCACAAGAGTGACAATCCACAAACAAATACATTACAATAGTTCTTCAATTAGATTTTGTCTAAGTCCAAAGGCTTTTACAAGATATGTTGATACTTTGAATATACTTGATTTATGATTACATTCCAAAATAGAATAAAAGGTTTGCTGATTTACGTGTCTAAGCCATGACTAGCGAAAGAGCAGCATCATGCAAATAGAAAAATAAAAAGAAAAACGTATTAAAAATACAAACAGCACTAAAACATATCAACATTACAAAAATACAAACAACAATAACAACGTATTACATGGAATCATAAAACACATACTTATACACTCAGTAAACGAACCACATGTTATCGTTAAAAGATATGTTCCACACAGACAATAAAAAACATGGAACAACAAATAATTATTCAAGAATTACAACAACAACAAAAGTAACATATAATCAATACTAAACAAATAAAACAAAAAAAGGACATACACAACGGAAAAAATACAATAATAGTCGACATGTTGATTTTTTTATTACCCATTGCCTAATTCCATTTTTAGAGACAAACACCGAGAAAGAGAGAAAACAAAAAAAAGACATCCAATCACTCAAACATCTTGGTAGAGTGTTTCGAGTGCTGGATACAGTTGCACGTTGCACTCGTCCTTTATACAGCAATATGTACACTCGAAAGCGAGGGTCACCACGTTATCCTCCACGAAGTTCTGGCACTTGTCGTTATCCGAGGAGCCCTGGAACCATTCTCGATAGCATGTGCGATGATTTCCGCACCTGGGAGTGAATAACAAATTCAAATCAAATGTGTATCGCATAACAAGGCCACTGGCCATTACACAAATAATGAGACATATTTGCAATATGTTACGACATATTATACATGCGTATGAGTTTTAAACAAAATCAGTGGATCAAAAGGAATGATCTTTCTTATAAATATTGCTATTTCATTTAGCCATCTATTTCTTGAATGCATGCAACACGATCATTGGATGGTTTCGAACATTGGTTAAAGCTTTCCATGATATGATTTCATAAAATGACTCTTCATTTGGTATAATCAGATATTTTGATCAATATATTTCTACCTCAATGCTTTGTTGTATGGGCAAAGTAGTAGAAAATGTACCTCATTCTCAACAAAACAATCACAAAACGCTCAATAACAGACAAATCAAGTCGGAACAGTATCATACTGTGTATACATTGGGCGGTGCATTCCGAGGTCTGAGGGCTAGAAGCAGGAGAATGTCTGACAAAAGTATGCTATATATATTTCCTTGTGGGGCATTCCGAAGTCTGAGGGCGTAGCAGGAGAATGTCAGACAAAAGTTCGCTATATAGACTTCCTTGTTAACCTGAATATGTACCGAGAGGGAAGAAGTACTTCTGAGTAAGCGTTAAGTTGGACTTGAACGGAATATGAGTCCTGACTGATTTTTTCTTTCAATTTTTCGTACCTTCAATGCTTGTCTAATTTTCATTTTCAAAAACAAAGATATATTTGAGATTCAAGCAGTTACGGAAATTTTGTAAATATAGACGCAGAAATACAAATCTTTGAAGCCATTTGAAACCCTAAAAAACAGACTCACGAGCGGGAAATATCACGTGACCCATCTTCGTAGTTCTTCACGTGGTTTATACAATAGTTGTTGGGTGGGTCACATGACTGCACATCGTACAGTTGGTCGCAGAGCTCTGGTGGGCCCACGCAAACAGCGCATTTGGCTGAAGAGATAAAATCATCAAGATAGTAATGCTGTCAAGTAAGGTTCTCGAATCTGATTGGTCAAATGAGAGGGTACATGTATAGCAATAGTCCGCAAATGGAACCGGATCACAAAATCCAAAGACCAAAATGGCAGAATTGTTTCGGTGTGACACCACATTGAAAATCGAACGACCAAACAATACTTTAACGGTTTGATAATGACTTAAATGGAATTGTAAGAATTAGTTATTTATTGTGTTAACGTGGCAATCTGGTTGTGCTACCAAAATGAAACCAGAAACCCTCTCTCTGTGCTAATCATGACCACGCTAGATTGGGATCAGTTTTCATGCGAGATAGTTTCCCTAATGACGAATGGTCTTCCATGCAGGACACAACCCCATGCGCGGTTTGGCTTGGGGTTCACCTCTGTCAAATATTGGGTGAGGACTGTTATTAAAGCAGAATGCTATAATTTAACGTAAAACCCTAACAAATAAATGCTTCCATTATTTGAACGTACTTGGGATAGGAGCGATTGTATGTCCTCCAACGCTTTCTACAGTTGTAGCAACTAAAGGTGTAGTGGTCGTTATTGTGTGCGTAGTTGGCGCTTTGGTGACCGTGGCGAGAGTAGTTGGTTTACTTGTGACGCTGGAATGACCAGGAGGGCTTGTAATAGATCCACCAGCAGTAGTTGGTTCGCTCGATTGGCCAGGGTTATCAGTTGAATTTGACACTACAGTGGTTGGTTCACTTGGAATTGATCCACTGATCGTAGTTTGTCCACTCGAAAAACCAGAATTGTCAGTTGAACTAGAGATCATTCCACCTGCAGTTGTTTGCCCACTTGAAACACTAGAATTGGCAATTGTAGTGTCAGATGTAGTAGAAATTGACCCACTGACAGTTGTCGGTTCATTTGAAACTCCGGAGTTGTCAGTTGTAGTAGAAGTTGAACCACTGTCAGTTGTTGGTCCATTTGAAACACCAGCAGTGTCAGATGTAGTAGAAATTGATCCACTGACAGTTGTTGGTCCATTCGAAATACCAGAATTGTCGGTTGTAGTAGAGATTGATCCACTGACAGTTGTTGGTCCATTCGAAACACCAGAATTGTCAGATGTAGTAGGAATTGATCCACTGACAGTAGTAGGTCCATTTGAAACACCAGAATTGTCGGTTGTAGTAGAAATTGATCCACTGACAGTTGTTGGTCCATTTGAAATACCAGAATTGTCAGATGTAGTAGAAATAGATCCACTGACAGTTGTTGGTCCATTCGAAACACCAGAATTGTCAGATGTAGTAGGAATTGATCCACTGACAGTAGTAGGTCCATTTGAAACACCAGAATTGTCGGTTGTAGTAGAAATTGATCCACTGACAGTTGTTGGTCCATTTGAAATACCAGAATTGTCAGATGTAGTAGAAATAGATCCACTGACAGTTGTTGGTCCATTCGAAACACCAGAATTGTCAGATGTAGTAGGAATTGATCCACTGACAGTAGTAGGTCCATTTGAAACACCAGAATTGTCGGTTGTAGTAGAAATTGATCCACTGACAGTTGTTGGTCCATTTGAAATACCAGAATTGTCAGATGTAGTAGAAATAGATCCACTGACAGTTGTTAGGTCCATTCGAAACACCAGAATTGATCCACTGACAGTTGTTAGTCCACTTGAAACACCAGAATTATCGGTTGAAGTTGACACAGACCCATTTGTTGACCCAATAGAGGATGTGGACGTTGATCCATCCGATATGATTGAAGTTAAAGAAGTTACTGGATAGATTGTTGATGTGGTTGACAGAATTGGTTCTAAAATGAAAATGTATTATGTGAGAGTCAGCTTCTCTTAAAATCGTCTTTAGGTTACTCACTGGATCGACGTTTAGACAGCCAACAATAACCTCGACTGTCATGGTAGCAAACTCAAGAATGAAAAAGTACATATATTTTACAAAGGAATGTAAATTAGACAGAACACACATGATTACATTTTACTGGTGATAGTTGGAAAAGAAGTCATCAGGGTATCTATACTGTGTATTCAGAAGACATAAACGCATTGGCCAGTCTTTCCAATTCTCTAGGCCAAGATATTGAAAACCACGAGGATAAGCTCACTCAGCCAGTGCTTAAGTATTTTTGATTTGGATCTAAGCCCACTTACTATGATTCGAGAATTGTAATAACAATAAATCCGTGTTACACGATCTATTACGACAAAGACAAAACATTGATATTGCTTCCATCTTGAAATACTTTAATACAACATCTTATAGATGCATCCTCGTCCGGAAAAAGTCGTAATTCTTCGGCAAATTCCGGTATAACTGAGGGGTTCCGATGGTTTGTACATGACTCATCGGCAGTCCCATCCCATTGATGCCGGAACTTGCCGAATAGTTCCGATTGTCACGTAGGTCGTTTTACCAATAACATGGTGGACAAGAGTGGTCCTTCAAGATTAAATCAGAATAATATCGATTGGCTTACCACAGAGCGAGCACAGAACTGGGCATTTCAACCTGTTAACAGGGTTAAAACAGATTTCCGCTTTCAACTCAGGCCTGCATTCGGGGCCTTCAAAGCATTTATCTTGGAGCACTGTCAATATAAAACAGTTAATTTAACGTTTCAGACAGTTTTAAATAAGATAAGAAGAATGGATACGAATATTCATTATTTGTTTTGTAACGTCTGCGGCAAAGACGCAAATAAGATATCATAACGTCAGGGTTACGTTTCCACAAAAAGCATTATCATACTGTCGCGTTTTCGCTATCTTACTGTCGCATTTTTGCTATCATGTTGTCACATTTCACTGCCGTACTGTCGAGTTTCGCTATCTTACTGTTGCGTTTTCGCTGTTGTACTGTCGCGATTTCGCTATTGTACTGTCACGTTTTCGCTAACATACTGTCGCGTTTTCGCTAATGTACTGTCGCGTTTTCACTATCATACTGTCACGTTTTCGCTATTGTACTGTCGTGATTTCCCCTCTCATACTGTCGCGTATTCGTATCATATTGCAGCGTTTTCGTTATTATACTGTCATGTTTTCACTATGGTACTATCGCGTTTTCGCTATCTTACTATCACGTTTTCGCTATCATTCTTTCACTTTTTTGCCATCGAACTTTCGTGTATTCGATAACGCAATGTCGCGTTTTCGCTATCAAACTGTCCCGTTTTCGCTATCACTGTCTCACTTTTGTAACATACTGTCACGTTCTCGCTATCTTACTGTGGCATTTTCGCTTTCGTACTGTCGCATTTTTGCTATTGTATTTAAACATTTTTGCTATCGTACGGTACCGTTTTCGCTATCATACTGTAGCGTTTTCGCTACCGTAATGTCGCGTTTTCGCTATCGTACCGTCGCGTTTTCGCTTCCGTACTGTCGCGTTTTTGCTATCATACTGTCGCGTTTTCGCTATCATACTGTAGCGTTTTCGCTACCGTAATGTCGCGTTTTCGCTATCATACTGTAGCGTTTTCGCTATCGTAATGTCGCGATTTCGCTATCGTACCATCCCGTTTTCGCTTCGTACTGTCACGTTTTTGCTATCATACTGTCGCGTTTGTGCTTTCATACGTTCGCGTTTTCGCTATCGTACTGTCGCGTTTTCGCTATCATACTTTCGCGTTTTCGCTATCGTAATGTCGAGTTCTCGCAATCGTACCGTCGCGTTTTCGCTTCCGTACTGTCGCGTTTTTGCTATCATACTGTCGCGTTTTTGCTTTCATACTTTCGCGTTTTCGCTTTCGTACGGTCGTTCTTTTGCTATTGTACTGTAGCGTTTCGCTATCTTACTGTCACACCTACTGTTGCGTTTTCACTTTCGTACTGTCACGTTTTCGCTACCGTGCCCTCGCATTTTTGCTTCCGTACTGTGGCGTTTTTGCTACCGTACTGTTGCGTTTTCACTACCGTCCTGTCGCGTTTTTGCTATCCTACTGTGGCATTTTCGCTACCGTACTGTTGCGATTTCGCTACCGTACCGTCGCTTTTTCGGTACCGTACTGTCGCATTTTCCATGCCGTATCGTCGCTTTTTCCATACCGTACCGTTTCGTTTTCCATACCGTAAGGCCGCGTTTTTACTATCATACTGCAGGGTTTTTGCTATCGTACTGTTGCGTTTTTTCTATCGTAATGTGGCGTTTTCGCTATCGAACTGTAGGGTTTGTGCTATCGTTCTGTTGCGTTTTTGCTATCGTAATGTGGCGTTTTCGCTATCGAACCGTCACGTTTTTGCTATCGTACCGTCGCGTTTTGGCTTATGTACTGTGGCTTTTTCAATACCGTACCGTCGCGTTTTCGCTACTGTATTGTCGCGTTTTTGCTATCGTACTGTAGGGTTTTCGTTATCGTACTGTAGTGTTTTTGCTATTGTAGTGACACGTTTTCGATACCGTACTGTCGCGTTTTCGCTACAGTAACGTCGTGTTTTCTCTACCGTACGTTCGCGTTTTCAATACCGTACCGTTGCGTTTTCGTTATCGTACTGTAGCGTTTTTGCTATCGTACTGTCATGCTTTCCTATTGTACTGTCACGTTTTCGCTATCGTACCGTAGCGTTTTTGCTACCATACTGTCATGTTTTCTCTATCATATTGTAGCGTTTTCGCTATCTTACTGTCATGCTTTCCTATTGTACTGTCACGTTTTCGCTATCGTACCGTAGCGTTTTTGCTACCATACTGTCATGTTTTCTCTATCATATTGTAGCGTTTTCGCTATCTTACTGTCACGTTTTCGCAATCGTACTTTCATGTTTTTGTATCATAATGTCTCGCTTTCGCTTTCACTACCGTACTGACGCGTTTTCGCTGTCAATCTGACACGTTTTCGCTATCGTACTGTTGCGTTTTCGCTATTGTTATGTCGCTTTTTTCGCTATCGCACTGACGCGTTTTCGCAAGCATTCTCTCGCGTTTTTGCTTCCATACTGTCAAGATTTATTTTCGGTACTGTCGCCTTTTTGCTTTTGTACTGTCGTGTTTTTGCTACCGTTCTGATGCATTTTCGTTGTAACACTGTCGAAATTTCGCTATCGTAATGTCGCATTTTCTCATTCGTATGTTCGCGTTTTCGCTTCCGTACTGTTGCATTTTTGCTATCATACTGTCGTGTTTTTGCTTTCATACTTTCGCGTTTTCGCTATCGTACCGTCGCGTTTTCGCTTCCGTACTGTTGCATTTTTGCTATCATACTGTCGTGTTTTTGCTTTCATACTTTCGCGTTTTCGCTATCGTACCGTCGCGTTTTCGCTTCCATACTGTCGCGTTTTTGCTATCATACTGTCGCGTTTTTGCTTTCATACTTTCGCGTTTTCGCTATCGTACCGTCGCGTTTTCGCTTCCATACTGTCGCGTTTTTGCTATCATACTGTCGCGTTTTTGCTTTCATACTTTCGCGTTTTCGCTATCGTGCTGTCACGTTTTCGCTATCATAGTGTAGCGCTCGCTATCGTAATGTCGCGTTTTCGCTATCGTACCGTCGCGTTTTCGCTTCCGTACTGTCGCGTTTTTGCTATCATACTGTCGCGTTTTTGCTTTCATACTTTCGCGTTTTCGCTATCGTACTGTCGCGTTTTCGCTATCATACTGTAGCGTTCGCTATCGTAATGTTGCGTTTTCGCTATCGTACCGTCGCGTTTTAGTTTCCGTACTGTCGCATTTTTGCTATCATACTGTCGCGTTTTTGCTTTCATACTGTCGCGTTTTTGCTTTCATACTTTCGCGTTTTCGCTATCGTACTGTCGCGTTTTCGCTATCATACTGTAGCGTTCGCTATCGTAATGTCGCGTTTTCGCTATCGTACCGTCGCGTTTTAGTTTCCGTACTGTCGCATTTTTGCTATCATACTGTCGCGTTTTTGCTTTCATACTTTCGCGTTTTCGCTATCGTACTGTCGCGTTTTTGCTATTGAACTGTAGTGTTTCGCTATCTTACTGTCACACCTACTGTTGCGTTTTCGCTACCGTCCTGTCTCGTTTTTGCTATCGTAATGTGGCGTTTTCGCTATCGTACTGTCACGTTTTCGCTTTCGTACCGTCGCATTTTCGCTACCTTATTGTTGCGTTTTTGCTACCCTACCGTCGCTTTTCCGGTACCGTCCTGTCGCTTTTTACTACCGTACCGTCGCGTTTTCGTTACCGTCCTGTTGCGTTTTTGCTATCCTACCGTCGCGTTTTCACTACCGTAATGTCGCGTTTTTGCTATCGTACTGTAGGGTTTTTTGTTATCGTACTGTAGGGTTTTCGCTACCGTACCGTCACGTTTTCGCAACGGTACTGTTGCGTTTTCGATACCGTACCGTCGCGTTTTATTTACCGTTTTGTCGCATTTTTGCTATCGTACTGTAGGGTTTTCGTTATCGTACTCTAGCGTTTTTGCTATTGTACTGTCACGTTTTCGATACCGTACTGTCGCGTTCTCGCTAAAGTAACGTCGCGTTTTTGCTACCGTACTTTCGCGTTTTCAATACCATACCGTTGCGTTTTCGCTTCCGTACTGTCGCGTTTTTGCTATCGTACTGTAGCGTTTTCGTTATCGTACTGTAGCGTTTTCGCTATCGTACTGTCGCGTTTTCATTATCGTACCGTAGCGTATTTGCTATCTTACTGTCACGTTTTCGCTATCATACTGTTACGTTTTCGCTATCGTACTTTCATGTTTTTGTATCATAATGTCTCGTTTTCGCTTTCGCTACCGTACTGACCTGTTTTCGCTGTCAATCTGATGCGTTTTCTTTATCGTACTGTCGCGTTTCCACTATTGTTCTGTCGCGTTTTTCGCTATCGAACTGTCGCGTTTTCGCAAGCATTCTCTCGCGTTTTTGCTTCCATACTGTCAAGATTTATTTTCCGTACTGTCGTCTTTTTACTTTTGTACTGTCGTGTTTTCGCTACCGTTCTGTTGCATTTTCGTTGTAACACTGTCGAGTTTTCAGTATTGCACTGTCGCGTTTTCGCTATTGTGCTGTCACGTTTTTGCTATAATCCTGCCGCATTTTTGCTATCAAATACAAAAGCTAAATTATATAGTTTAATACTAATTCGAACAAAGTGAAAACCTACCGTTTACGACAAATCGCGCTCCATTTTTTTCTTCATTCATAATTTTGATACTGGTGGTCATTTAGCAAAGACAATCTAAAGCCAGAATACGCCCAAAAACTGTTGTTAAACTAAGTACATTTTATATATAATAAAACTGAAAGTTTTAACATAAAAGTACATTATATGATCATTATTTTTTACCGCTTGTTTGTAAATAATCAAGGTTTCAAACTGCTATTTTTACTTATCCTGTCACTAGTGCCATTTTGGGACCGATAACTAGGTGCCGTATAACATTTGTGATATCCGGCACTAGCCATATATCACATGCACGTGACGAATCATGACGTCATAAGAACGAAATGACGTCATGTTTACATCATTCTCTACTTATTTTTGTCCTTTTTTCTCGTGTTTCATTTTCATCTTTTTTCTTTTGAAGAATACATAAAGGTTACAGGATAAATAGAATAGATAGTTGGTGTCTTTGAATGGGAAAAGTTATCGGGCTCGGCCTCGGAATATTATCCGTTTCGCCTTCGGCTCACCGGATAATATTCCTAAGCCTTGCCCGATAACATTTCCGATTCACGACACCAACCATCTATTCTCTATATATTGTTGGGACAACAATTTTACTTCTAAGTGTAGATTCGAAACTTATCGAAAGTAATAAAAGCGCGCTAAAAAAAACCTGGGGTTACCGTTTGTATAAGTCACGTGATACACGCAAACTATAAAGCTTAAACAACACCAATTATGAGTAAGACCTTGGCATTCAATGTTATTGATTTAGAACTTTTAACGTAATTTCCACAACAATTCTCCACTGACCTCGTTTTAGTACCAATGGTAAACAAACCTCATCAACATTACACTTCGTAAAGCATGACATGACATTGTTCCCGTCACGCCTACACAAGATTTTCCTGTATATGAGCCTTTTTTTTTTTTTCTTTAATAATTGTCATTCGACAATCCGTTTATTCAATATTATTTACAAATTAACAATAATAATATACATAAAACATAATTTTATGTTGTAACAGTCATAAGGTAAATCTTTTTTATATTTGCTCTTTTAATTTAACAAATTCGGTTTATCATGATGGATGTAAGTGAGAAGAGTAGGTGGTGGGTGTGTATTGCAGGGTTATTTTTATGTATGAGAGCCCATCTTTTGGTATCCATCTAATCGAAAACGAAATTTAGAAGGATGAAATGGGTTGACGAATGTGAGTGTTTTTGTAAGGATTGAGTCGTGTCTTGCTAGTACAAGATAACTTCTAAATCATGGTAGTGAATGAGCAGTATTTGATATGTTGTTTAAAACGGTTAGCTTTGGTAGATGCTAAGTGGGTGAGTGCAATGGAGAGTTTTTGAAAGAAGAAGGTAATAAATGAGATAAATCTTTGATTTGGGTGCCAACACAATATAATGTGTACAGATTACATGTATATAAGTACAGAGACATAGATCTATGTCTCTGATAAGTAATACTATTCGTTTTATGTAACAACTATCTAACTTTTAATTGTGTTACTTAACAATTACAATACAGAACAAACTTTATATCATTATCTATAGACAAGAGAAGAAGATTTTGCTCACAATGAGCAATTTATTTCTTTGTCCATCGTAAACATAAATTACAAAAATTGCAGGTATGTGTTACATACCGGAACGGCATATGAGCCCTATTATCATTCTTAAGCCGTTATGAAGCTTTATGATTATTAACACGGCGTAGAGTAGATTCGAATAAACTTTACTTACCGCACAGCCCGCATAAGATTGGACAAGTGGATATCAGGTTGCTGTCGCTACAGACTACGTCTTTAAGCTCTGCGTCACATCCAGGACCTTCTGTACAATTATCTGCGGGCACTGCAACCAATAAATAGTTACACATGTACAGGAAACGCATTAAACGTTTAGATATATTTTGTAACGTTCGTGAAACGATGATGCATATTTGGACATATATTCCATTGTTATTTAGAACATGTAGGTACATAAATAGAAAGCACAATTGATCATATACCTGAGGTAAAATTACGAATATGCCAAGACAAATTAATCAAAAACAAGGTGTCACTTATAACAAAGAACACATCATCAGGTTTCAGTCAAAACAGTGCGATTGGTAAGATTACTACATAATGCATATGGTTCTATAAGCTTCAAATAACGTTATGCGATGATAAGATTACTACATAATGCGTATGGTTCTATAAGCTTAAAATAACATTATGCGATGATAAGATTACTACATAATGCATATGGTTCTATAAGCTTAAAATAACATTATGCGATGATAAGATTAATACATAATGCGTATGGTTCTATAAGCTTAAAATAACATTATGCGATGATATGATTACTACATAATGCATATGGTTCTAGGAGCTAAAAATAACATTATGCGATGATAATATTAATACATAATGCGTATGGTTCTATAAGCTTAAAATAACATTATGCGACGATAAGATTACTACATAATGCGTATGGTTCTATAAGCTTAAAATAACATTATGCGATGATATGATTACTACATAATGCGTATGGTTCTAGGAGCTAAAAATATTATCATGCGATGATAATTACTACATAATGCATATGGTTCTATAAGCTTAAAATAAGATTATGGGATGATAAGATTACTACATAATGCGTATGGTTCTATAAGCTTAAAATAACATTATGCGATGATAAGATTAATACATAATGCGTATGGTTCTATAAGCTTAAAATAACATTATGCGATGATAAGATTACTACATAATGCGTATGGTTCTATAAGCTTAAAATAACATTATGCGACGATAAGATTACTACATAATGCATATGGTTCTAAAGGCTTAAAATAACATTACGCGATGATAAGATTTCTACATAATGCGTATGGTTCTATAAGCTAAAAATAACATTATGCGATGATAAGATTACTACATAATGCGTATGGTTCTATAAGCTTAAAATAACATTATGGGATGATAATATTATTACATAATGCGTATGGTTCTATAAGCTTAGAATAACATTATGCGATAATAAGATTACTACATAATGCGTATGGTTCTATAAGCTTAAAATAACATTATGCGATGATAAGATTACTACATAATGCGTATGGTTCTAAAGGCTTAAAAAAATATTATGCGATGATAAGATTACTACATAATGCGTATGGTTCTATAAGCTTAGAATAACATTATGCGATGATATGATTACTACATAATGCGTATGGTTCTATAAGCTTAAAATAACATTATGCGATGATAAGATTATTACATAATGCGCATGGTTCTATAAGCTTAAAATAACATTATGCGATGATAAGATTATTACATAATGCGTATGGTTCTATAAGCTTAAAATAACATTATGCGATGATAAGATTATACATAATGCATATGGTTCTATAAGCTTAAAATAACATATGCGATGATAAGATTATTACATAATGCGTATGGTTCTATAAGCTTAAAATAACATTATGCGATGATAAGATTATTACATAATGCGTATGGTTCTAAAGCTTAAAATAACATTATGCGATGATAAGATTACTACATAATGCGTATGGTTCTATAAGCTTAAAATAACATTATGCGATGATAAGATTACTACATAATGTGTATGGTTCTATAAGCTTAAAATAACATTATGCGATGATAAGATTACTACATAATGCGTATGGTTCTATAAGCTTAAAATAACATTATGCGATGATAAGATTACTACATAATGCGTATGGTTCTATAAGCTTAAAATAACATTATGGGATGACAACATTACTACATAATGCGTATGGTTCTATAAGCTTAAAATAACATTATGGGATGATAATATTAATACATAATGCGTATGGTTCTATAAGCTTAGAATAACATTATGCGATAATAAGATTACTACATAATGCGTATGGTTCTATAAGCTTAAAATAACATTATGGGATGATAATATTAATACATATTGCCCATGGTTCTATAAGCTAAAAATAACATTATGCGATGATAAGATTACTACATAATGCATATGGTTTTTTAAGCTTAAAATAACATTATGCGACGATAAGATTAATACATAATATATATGGTTCTATAAGCTAAAAATAACATTATGCGATTATAAGATTACTACATAATGCATATGGTTCTATAAGCTTAAAATAACATTATGCGATGATAAGATTACTACATAATGCGTATGGTTCTATAAGCTTAAAATAACATTATGCGATGATAAGATTACTACATAATGCGAATGGTTCTATAAGCTTAAAATAACATTATGCGATGATAAGATTACTACATAATGCGTATGGTTGTATAAGGTTAAAATAACATTATGCGATGAAAAGATTACTACATAATGTGTATGGTTGTATAAGCTTAAAATAACATTATGCGATGATAAGTTTAATACATAATGCGTATGGTTCTATAAGTTTAAAATAACATTATGCGACGATAAGATTACTACATAATGCGTATGGTTCTAAAGGCTTAAAATAACATTATGCATGATAAGATTACTACATAATGCGTATGGTTCTAGGAGCTTAAAATAACATTATGCGATGATAAGATTACTACATAATGCGTATGTTTCTATAAGCTTAAAATAACATTAGGGGATGACAACATTACTACATAATGCGTATGGTTCTATAAGCTTAAAATAACATTATGGGATGATAATATTAATACATAATGCGTATGGTTCTATAAGCTTAAAATAACATTATGCGACGATAAGATTACTACATAATGCGTATGGTTCTATAAGCTAAAAATAACATTATGCGATGATAATATTAATACATAATGCGTATGGTTCTATAAGCTAAAAATAACATTATGCGATGATAATATTAATACATAATGCGTATGGTTATATAAGCTTAAAATAACATTATGCGACGATAAGATTACTACATAATGCGTATGGTTCTATAAGCTTAAAATAACATTATCCGATTGTAAGATTACTACATAATGCGTATCGTTCTATAAGCTTAAAATAACATTATGCGATGATATGATTACTACATAATGCGTATGGTTCTAGGAGCTTAAAATAACATCATGCGATGATAATTACTACATAATGCATATGGTTCTATAAGCTTAAAATAACATTATGCGATGATAAGATTACTACATAATGCGTATGGTTCTATAAGGTTAAAATAACATTATGCGATGATAAGATTACTACATAATGTGTATGGTTCTATAAGCTTAAAATAACATTATGGGATGATAAGATTACTACATAATGCGTATGGTTCTATAAGCTTAAAATAACATTATGGGATGATAATATTAATACATAATGCGTATGGTTCTAGGAGCTTAAAATAACATTATGGGATGATAAGATTACTACATAATGCGTATGGTTGTATAAGCTTAAAATAACATTATGGGATGATAAGATTACTACATAATGCGTATGGTTCTATAAGCTTAAAATAACATTATGGGATGATAATATTAATACATAATGCGTATGGTTCTAGGAGCTTAAAATAACATTATGGGATGATAAGATTACTACATAATGCGTATGGTTGTATAAGCTTAAAATAACATTATGCGATGATAAGATTAATACATAATGCGTATGGTTGTATAAGCTTAAAATAACATCATGCGATGATAAGATTATTACATAATGCGTATGGTTGTATAAGCTTAAAATAACATCATGCGATGATAATTACTACATAATGCGTATGGTTGTATAAGCTTAAAATAACATTATGCGATGATATGATTACTACATAATGCATATGGTTCTAGGAGATAAAAATAACATTATGCGATGATAAGATTACTACATAATGCGTATGGTTCTATAAGCTTAAAATAACATTTTGCGATGATAAAATTACTAAATAATGCGTATGGTTCTACAAGGTTAAAATAACATTATGCGATGATAAGATTACTACATAATGCATATGGTTGTATAAGCTTAAAATAACATTATGCGATGATAAGATTACTACATAATGTGTATGGTTCTTAAACCTTAGAATAACATTATGAGATGATAAGATTAATACATAATGCGTATGGTTCTATAAGCTTAAAATAACATTATGGGATGATAACATTAATACATAATGCGTATGGTTCTATAAGCTTAAAATAACATTATGGGATGATAATATTACTACATAATGCGTATGGTTCTATAAGCTTAAAAGTACATTATCCGATGATAAGATTACTACATAATGCGTATGTTTCTATAAGCTTAAAATAACATTATGGGATGATAATATTAATACATAATGCGTATGGTTCTATAAGCTTAAAAGTACATTATCCGATGATAAGATTACTACATAATGCGTATGTTTCTATAAGCTTAAAATAACATTATGGGATGATAATATTAATACATAATGCGTATGGTTCTATAAGCTTAAAATAACATTATAGGATGATAATATTAATACATAATGCGTATGGTTCTATAAGCTTAAAATAACATTATGCGATGATAAGATTACTACATAATGCGTATGGTTCTATAAGCTTAAAATAACATTACGCGATGATAAGATTACTACATAATGCGTATGGTTCTATAAGCTTAAATAACATTATGGATGATAATACTAATACATAATGCGTATGGTTCTATAAGCTTAAAATAACATTATGCGATGATAAGATTACTACATAATGCGTATGGTTCTATAAGCTTAAAATAACATTATGCGATGATAAGATTACTACATAATGCGTATGGTTCTATAAGCTTAAAATAACATTATGGGATGATAATATTAATACATAATGCGTATGGTTTTATAAGGTTAAAATAACATTATGCAATGATAAGATTAATACATAATGCGTATGGTTCTATAAGCTTAAAATAACATTACGCGATGATAAGATTACTACATAATGCGTATGGTTCTATAAGCTTAAAATAACATTATGGTATGATAATATTAATACATAATGCGTATGGTTCTATAAGCTTAAAATAACATTATCCGATGATAAGATTACTACATAATGCGTATGGTTCTATAAGCTTAAAATAACATTATCCGATGATAAGATTACTACATAATGCGTATGGTTCTATAAGCTTAAAATAACATTATGGGATGATAACATTAATACATAATGCGAATGGTTCTATAAGCTTAAAATAACATTATGCGATGATAAGATTACTACATAATGTGCATGGTTCTATAAGCTTAGAATAACACTATGCGTTGATAAGATTTTCTACATAATGCGAATGGTTCTATAAGCTTAGAATAACCACATGCGATGATAACATTACTACATAATGCGCATGGTTCTATAAGCTTAGAATAACACTTTGCGTTGATAAGAATACTACATAATGCGAATGGTTCTATAAGCTTAGAATAACATTATGCGATGATAAGATTACTACATAATGTGTATGGTTCTATAAGCTTAAAATAACATTATGGGATGATAACATTACTACATAATGCGTATGGTTCTATACGCTTAAAATAACATTATGCGATGATAAGATTACTACATAATGCGTATGGTTCTATAAGCTTAGAATAACATTATGCGATGATAAGATTACTACATAATGCGTATTGTTCTATAAGCTTAAAATAACATTATGGGATGATAAGTTTAATACATAATGCGTATGGTTCTATAAGCTTAAAATAACATTATGCGATGATAAGATTACTACATAATGAGTATGGTTCTATAAGCTTAAAATAACATTATGCGATGATAAGATTACTACATAATGTGTATGGTTCTATAAGCTTAGAATATCATTATGCGATGATAATATTAATATATAATGCGTATGGTTCTATAAGCTTAGAATAACATTATGCGATGATAAGATTACTACATAATGCGTATGGTTCTATAAGCTTAAAATAACATTATGGGATGATAACATTACTACATAATGCGTATGGTTCTATAAGCTTAAAATAACATTATGCGATGATAAGATTACTACATAATGCGTATGGTTCTATAAGCTTAGAATAACATTATGGGATGATAAGATTATTACATAATGCGTATGGTTCTATAAGCTTAAAATAACATTATGCGATGATAAGATTATTACATAATGCGCATGGTTCTATAAGCTTAAAATAACATCATGCGATGATAAGATTACTACATAATGCGTATGGTTCTATAAGCTTAAAATAACATTATGGGATGATAATATTAATACATAATGCGTATGGTTCTATAAGCTTAAAAAAACATTATGCGATGATAAGATTACTACATAATGCGTATGGTTCTATAAGCTTAAAATAACATTATCCGATGATAAGATTACTACATAATGTGTATGGTTCTATAAGCTTAAAATAACATTATGGGATGATAACATTAATACATAATGCGTATGGTTCTATAAGCTTAAAATAACATTATGCGATGATAAGATTACTACATAATGTGCATGGTTCTATAAGCTTAGAATAACACTATGCGTTGATAAGATTTTCTACATAATGCGAATGGTTCTATAAGCTTAGAATAACCACATGCGATGATAACATTACTACATAATGCGCATGGTTCTATGAGCTTAGAATAACACTATGTGTTGATAAGATTACTACATAATGCGAATGGTTCTATAAGCTTAGAATAACATTATGCGATGATAAGATTACTACATAATGTGTATGGTTCTATAAGCTTAAAATAACATTATGGGATGATAACATTACTACATAATGCGTATGGTTCTATAAGCTTAAAATAACATTATGCAATGATAAGATTACTACATAATGCGTATGGTTCTATAAGCTTAGAATAACATTATGCGATGATAAGATTACTACATAATGCGTGTGGTTCTATAAGCTTAGAATAACATTATGCGATGATAAGATTACTACATAATGCGTATGGTTCTATAAGCTTAGAATAACACTATGCGATGATTAGATTATTACATAATGCGTATGGTTCTATAAGCTTAGAATAACATTATGCGATGATAAGATTACTACATAATGCGTATGGTTCTATAAGCTTAAAATAACATTATGCGATGATTAGATTATTACATAATGCGTATGGTTCTATAAGCTTAAAATAACATTATGGGATGATAAGATTACTACATAATGCGTATGGTTCTATAAGCTTAAAATAACATTATGCGATGATAAGATTACTACATAATGCGTATGGTTCTAAAGGCTTAAAATAACATTATGCGACGATAAGATTACTACATAATGCATATGGTTCTAGGAGCTAAAAATAACATTATGGGATGATAATATTACTACATAATGCGTATGGTTCTATAAGCTTAAAATAACATTATGGGATGATAAGATTACTACATAATGTGTATGGTTCTATAAGCTTAAAATAACATTATGCGATGATAAGATTACTACATAATGCGTATGGTTCTAAAGGCTTAAAATAACATTATGCGATGATATGATTACTACATAATGCATATGGTTCTAGGAGCTAAAAATAACATTATGGGATGATAATATTAATACATAATGCGTATGGTTCTATAAGCTTAAAATAACATTATGCGATGATAAGATTACTACATAATGTGTATGGTTCTTAAACCTTAGAATAACATTATGCGATGATAAGATTACTACATAATGCGTATGGTTCTATAAGCTTAAAATAACATTATGCGATGATAAGATTACTACATAATGCTTATGGTTCTATAAGCTTAGAATAACATTACGCGATGATAAGATTACTACATAATGTGTATGGTTCTATAAGCTTAAAATAACATTATGGATGATAAGATTAATACATAATGTGTATGGTTCTATAAGCTTTAAATAACATTATGCGATGATAAGATTACTACATAATGTGTATGGTTCTATAAGCTTAAAATAACATTACGCGATGATAAGATTACTACATAATGCGTATGGTTCTATAAGCTTAGAATAACATTATGCGATGATAAGATTACTACATAATGCATATGGTTGTATAAGCTTAGAATAACATTACGCAATGATAAGATTACTACATAATGTGTATGGTTCTTAAACCTTAGAATAACATTATGCGATGATAAGATTACTACATAATGCCCATGGTTATATAAGCTTAGAATAACATTATGCGATGATAAGATTATTACATAATGCGTATGGTTCTATAAGCTTAAAATAACATTATGCGATGATAAGATTACTACATAATGTGTATGGTTCTATAAGCTTAGAATAACATTATGCGATGATAAGATTAATACATAATGCGTATGGTTCTATAAGCCTCAAATAACATTATGCGATGATAAGATTACTACATAATGTGTATGGTTCTTAAACCTTAGAATAACATTATGCGATGATAAGATTACTACATAATGTGTATGGTTCTATAAGCTTAGAATAACATTATGCGATGATAAGATTATTACATAATGCGTATGGTTCTATAAGCTTAAAATAACATTACACGATGATAAGATTACTACATAATGCCCATGGTTATATAAGCTTAGAATAACATTATGCGATGATAAGATTATTACATAATGCGTATGGTTCTATAAGCTTAGAATAACATTACGCGATGTTAAGATTACTACATAATGCGTATGGTTCTATAAGCTTAAAATAACATTATGCGATGATAAGATTACTACATAATGTGTATGGTCCTATAAGCTTTAAATAACATTACGCGATGATAAGATTACTACATAATGTGTATGGTTCTATAAGCTTAAAATAACATTACGCGATGATAAGATTACTACATAATGCGTATGGTTCTATAAGCTTAGAATAACATTATGGGATGATAAGATTACTACATAATGCGTATGGTTCTATAAGCTTAGAATAACATTATGCGATGATAAGATTACTACATAATGCGTATGGTTCTATAAGCTTAAAATAACATAATGCGATGATAAGATTACTACATATTGCCCATGGTTCCATAAGCTTAATATAACATTATGTGATGATAAGATTAAAACATAATGTGTATGGTTCTATAAGCTTAAAATAACATTACGCGATGATAAGATTACTACATATTGCCCATGGTTCTATAAGCTTAATATAACATTATGCGATGATAAGATTAATACATAATGTGTATGGTTCTATAAGCTTAAAATAACATTATGCGATGATAAGATTACTACATAATGCGTATGGTTCTATAAGCTTAAAATAACATTATGCGATGATAACATTACTACATAATGTGTATGGTTCTATAAGCTTAAAATAACATTATGCGATGATAAGATTACTACATAATGTGTATGGTTCTATAATCTTAAAATAACATTATGCGATGATAAGATTACTACATAATGTGTATGGTTCTATAAGCTTAGAATAACATTATGCAATGATAAGATTATTACATAATGCGTATGGTTCTATAAGCTTAAAATAACATTATGCAATGATAAGATTACTACATAATGCGTATGGTTCTATAAGCTTAAAATAACATTATGCGATGATAAGATTATTACATAATGCGTATGGTTCTATAAGCTTAAAATAACATTATGGAATGATAATATTGATACATAATGCATATGGTTCTATAAGCTAAAAATAACATTATGCGATGATAAGATTACTACATAATGCGTATGGTTCTATAAGCTTAGAATAACATTATGGGATGATAAGATTATTACATAATGCGTATGGTTCTATAAGCTTAAAATAACATTATGCAATGATAAGATTACTACATAATGTGTATGGTTCTATAATCTTAAAATAACATTATGCGATGATAAGATTACTACATAATGTGTATGGTTCTATAAGCTTAAAATAACATTATGCGATGATAAGATTATTACATAATGCGTATGGTTCTATAAGCTTAAAATAACATTACGCGATGATAAGATTGATACAACATTACGTGTAATGAAAGATTAATACAAAATTACGTGTTATTTAAGATTAATACAACATTATTTTCTGCTCACCACAGAGGTTGCATGACACTGAGCAATATCTTGTGGCAAGTGCTGGTTCTTTGCAGACAATATCTCTGAAGTCTTTGTTATTGCACTGGTCTTCTTCGTCTCTACAATACTCCAGTGCTTAGAAAAAGAGATAACATTTGATTTAATGAAACAAGATCTCCATTTGTCAAGATTTGTGTCTTTAGATATAAGCATGAATGAAAAGGAGTTCCTTGGTCTTAAACCTTATTTAGTGTAGTTCAAAGACAAGGAATTGTAGATATATTGGCTAGGTTAGTATCAATAAGGTTCTCATTTCATACTATATAGTCTTGTGTCAAGTCAATATTGGTAGATTTGATCAACTTTTGCTTCAGTTGCGTGAGTGACAGTCAGATCCTTTTATACATCAAGATATGAATAAAAAACAATCTCAAAACATGAATAGTTTTTAATTTCATACGTGTTAGTGTAGTTATCCAAAATTGGTGTATTGATAAAACTACTAATTAACAATTACAATTATCAAAATAGTAAAAGGAAATCGGGTATTGTATGAACTTTATTGCAAAGAAAATATTCATTAAAGATACACGTCTTTGGATTTTAGAGTTTCTTATAGACATATACATAGAGAATAGATGGTTGGTGTCGTGAATCGGAAATGTTATCGGGCAAGGCGTAGGAATATTATCCGGTGAGCCGAAGGTGAAACGGATAATATTCCGACGCCGAGCCCGATAACTGTTCCTATTCAAAGACACCAATCATCTATTCTATTTATCCTGTTACCTCCATGGATTATTATTAACAAACACACTGAAAACAAATTACAAAATAAAGGAAACAAATGACAAAAAACAAGTAGAGAATGATGCACACATGACGTCGTATGCCATGGCGTATATATGACGTCATTATTTTGCACGTGAATGTGTGATATATGGTTAGTGCCGGATATCACAAATGTTATACGGCACCCTGTTATCGGTCCGTTCATTGCGCTGGTGACGGGATAAACTTGATTATTTCTTTGTAGTCTGATTAGTTTAAGATCCAATTTGCCAGTTTGTTTTTTAATATTTTACCAGTGATATTTCATTCTACGAATAACTGAATACCTAAATCATTGTGATGAAACAAATAAAACAACCCGAAACTTACCTCCTCCAGTAGGCGAAAAACACTCTGAAAAGAAATTACGTAGAAACAATAATTTAAGGGTATAAAAAACAGAAACTGGTTATTATATATATCTTAGTTGTTCACAGATTTGCACGCATCCTGAAAATTACTGGCCTTCGATGAACTCAAGTGACAGAAGAAAATAAAGAAGGGTAAAGCATTTCAATCGCATAACATAAACAATGTAATTACAAAAGCAATATTCAATTCTGACTACAGAAGATGTAAAACATGGTGCTCTGAAATCAAATAAGTTTTATGACCCATTTGTAAATCAGAGTTTTACCAGAGAAAATGAAGATTAATCTCAAATCGAGAGCAGAAATGATGTTGCCAACTTTCAAGTGGGATTCGAAAACTGAATTTGGAATATGTGTCTAAACTAAGAACGTACATGGTATCAAATCTGTTTTCTTGTGTGAAAGATATCTATTCTCGATTATAAGCAAAACAGAAACATTACATTAAGTACAATTAAGTGCTAGAATATTGCTATTGATGGTAATGACTGGAAGATATACGAGTCTACCATTTAACGAAATAGAATGCATGTTGTGCAACACGACCTGTGTTGAAGATGATGAGCATTTCGTTTTAAGTTGTCCAAACCTAAGTGACTTGGAAAAGCATGTTTTGAATTGTTCCCAATCAGACAAATTAAAATACATTTATTTGCTCGGTTCGTTACATTATTATTTCCAAAAGTGCCCAAGAAGCATAAATGTCAAAATACTTAACGTGAAATCACTTTACCCCACTCCTCGTGGATCCAAATTATGATAGGTCTACACTTGAATCTATATGAGACAGTCTTCCAGTTGACTTAAGGAATGGCCACGAATTAACTTGTTTTGACCGGTTCTTCATTGAGGGGTTTTCTCAATCGATCAAGAGCCGGTCATATCAGTAAAGTTTACATTGTTGATGAGATGTAATGAACGGTAAACAGAGAGAATCTATCGAGGAGGTATATAAGACGGTCTTGAACTATAAGTTTTGAAGGTTTCGTCTCATTAAATTATCTTTGGAAAACAAAACTAAGTGCCTTTATGTCAATATCTTTAAATACCAAATAGTCTTAGTTTAGTCGCAAAACTGAAAGGCTTTATAATGAATATCTTTTCAGAAAAAGGACTTACTGTTGGTTGCAAAACAGATAGGCTTTCCATCAATATCGTTTTAGAAAAGGGGCTTACATTTGGTTGCAACAATTGGAGGATATACATCACTATCTTCGAAAGAATTATCGGCTTTTGTTGGTGAAATGAAGAGGTTTCACAACGATATCTTTGATAAAGATTAAATTGGGGTTGCAAAGTCGGACTAGCTTTCTCAACATTTTCAATTAATTTTCGTGGATTTGTACATTCAATTTATAACAATTCCACTCAAACCAGTATTTTCCAAACGTATGACGAACCTCTAATAATTGATAATAATTGAAGTGGACCTTTCGTTATCATAACATGGTGTCCAAATAGCAGCAATGGAAGAAACAATGCATACCTGGACATGTGTTTTCATCGCAGTAAACTAGACTGTGATTGTCATCAACTGGGCATGCTCCCGAAAGACAATCACGATACCGGATACGGAAAGTAAGGCCATGGGCACGCGAGCATTCCCAATGTGTCCATGGAGACCAGACGGCTGGGTCTAAAGATAAGATAAAACGTGTTCTTTTACATTATCAAATGGAGTTGCCTCCCTTGGGTTTGCAAAGATCCCTGTCGTTACAAGAACATTATTTCAGATATCCAAAATATTATAGATTTTATTAAATATCCTATACATGTATATGATATTCATCAGATATTTGACGCATTATAAATTGTATGATAGCTCTTGAACAGATACACGTATAATAACACAACTAATTTAAAAAGTAAACATGTTTTCCGACTGTGTCTGAAAAGAAAATCCCCAACCTTTCTCTGTCTTAAAGGTGTTAAAAGCATACTTGCGCTCATTTACACTTTAATCGTGGAAGTTCTAGAATAATCAAAGAAATAACTTAAAAGTACTTTAAGTTCCCTTTTACAGAGGAAATGAAACTGTAACACGTTTAAATGATGCTTTTAAAAGAGTGAATACTTTAAGGTTTGTTTACAATTAGCGATAGAACAATGTCAACCGAGAAACGTTAGGAACCTATAAACCCCAACATATTCTCTCTCCATTTTAACGTTTGTACTTCAAACATGCCTTTGCAAAATTATTTTATATCATTGTTATACGTGACACGCAAGTATATATCAATATCGAAATATATCAGTGAATGATAGTATTTTCGGTGATCGTATATGAATGTATTTTCAAAGTTCTCTCTGATTGTTTCGTTGGATTAGTGTACGAATATTCATAATGTCACCCCCTTTATCGGAGTTACTTTGTCCACGTATTCCTCAAAAGAAAGCGTCGAATTTCCAACCGCATTAGGCTGGTTATATGACCCTGTCAACCAATCAAAAAGATGTAGTTTTCTTCCACCAAACTGCGTGGGCTAATCAAAATCTCAAATGCTTATTTTATTTTTAGCATTTTCATTGACTAGATTTATGTAGGAGTCAAAATACGATTGTAGAACTTTAAAGCAGACTATAGAAGCCATACATTGGTGTCAAGGACATACACATATAAATGAACAATAAAATAATGACTGACATAGTTCAATTCATAGATATGGTTGTGTTTAAAACGATCTCTCTGCTCTAGACCCACAATTATCTCCCTTTATTGTATTTATTACTGCAGCCACCCTTGTCTCATGAACATCTGATAAGAAACGAAGCTGGCTGCGACACCCACGACAAATCTAACTAAATCACTCTCTCGTGTTTTATTTGTAAAGAACACGAACTATTGTCAATTCAACTGGTCAGAATTCAAGGCAAGGAGACTTTATTACTAAATAAAATGCTATATTCGGTAAAAACTTAGAAAAACATTCACATTTCATGGAAATCTGGATGAAAATCTTGTGGTGTCAATGAACGATGCAGCGAAGCGAGGGGAGATTCTGTGAGAAGTTTGTTTCTTTACTTAGCCCATTACAATAACAACACTATTCAAATATCTTATCTGTTATCATTGTTGTTGGTTGAGTTAGTGAAGCCGTAGATGATGTTGTTGTGGGCTCTAGGTAACGTAATGAAAGATGAAATATAAAAGTTACAGGCTTATCGTTTTCCATAAAAGAAATGTAGAAGTAAATGTACCTTGTATATCGTCAGTCTCGTAAAAAATCATGTATTCATATGTTATTAACAATAAATCGAATGTTTTAATACATAAGATCTATTTTTCATGAGTTAATAAAGGTTTTCTTATTTTAAGCTTAGAATAGAAGTTCCTACCTTTCCTAGGTTTGCAATGTTGTGTTATGTTTTCACTGTTTTAGCTAATAGGCATCGCATGCATTGGGTTATCGAGTAAATCACAACTTTTATTATCAGTATCCATCTTCAACTTTTGATACAACCGTGGCATCTTTGTAGTCAACTTAATACAACGAACAGAACGTTGTAATCGAAGAAAATTAATTAGATATTGTCAAATACTAGAAACAGGGCTTTCTTTATTTTACAATAATGCCTTACCACATAGGTTGCAGCTTTTCTGACAATACAAAGTAGCGAGGTCTGGGTCGGCGCAAACAACACCATGCAATTCGGATGTTGAACACTTGTCATGTTCAGCATCGTTACAAGTATCAACGGCTGTCAAAAGATCCATTGCATAACTAATGAAATTGCACATATTTAAATTTTTGATTTACCCTAAAGCAAAGCAACATTGAACAGTAAAAAATGACATATAAAAATTACTTTTTCTCCTTATAAAACAAGGGCCCGTCAAAAGGTATCTTCTCAATTAGAAATTTCTTTAAAATCATGCATTTTCCCCAAATTTCAAAATAAAATCTTCCCTTTGAATACCCTATTCAGCATTTTCATTGATACAATTTCCCCAAATAAACAGGCCCATGTCTCTTCACAATTTAATGAAAATACCCTGAAAGTATAGCTAAATTATCAACTAGTTTTCATGAACGAACTCTTTTCACGTTTGGTACAAAATCTACAACAAATCACTGAAAAAGCCCTGTTAAAAGTTGATTCCGAAGGAGTTCGCCGAACACTATTGTCGAGTCGAGCATCAAAGAAGTAAAACACAGAATGATAAAGATATAGTGAATTCCTTTCCAAGGAATTAGCGTCGGGTTAAGAACATAGCTAAAAGAAAATTCAAAAGTTCACAAAAACGCAATTTACATAACTTAGCTGATCAGAGTCCCAACTGTTTTTGGCCGAGATTCGTATGTTAAGATCAAATACTTGTAGTAAAAATGTAAAGTTGACTCTGGTACATTGTTTTATAATTTAAAATCATTTATGCAAGCGACAATGTATTTGAAACTGAAAATGTCGAATCTGCTTAAACGATCAAAATATTGATTCTGTGAATGTTCCTGATCGTTGCAATGATTTTACCATAGAGGAAGTGCATACCGCTATCTGCAGTTTAAAAGGGGGGGGGGGGTAAAAGTTGTGGCGCTGATAATATATATATGCCAGAAATGTTTTAGAATGCAAAGATTGCACCTATGTAAATCATTTAATTATCAATCAAACTTCATATCCAGATGTCTGGACTAAGGGTATAGCTGTACCTGTTTCAAAAACGGTGATCTTTCGAATGCTGTTAGTTATAGAGGTATAACGCTTACAAGCATTAACGGAGATAGTATCTCTTATTTTAGACAATCGATTACGAAGATGGACAGAGCCTTATACTATTTTAAACGATCGTCAAATTGGATTTCGAAAAAACAACGTAGTACTATTGATTGCCTATTTATGCTTGTACGTCTTTTGTTGATAAAGTTATCAAATATGAGAAAAGAAAATTATATTGAGCTTTTGTTGATCATAAAAAAAGCGTTCGGTATAGCTTACGGAAAAGGTATTTAGCAAAAATTATTAGAACATGGAGCCTCCTGTAGAAAACTAAGGCTGTTACGATCTATTTATAAGAAGGTCCAGTCCTGTGTCCGTTCAAACGGGTCGTATTCTAATATTTTGTACAGTTATTCAGGTGTTAAACAGGGTGAACATTTGTCATCTGTATTGATCATCCTCTTTATAATTGACATGTATGATAATCTTGTATTACAAGATGATTATTCATTTGCTTTGTACGATCTCAAGCCATTCATTCTTCTTTTTACAGACGAAACCGTGTTATTTTCTTAACCAGAGATAGCTTACAAAGTTTGTTAATACAATTGCGTACCTATTGCCAAAAATAGGGTATTAGAGTTGATACAGAAACAGCGGTTGTAATGGTTTCAAACTATGCACACGACCAGAAAAAGTCAATGTTTTTTATAATGATCCTCTAAGAGTTTTAACGACCTTTACTTACTCAGGGATTTGTCTGGCTAGCTATGATAGTTTCTACCAATCCCAACGAAAGTTAGTAGAAAACGTCACAAAACAACGTTTTTCTCATTCCCTTTATAAAAAAGTAGAGTTTGATGTGAAAAGTTAAAACTTTTTAACATAATGATAAGCCCGATGCTTGGTTATGGTTCTAAATTATGGGGATTTCATAAATCACCAGACATCAAGATGTTACATTTAAAATAGCTGAAACATATTTTATTCCTAAATAGAAATGTTGCAAATGCCTTTTATATGGCAAATTGGGTCGTTTTCCTATGTCTGTAACAAGAAAAAGATTTCTCGATCACCATACTCATTAATATATAAACTTGTATATTGTAATAATGTAGGTGCATCTAATAATGTATGTTATACATTTATTGAGTGATCTTGGATTTCAGTGCTTATGGAGGAATAATGTGTTAAATGCCGGCAATTTGTCTACTATTAAACAAAGGATATATGACCAACATTTACAACCGTGTTTTAGTGGTATTGATTCACAAAACGAAACTTATTCGATTATCTTTACCTCATTGTAGAATCTCATCCTCTTTACAGTCAGGCTTTAAGTAAGCTTAGAAGTTGAAATCACTCACTTCATATAAAGATAGGTCGACAAAATATTATTGCAAGGAAAAACAGAAAATGCTTAAAATGTTGTATGAATGTTATCGAAAACGAATTTCATTTTGTTTTGGTATGCCCATTATATAGACGGCTGTGAAAAGAGATTTGCCAAACTATTACTGTAGACGCCCTAATCAGCGAAGTTTATCAGTCTTGTTAGTACACAATCTCCCGTATTATAACAACAACTTGCAAAGTACCTATCTATAGATTTTAAATTCCGCCAGAATAATAATTAATATGTTATTGTCCAGTCAGTTGCTGGTAGGAAAGAATTATAGTGTATATACATATACAAGTATAGTTCCTACATTTTGTCCTAAATTTTGGTTTGTTTTCATACTTTTCTCATATGTATAAAAACATGTATGTTATATGTATAACCCACCATTTTGCACAATAAGCGACCATTTCTTTTGGCCAAAACATAATTCTGACTTATGACGTTTTTTATAATCAATGTGATTTAACAACGCAATTAAGCGAAAGCAAATATCCGATTCTAAACTAAGCTTTCGTCATAATTAAGATGATGAGGCTGCACCCTTAGCTTAAAGCAAACATCTCATATTAAGATTAGCTTTCATCATCATCACAGTCAACCGAGGGCAAACATATCACTCTAAATCATTCGTTTATAATCAGTGTAATGTAGCTGCACAATTAAAGATAAACTCACGTTTCAAGAAAGATAAACCTATATTACCTGGAGTTGTGGTTGACACGATGGACTGCGTTGATGTTGTAGACGTTGTCGATTCAAAACATTCTGTAATGGTTATGAATGTTATTCTCTTTAACAGGGTAGCCCTTTGTTCAAGGTAGCTAATAGTTTTCGTTGTATATGGGACCATTTCCAAACGTTTACATGGTTTTGTTTCCCACTTTGTGCATACAGATTATATAACTTTGATATACACATCTAGTGTTTGGACAGAAATGTCCTATTTTGTTGCCAAATATGATTTTTTTGGTAGTTGTAGTATTTAAGGGTCATTCGAAAAGAGGTTTTACAAAAAGCGGTTCGAGAGACCGCCATAAACGATGTATTAATCGGAATATCTAAGTCAAACGGTATTACGTAAAACAATCACTAAATACTTGATGAGCGTATATGTCAACATATTTCTAAATCTGAGTCAAATGGTTCACTATGATCAATGCAAACTGGATATAAAATAGTTCAAACTTATTTATTTTACATCGGTTGTGAGACAAGTTCTTACAACTTAGATTAATCACTCTCGAATCTGCCTCCTGGGTCCAAAACAGTAACCAGCATATGGTATGATAAAACGATAAACATGTTCGTATCGATGGCTACTTGGCCAATAACAGTGTTGCAATTTTAGAAAGCCCTGTTAGTGTGCTCAATGTAGCAGGAACGAAATACGCTCCATCTCCTCCATTCAAATACAGTGAACCCTCGTTTATCCGGACACCGATTATCCGGATGTCTCGCAATCCGAACAAAATTGTAAGGGAACGGAATTATTGGACCAGTTTATTGCAGACGACTTTTGAAAACATTGCGGGTGAAGGAGAAATTGCTCGTGACGAGCAATTTCTCCTTTACCCACAATGTTTTCTGCCATATCAGAAGATTATCTTTGAATTTCATCACGTTTTGATATGTCTTCTGCAAACTCTTTCAGTTTGGGACGGACGACAATTTGAACATGCTCTGCTTCATTAGTCCGGATTTTTCGGTAAACCGGACATTTTGTTGGGAACGGACGTGTTCGGATAAAGAGGGTTCACTGTACATGCTTGATATAGATGCCTCTATTGTAATTCAAGTAAAGGCCAGGTCAAAAATCAAAGTGCTAGTTTAGGCAAGTGATCATTAAAATACACCTTGATAAGCAATTCGAAATCTTTTCAGGCATCACCAGATTCAAAATGCTGGAACATGATATTCAATGTCAAGAAACTGGATAGTGAATTATCATACTGCAAGGTCTTCACCACTTTTTTATTGTATATTATCTTTTTCTATTTTATTTTGATTGTTTTAAGTAGTGTAAATCTTGATAAAACCATGTTGTGTAAGCTTAAATTCCGGTTCAATCTGGCGTCCAAAGACTTCTAACTATTTTTGTTGACCCCTTTACGTTTAATAGCATGTTAAAGACCATTCATACAATTAAAAACATAGAATTTGTAACGTCAAGCTTAATCCGTTTGTTTTAGTCTATTAGAAGGCAGTGGCTTGATTTATCCAGTTTTTGTTGTTGCCTTGACAGAGATGAACGTTTTCTGTGTTACATGCATGTTTTAGTTTCCAAAACTATAACAATGATGTAATCTGTCTAAAGCGAAGGATATCAACTATCATTTCGGTTGACAGACCATTCAGAATCGCAAATCAGACTTTGCAGTATAATAAAATCAAATGTATATAATTAAATCAATTGCCCATGTGAAAGCTTATTAATTAATTGAATCTATAAACAATATTTACAAACCTGGACAAGTTACCGATGTGCATTGCTCTAATTGGTTGTTTTCTCCATATTTAAGGCAGTCTCCGTCATTTCCGGTAGAGCATGTGCGAAGGCGTACGCGAAAGGTTACACCGGAGCGCAACTCACAACTCCAACTTTCCCAGTCATGCCAAATAACTGAAATAGAAACATTACACGGATTTTACCTGGCCAAATGGTTAAATCCATAATAGATAAAGTAGACGCTGATATGATTTCAACTCTGATTCTAACACACATGCCTGCGGGCTTATGTGTACGAGGCAAAGGAACGTATATGTCTTGGGTTTTAAACAATATTTTTTTTCTTACTGTTATATTACAGCTTTTTTGGACCCTCCAGTACTAAAATATCGCTCTGATTTGTCTTGCGAAAGGACACTCCCATGTCAGTGTATTGCTTGTATGTCCAGAATTTGATGACAATGAAAAACTGTACTTTCAGAAAGAATGGAAAACACATCGGAACTAAAATACTTTTTGTTAAAATCATGTCAGAAGTTCAACAACCATGTATCAAATAACTTTTTGAGGATTATTTGATAATGACACCTGTTTCAAAACGATACATCAAAATGATCAAATAACTTTTTCCTTTTTTCTTCATTGTTTCTGTAATCATGCAATCTTATGCCACCATGTTGAGACTATTTCATGTATTCATGTATGCTGTAAAATTGACCTGATGCCTAAATACTGAATAAGGTCATTGTAATTGTAAAGGAACATCACAAATAACAAATTACCCAGAGGACTAATTGTTTTCGTATGGGTTTTACATCGCATCAACATTATTTCAGTTATGTAGCGATGCCCGACTCTTAATGATGGAGGAAGACCCCATACTCAACTGCCAATAAGGGCTGGTCAAGGCGGGTAGAACCATCGACATTCCGTAAGTCAGTCGGGCGACTGCCTCTCATGAAAATCCATATCCCTCTCAGGATTTGAACCCACGCGGAGTACTGTACTCTAACCACTAGGCCAAGGAGGCGGACTAATACCCGTTAAGGATTAAACAAAGGCAGCACCTAGCCTTGTTAAGGTTAATTAATCATTTATTGTGTTGTTTGAAATTCCATGAAAGAACGGACAAATCCATGCATATTTCATAACACACAGATATAAAGTGCATCATATTCAATCAAAAGAGTGGTGCAGATACACGTGTTTTTGAGCCTTCATTAAAACTGAGGGCTTGTTAAAGTGTAATACTAATTGAGAACACCTCTGTAAAATAATAAAATAGTTATACATCAGGGACCCGTTTCATTAATGATCTTAAGTGCGAATTCGCTCTTAAGTCAGATTTTCTCTCTCAGGCGCGTTTCGTCAATTTTCGCTCTTAGAAGTTACGAGCGAAAAACGTTCTTAACTATAAGAGAGGTCCGGGGCTGTCTTAAGTGCGATGACTTCACAGAATGGCGGTCAAGGCTTAAACTATTTAAATGGACGGTTAGGATATGCCCAAATTCCGGTACAATGCGGTAAAGTTTATTTTTATTTGCGATTGTTTGATGAAACGCACATAAGAACCGTCTTAAATGCGATTTTAATCGCTCTTAGATAAGTGCACTTAAGACATTTGATGAAACGGACCCCCGGGCTGTGATGCACCGCTACTTTTCCTTGTCCATTCGAATTTGAAAACTTAAAATTGTTGATGCTGTTAAAGCTAAGACGAAACATCTAACAGTTCTTACGAACAATGTCCGCAACGAAACATAGCTAGAAAAATCCACTTTGGATTTTATGTCCCCTATGAGGATTCGATCCGGTTCTCCCGGGTGACAGTCCAAGACATAACCATTGAGCTAAAGAGTCGGCTCAGTAACGCAGAGGTTACATCTTGTCCTTATTGATTGTTGCTATGCTGTAGAGAGTGAGGCGGCTACGTAACACAACCCCTATTATAGAAGTCATCATTTATGATGACATGTAAGCCATTTCGGCTTGTAAGTCCATTTCGGACGAATTAATGGCTCAATGGCCAATCCCGGACGAGCCCCCATCTTACGAACAATGTTCGCAACGAAGCATAGCTAGAAAAATCCACTTTGGATTTTATGTCCCCTATGAGGATTCGATCCCGGTTCTCCCGGGTGACATTCCAAGACATAACCACTGAGCTAAAGAGTCGGCTCAGTAACGCAGAGGTTACATCTTGTCCTTATTGATTGTTGCTATGCTGTAGAGAGTGAGGCGGCTACGTAACACAGTGTTCGTGTTATTTATGTTGCACTACCACAATTGGAAATGGACATACCATCGCTGTTGTTGAGACATTCTGAAAGAAAAGAGAACATTTATAAAAAACAGAGGTATCAGGGTGGGAATGCTTCGTTTTGATACAGCGTTATTAACATTCACATGTTTCAAGGCAAACAAGGACTACTTCTGAACCTACTTTAGCTTTTAACAATAAAGTATGTTTATTCCAGACGCAGATTTTGAAATTGTACCATGGATGTTAGTAATGATCCAGTCAGCCTTTTAAGCAATCCGTTACAGGCGAAATCATTGGCATTGTACAAGAATGAACGCAGTAGTGTGGAAGAAAGAGTCGTTGACGAAACATTCAGGGTTCGTACCGAGAACTCGTTTTTGTTTCCTCATTTCACGTTTGAATGTCCTCGGTAAAGGCATCATTCTCAATCATACTTCTGAGTGATTATTTACGATTATCTGTTGTATTATCGCAAGAAAATATATGATTAAATGGCGTAAATTCCCTTTCTCCACCAAAGAATAAGAAAAAAGAACGAAAACTGTAAATGGGCTCACCGGGACAAGGACCGTTCATGCATGGTTTTGTTTCGTAAGGTTTCCCCTCACAGTCGGTATTCATTCCGTTGTTACCAGTTGAACAGTTGCGTACACGATTGGCATAAAGAATTCCGTTTATATCGGTACACACCGTTTCACTCCATTCAAGCCACGATCCTGCAAAGGCGATATCCTTGACTATATCAGCTCATTTTTGTTTTGTTTTATCATTCTCTTTGCCATCACTGGCTTGTTGTCGACAGGGCATCGTTGTATGAAGCCATGTTGGTGATGTCTCGAGATATTCCGGACCATGTTTGTTCCTCTTATGCTTTGTCAAACTTGTGATAGCATGCAATTCGCTTCACAATAGAGCTTAAGTTTAAACTCATCTATTCTACATCGAGTGTGAACCACATTCTTACAACCTAGATAAATCACTCGATTCTGCTTCCTGAATACATAACCAGTACTCGTGCCGGATATGAATAACGCAATGTCGCAAGGCGGAACCCGTTACTCACAGGATTCGAACCCATGGCCCTCGTGTCCAGAGGCCAAAGCTCAGCCCCTGAATCACTGTCCTCCAGATGTGGTTGCCTAAAGCAAATATATCATTTCAAGTTTGAATGTTCAGCTTCATCATCACCTATTCAGTCAGGATATAGTTTATTGTCATGAAAGTCATTCTGTAAGACTATCTAGGTTTTTCAGAAGTATAAAAGGTATTTCAAAATTTATAAAGAATACATGTACATTTTGATACTAGTATAAAACCCATATTACACTGATATCATCATGGTTGTGTTACCTGAATTGGAAGGAGGTTTTGTCACATTTAGAATACTAGAAAAGTGGCTTTCAACAATTGGTTATAACAAGGGGCAAGCTCATTGTTATTTACTATACCCGCAATGTCAATGAAGAGCCACAGTCTTAATGTGTTAAAACTGAGTAACTAACAAAAGATGTTGCCGCATTTTAATCATCAATGCCAAATACGTTTTTATAAGTTCATATGACATCACTCACTGTGATTGCCCATCTCGGCAATGATGCATGTCATAGTTATGAGCTTGAATTGATAGGATATTCTTCACTGACATTTTATGAAACCATATGCAAAGAAAATTAATATTTTAGTTGTATCCAGCCAATGACCAATTCATTTCATGGAGAAATGAAGTCAGAGGTCTCGAAAGAACATGTTAAGCTACTGATAGGAGAATATCAGGAACATGAAAAGAACAATACACGGTCTCCCAGTTCGGTTACGTAACTATAATAGATCTGCCTAAGATTGACTAACTAGATGTCTTTTTAAACCAGTACAGCAAGTGATTTTGAAAATATAGTTTACGGTAATGGTTGGTAGATATCGGTTTAAGTATAAAGCAATGAGCGGTCTTCCACGTGATTAAAATGACTCTGCCTACAGTTGAATTACTAGTCTGCATAAAGGTCCAATTCATTGATCTTTAAAAAGAATAGTTCGAGCTTCGTTTAGGAAGATATCATGGCGTGAAAAGAACAACGTGACGACAGTGAATCTACCTAAGATAGACTGACTAATTAACTTTCTAAAGGAATACAGTTCGTGATTTGGAAATAGTACCTTGATTCAGATGCAAGAAACGAAATATACAACAATGAATGCTTTTCCACCTGGGTAATATAATCACATTGGATCTGCCTTATAATGGACCAAATATATTTTGATGAAGAGATGTGGTATAACTTATAACAAAAAAAATAGAATGGATCGTTCCATAGAGAATAGTATGTTGCATCAAAGAGTATATGGACAGAAAAGTAGAATTACAATTGACAAGATGCAAAACAGTAAAAGAAAAATAAACAAACCAATAATAAATGAATGATAGATTGACTTCGATAGTCTTAACCATACTTCCTTCACAATCGATGTAAAAAATCTAACAAACAAATAAACAGATAATAACCAAGTAATTATGTAACTTACCCACAAACCTTGATGTCGTTGTTGCTTCGGAAGCTCCTGTTGAAAATATGCGAACGTAATTAGATGTATTTGTATTAATTAGAGTAATTACATGCAATCTATTCAGAGCCTTTATCATAATCACCATGGTTATTTTGATAGGCCGACTAAGGCTATGAGAAATTAATTTTAACTATTTTTTAATTGCTATCTAAACTATCTCAACTCTGTCACACTATAAGTCAAAGCATATTTAACTGCCTTATAAGGCTCTATCACTTTATCATCTAGGACATCGTTTAGAATATCATAGATTTTCATAGAAATTGAAAGGCTTATTAAGTAAGACTAGCTTCATTTATTGGATGACGATGTATCTAACAAAAAAGAGTACATCCGTTTTTCACTTTTTATGATCATGAAATAATTGAACCATTTATGCCTCATGCTGTACAAATTATACCTGAGGGAATAACAGAAATGTTCTGTTCTGTTTCGTTAAACTGACACATTTCCTCTATTGCCTCGACTTTGGTTCAAAATTGAGCGTCAAATGGAAATAAGTCGTATCAAAGTGATCATATAACCGGATGTTAAACCGGAAGATAAAGACAACATAATGGTTGAACTGCAAGAGTTTCGATTTTACGCTCGGCCATTTGATTCCGACGTTTGCTTATTTATTTGTGCATATATATATATATATATATATATATATATATATTTCATACACCATTAGTTTACATACAGTATAACAGTATAACAGTTTAAACATCAATATCACATACTTGGATGGCATAATAGATGGTCTAAATAACATTTGGCATATCACAGATAAAACTTTCAGTATGTTAAAAAGACATATATATAACACAGGATGAAAGTTTTTCAACTTATTTCCAATGGGGTCCTTTATATCAATTCCAATTTTTTCAAACTGATGTTCTTGTGTATTTGACTAAGATGATAATTTGTGTGATTATTCAAAAATACGTCTTGGTAACATAAAAATAAAGTGAACAATTTAGCCAATCGGTAATTTAGTAAAACGTTTGCACTTATAAAACTAAATGTATCAAAAATACCTTCCCAAACAATGAAAGTTCAGCATAAAGATATACTACTAGTATACTGAAAAAACTTGTCTACACTTGGTAGATCAGATAATGATTACATACGAGTCATTAAAACAATCGACTTTGTAATGCTGAAAGTTAGTTAAAACATCATTTGAAAGAGAATTTGAATAACAGCAATATGGTCGATCTTCAAGACGTACCTGTTGTCATTCCTGACGTCGTAGGCGAAGACTCGGATGAAGCTGCTGTTGAACTCTCTTAAATGGGAACATACATTCTAATTGCATTACGTTACACGTAGAATGAAATGATTGGAATGCTTTGACTATTAGTTTGTTCAGGGGTTCGTCACAAGGTAATTAACACCAAAAAGAATTAGAAAAGAAACAGCTTGTAATGAACTCTATGCCGTATTGTTATCGAATTATTTTCAACAATTATCCTGCCAAGTTTATGTAACTGCATAAAACAGTTCTTGACCGGATGACCGTGGGTTATTCGTCTTATCAGTTTCATACAAAATATCAATAATTAATGACGTTAATGGTACCCCACCTCTTAGATATTATGAAAAACGATTATTGCACCAGAACAAGCCAACACAAGGCCAGAAAAAGGCACTACTGATGTGCGTTTAGGGAGTTTAACAAACTTACTGAACATCTGTTGAAAACAGTGTCTACCAACAAACCAACAATTCGTTCAAGAGTTTATGACAGTCAATGTAAATAGTAACGAATGAAAAAACGAAATACATCCAATGTGGTATGAATGTGCGTGGTAATACGTAACATAATTAATGAACAACTTTTCTTTAAGTGTTGCTTTTATTCTTTATATATTGTCATGTCACAATCCGTTTATTTAATTCTCGATTTGTCTTTACACAAGTTGATTTAATGCAGGGCTTTATGGGTATCCTTGTTGAACGATCTAATATTTCGTTTATGCAAATTGGGAACCTAATGCGTTGTTGTAGAGAACATGCTGGTATACATATAGACAACACAACCGCTCAGTGAACGACAGTGTGACATGTGTTTGTGTCTTTGAAAAGGTTCATTTGCTCGGTTCGTTACAATATTTACATCTTAACCAATCTATTGATTTAGCATGAACTTATGCCGATGAATTGTATTAGATAGAGAAACTCTTTTCTAAAAGGAAAACACTGTACCGACCTGAAGTGGGAAGCGATGTCGAGGGGAAGCATTCTGTAAAGATATCATGACATATTGATTAACAAATCGATTAATCTTCAAATCGAACGAGTATAAGGGTTTTAAAATGTAATTCTAATGTGACGCTAAAAGGTGTTGTTAAACGCGCATTCAGGAACGAAATGACGGTGTCGAATGATATCTCTCGTCGAAACCGGTTTTAAAAAGAAAGAAACAATTTCAACAATTCTTAAGTTTGTTCGCATCAATATTTCACTTAACCATGCATCCTTTTAGATATGGACCAATAGCGTTTGCACGCATGGAAAGACAATACATTTAGAAGTCTGCATTCTTATCAAATGATACCAAGGAATAACTATGAAAGTACAACTTCAAGGACATTATGCTTAACGTATTATAACTTGATTTATACTCTCTTTTGCATTGATTGGTGCCATATTCTGTCTGCGATAATGTATTGCATTTGATTCCGTCATCTATATATACCAAAACGGCAAAGGATCCTAGACGTATCCCTGTTGGACATCTTTGGTAACAAGTAAAGATGTTGTGGTTGTGTTATACCATTTAACTTATTTAGTTTACATTGAATGCAAAACAATGTCTTACATTCTAAATATATAAAAAAAAATTCAAATCAACTTCTAAGAGATATAACCATATCCAAATCAATAGACGGTCATAAGCTACAAGTTACTTGATGATAAATGTAAATGGTCTGAATGCACTAGTAAAATGACATAGTTATTTCGTTCCCAATAAAATAAGAAATGATCCAAAGATCAATTAAGACAATAAAGTTTTACACATTTATAACACTTTAAAAATTGATGGTCCGCTATAACTTTCAGCAAAAGCGCACACCTCGCATAGAGTTGCAACCATTGTTGTTGAATAGGTAGAGTATCGGTATTGATTCCGGAAATCGTTTGTTCAATATCGGGGTCCAGTCAAAAGCCTTTTAATTTATAACGAGAATCATCTTATAAATAAAAATGATAGTTATAAACCAGAAAGTTAGTACTTGTCTGGAATTAGGGCCATATAAAGGTAAAAAATCCTGAAACATCATTTTAAACGGCATGATGTCTTAAACATACAACCAAATTCGTTTGTGGATTCCATTCTTATGATTTGACTAACCTGGACAACTGCTCTGGTTGCAATTTTGGACGATGCCATAAGGATTACCATGACAATCGTCTGCATTTCCCGTTGAACAGTTTCTGGCACGGTAAAGCGAGTTAATACCGTGCGTCTGTACACATGACCAGGGGCTCCATTGCAGCCATCGAACAGATCCTGGATGATTGAAAAGGGTGTGTTCATATCTTTTAACAAACATTTTGATTTTCTTTTTATCTGTTTCTTGTGTTCTAGCAAGTCTCAGGGTTTTTTGGCAAACATTTTCATTTCTTTTACTTATTTTGGGGGGATTTTTTTTATCTATTGTAGTGTTTCAGTCAGTCTAAAGTTTTCTTTAGTTCAATAATATGTATATTGTGGCCACTTCTCACTTTACCAATTCATGCTTAGTGTATTATAAGAAACATATGAGTTTGCCAAGGAGCACTTCTACGTGCTCTTTTATTTAATGTGATTACTATTCAGCTCTTTCGTTAGTGTGTTCCAATAAGAATACAGAAGTCATGAGATGAAGACACTTTCTTAGATATTCTTTCTGAAGTTATCTGAAGCTTTGCAGATATAATAAGGTTATCCCCATAGACCTTGAGCCAGAAAAGGCCCTGCTCCCCGCAGGGGGAATTGTGAAGGTTATGTCTTCTTGACCCTCTAGCTATGGGGCATAAGCAGACGAAAGATTAAAAAGTTCCGTTGGGGCTTTACGGAGTTATGGGACTTTGAAAATGGGCTTATCAGCAATATATAGCCTATATGAGAAAATCTTTAAAAAATCTTTGGTATGTAACATCATCTACTGGTCCTCTACCAAGTTCGTTCATATCATGACCGCTGGGCCAAAAATGGCCCGCCCTGGGGGCTTATCAGTTTTACATTACCTTAATTATGTAAAAAAAGGTTTAAAATATTTGTTTTGTAAGGATCCATTTGACCTAGAGTTTTAATGTCTGGTATGTAGCATTATCTATTAGTCCTCTTCAAGTTTTGATAAGAGCCTTATATGACCCCGCCCTAGGGGCTTATCAGTTAAACATAGCCTTATATATGAAAATATCTAAAAATCTTTTTCTCTGGAGCAATGAGGCCTAGAGCTTTGATATTTGGTATGAAACATCATCTACTGGTCATCCACCAAGCAATACAAAATCATGACCGTTTGGCCAAAAATGACCCCGCCCTAGGGACTTATCAGTTTTACATTGCCTTAAATATGTTGATTTTTTTGTTTCATCTTTGTTTTCTTATGATCCATTTGATCTAGAGTTTTGGTTTTTGGTAAGTAGCATTATTTATTGGTCCTCTTTAAATTTTGATAAGATGATGACCTTTGGGCCTTCAAATGCCCTGCCTTACGGGACTTATCATTTTAATATAGCCTTATATAGGAAAATATTTAAAGATCTTATTTTCTGGAGCCATAAGGCCTTAAGCTTTGATATTTGGTATGCAACATCACATAAAGGTCTTCTGCCAAATCTGTTCAAATCATTACCCTCGGATTTAAAATGGCCCCGCCCTAGGGGCTTATCAGTTTTGCATAGCCTTATATAAAAAAGTATGTTTGGTATGTAGCATCATCTATTGTTCCTGTACAAAGTGTTTTATTCAAATCATGAGCATTGGGCCTTCAGTTGTCACGCCCTACAGGCTTATCAGTTATACATAGCAGTATATAAGAAAATTCTCAATAGTATTCTTCTACGGAGCCTCCAGGCCTAGAGCTTTGATATTTGGTATGTAGCATCATCTACTGGTCCTCCACCAAGTTCGTTTTAATCATGAACCCCTGGGCATATAATGTTTATGTCCGATGGGCTTATCAGCTATATATAGTAGTATGTAAGAAAATATTTAATAATCTTCTTCTCTGTAGCCATATTGCCTAGAGCTTTAGTGTTTGGTGTGAAGCATTATCTATTGGTCATCTACAAAGTTTATTTAAATCATGACCCCCTGGCCTAATATGGCCCCGCCCTAGCTGCATATATCAGTTTAACATAGCAGTATATAAGAAAATATTAAAAAATCATCGTCTCTCTTGTTGTTCTCTATCAACATTGAACAAATTATGACACCTGGGCATAAAATGGCTCCCCACCCCACCCTAGAGACATATCAATTTAACGTAAATGTATATAAGAAAATATTTAAAAGTCCTCTCCTCTGCAGCCAATAAGCCTTGATTCTATATTTAGTATAGTGTAGCACGCTTTTGTGGTATTCCACTAAGTTTTGGTCAAAAGACAGCCAGGCTAAAAACTGTCCAAAAGGAAATGTTTGAAAATCTTCAATATGTTATTCATTCATGACCCATTGTCTCTCCCTATTTTAGTAATGATTAATTATTAATACTAGTTTAATTCAAGTGCCAAGATAAATGTTTTGTTTGTATATATTACAAAGTCTGTTTGCCATTTAAACAGTCATTCAGTTAAAATACAGCAACAATTGATTATATGGGTCCAGGGTTTTTTTGCAAGCACACTCCATCACTATCTGCGAACGTGGGATAATTATGAAGTTACTTTTATCCTTTATCCAAGCCAATATCACCAAAATGCGAAATTATTTCAAGCAAAGAACCAGAAAAAAAAGATACTGATTTGCATTTACTCAATACAGTCTAGACGATTTGACACCTGCCCAAAAACCTGGATGTTGAAAATTACGGAACAAACAGGCGATGATGCCAGTTATTCAGTTAAACTTTTGACTGCTGAGGGGAAGATTTTTAGTATTTTTTTACTTATTTTATGTAAAACTGATATGCTGGGGGACCTTTTAATCCCCATGTGTCATGACTTGAACAATATTGATAGAGGACAACAAGAGAGATGGAGATTTATAGAGTTTTCCTTTTATACTGCTATGTAAAACTGATATGCAGCTACATGTCGGTGGGCCATGCTAGGCCAGGGCCATGATTTAAATTGTAAATTCCAATCTCTTTCAGAAAGGAAAAAATCAATTAGATAATTATACAGACAGTCTCAAAAAGCTGTCTAAAGAGTGTCGATGTGAAGATAATTAAAGATTTTTTTGTGAATTGCTATTTATAACTAATAAGCCCCTTGGGCGGGCCATTAAAAGCCAAGCAGTCATGATTGAATTAATCTAAGTAGAGAATTAGTAGATTATGCTACATACAAATTATCAAAGCTCTGGGCAATATTGCTCCAAAGAAGAAGATTATTAAAGATTTCTTACATACTGCCATGCATAACTGATAAGCCCATATGGTATGAACATTGTCGGCCAAGAGGTCATGAATTGAACAAACTTGGTAGATGACAAGTAGATGATGCTACATACCAAATATTAAAGCCCTAGGCAATGTGGCTACAGAAATTTCTAAATATTTTATTATATAAGTCTATCTAAAACAGATAAGCCACCTATGGAAGGGTCATTTACAACCCCGTGGTCATGATATGAACAACTTTGGTAGAGCATCAGAAAGTGATGTTACATGCCAAATACCATAGATTAAGGCCTTATGGCTCCAGAAAAGATTTTAAAATATTGTCCTATATAAGGATTTGTTAAACTGATAAGCCCAAGGGACAGGACCACTTCAGGCCCAAAGGTCATCATCTTATCAAAATTTGCAAAGTACCAATCGATGATGCTACATACCAAATATCAAAACTCTAGGTGAACTGAACCTTAAGAAGAAAATGTTTAAACCTTTTTCTATATAATCAAGACAATGTAAAACTGATGACCCTCTAGGGCGGGGCCATTTTTGGCCCAGGGGTCATGATTTTAACAAGCTTGGTAGAGGACCAGTAGATGATGTTTTATATCAAATATCAAAGCTATAGGCCTAATGGCTCTAGAGAAAAATATCTTTAAATATTTTCCTATATAAGGCAATGTTAAACTGATAAGCCCCGAGAGCGGGGCCATATAAGGCCCAAAGGTCATAACTTTATCAACATTTAAAGAGGACTAATAGATAATGCTACATACCAAATATCAAAACCCTAGGTCAACTGAACCTTAAGAAGAAAATGTTTAAACCTTTTTCTATATGATTA
>OX401421.1:20900988-20915988 GCA_947846245.1 Cerastoderma edule
TGGCAATGTAAAACTGATAAGCCCCGAAGGCGGAGCCATTTTTTGCGCAGGGATTTTGAGACTTGGTAGAGGACCAATATACGATGCTACATACCAAATCTCAAAGCTCTAGGACTTATGGATCAAGAGGAAAATATATTTTAAGATTTCCTCATATAGGCTATAATTTACTGATAAGCCCATCTTCAAAGTCCTATAACTCCGTAAAGCTGCAACGGAACTTTGCAATCTTTCGTCTGCTTATGCCCTATAGCCCAAGGTTCAAGAAAAACATAACCTTCAATATTCCGCCGGGGGGGGGGGGTAAGCAAAAGTGTTCTTGGCTCATGGCCTACTAACAACTGATCGATTATGTTTATGTTTAGTAAGGGTCAGATGCTACGACACTATTTTATGATTATCTGGCAGATATTTGAAGTTCTATGAACATGGATACGTGAGATGTAATTGAAGTGTTGTTGAAAAGTGTGTCGGATTTAAATTCATTAGATCAAAATAGACATTTGACGCTCACCCTCACACGAATCACAGTCTACCACTTCTTTCGGAACACCAGCACAATCCTGATCCTTTCCAGTAGAGCAGGTTCGCGTTCTCGTGTTGAAACAAACCAACGCGTCATCACAGTTCCATGCTGACCAATCACTCCAATGCGGGACAAAATAATCTGGTATAAAAAGGTAAACGGTATACGATTCATGGTGGGACTAAATGTTTTAGAAATAAAAGTAATCGAATATATGTCATAACGTCAATCAAATGAAGGATAGAATATCCTTGTATCCAAACTGTACAGTAAAAAAGTGGAAAGTAAAGATAAGATACATGACCTCAATCTTATGTTGGACTTGATAATTTAGAATTTAAAAGTAAACGTGATATAATTAAGCACATCGATCAAATGGTATTGTAATGTTAACGAGATATATTTCACAACCTCAATCCAATGCAAGATGAAATAACCTAGTATCCAAAAAGAAAACCGAATGTTATTTATAAACCCAATCTTTTACCGGACTTAATAATCCTGAATGGAAAGGTTAACCAATCATAATTTTTAAAATCATTCAAATACGGGAAAAAATAATTTGGTATTAAAAGGTTGACCAGATATATGCCATTACCACACCCAAATGTAGGACTAAATAATCAACGGTTAAAAGTAACCTGAACTATGTTTTAACCTCCATCGAATGCAGGATAGAATAACCTATTATCCTAGAAGTAAAACGGATATGATTCATCACCTCAATCTAATATGTAGCTACGTACAATCCATTTTCTATCGTATTGTGGAAATGAAAATTCAAACGGATTGTAAATTGCTATGGAGACATACACCACCAAAACACATAAAAAGTTAAATACATCAACATGATCCAAGTGTCTGGATCTAGCTGAGGAACTGTGTGACTTATGAAATGTACAAAAGAAAATGTACTGTTTTTCCATAAAAATAGAATACAGAAATCATGTACCATACCTAATATACATCGAATGCGTTAATTTTAAAATGTAAATCGCTCAAAGCGAAAATAGATAGCCTAACTTGAACTTACTCGACATGATTCGTACAACTAGAATAGTGCAAAAAAGATTTGTTAAATGATAGTTTTCTTAAAAACACACATGCCCCTATTAGCAGATACATTGCATGTAATAATTAGGTGGACAAAGTCCCACAAACCTTTACAGACTGTGGGTGAACAAGGGACACTTTCGCTGGAATTCCCAACACAGGTCGACTGATCCAGACCAATGAAGCATTCTCTATCCCGCTGGTTGTGGCAGTATTCATCTTTCGCGTGGTGACAAGTCCATTGGCTCCAACTCGTCCACTCGCTGACGTTACAGAAATTAGATTGGGTGTTATATCCTGAGCAACCCGAATTTTGGAAACCCGTACAGTTTCGCTGTCGCATTTGTGTACATCTACCCTCGGTGTTCTTAGTTAATGTCCATTCCGTCCATAATGCTGAAATCATAAAGTTTAGTTTGTTGGTCGGTTTGTCTTGTGCTCTGACTGGAGCCAATCACACTTTGCAACAACATTTACACTTATTGATTGAATATTGAATTATTCATTTGTTAAGGGGTTATTTTGGTTAACATTTATAAATAAGTTAATACATACAAACCAATATAAAGTTTATTTATAGAAAAAGCATTTGGCCCATAATACTAATTTACCGATAAATATGTAGATATTTCATTGTTGTTTTTTTCTCGAAGTTATTGTCTAAGATCTAATCTTAATGGGTTGTTCAAAGTTCTTATGTAACATTTTATCTTTATCTATAGATTTCAAAACTTTGTTTAAAGATTATTTCTGATAATAAATATATTTTGTTCTTAAATTATATTCTAAACTTGTTTTAATAGATTAAATATGCTTTTAAACGCAGTGAAATTATCTGTAATCTGTTCGATGCGCGTTCAAAATATAAATCTTCTAATTGACTAATTATGGCCGTTTTTAGTAATTGTGGAAATGTTTCGAGTTATACCCACATATGCTGTTCTCTCTGTATTAAAAAAAGTATGGCCACTTTCGAAAATAAACTTGTTTCCTACTTAATGCAGAATTCCCAATGTCATCATCATGAAGATTGAATTCTTTGATGGAATATTGATCAGTATTGTATTGAAGAATATGAAGTGTTTATTACAATATAATTCACACTCTTTCTAACACTCTGTTCTTGTTACAGAAAACATAAGGTGGATAATTATGTTTCCAAATATACTTCACAAGATCATAATAATATCAACTATGGAACTAATTGGTGTATATATGTATCACTAAAAATTAAAAATATAGTTAAACATTCGAGACTATTATCATTTTAACCAGTCGTTGAAATGTGATGATAGTCAAAAATAAATGAAGAAAAAATGCTTCAATAAGAAAGGACATCGTCGAAAGTGGATTATTTCTGATTTATAATATGAAAGTGAGTTGATTTAGATGTATCAATGCTTGGATAAGAACATGTGCCGTGCAGTATGATAGAAATACATGTTTGATAAATACCTGGACAGTTGGACGAAGTGCAGTTAATCCATTCAAATGTTGATCCCTCACACGCACCCACTTTGTCACACTCTCGGTTTTTGAATGCCTTACAGCCCAGAGCTGTTATAAAACGATGTATGTAAATCAGATCTATTAAATTCATGTCCTTCTTGTGATATATACAATGCATTTGAAGCAAATTGGGCAAACCATTTAAAAATATATAAGCACACAGTATCAAATAGGTCAACAAATGGTGTACCCTGACAACAGCCAAACTCGAGACATCAACCTTATTGATATAGAATAAATATATATATAGCATTCCGATCATTGGGAAACATATCGATGTTCAGATGCTTAGCTAGATTTTATACCATTCTACCACATATAAAACACAATGCATTCTGAAAACATCGATTCAGTAAGTTGTCTTTAAACACTGCAGTGTATGAAGAAATTGTTGTATTGGTTTTGGATGGCAAAATGAATATTGAAAGGTAAAGCAAGTCTTTTGATGTTTGCTCCTTCAAATGTATTCTGGTTACTCTTTGGTGGAGAGAAGACTTTAAATACCATACAAGTGCCATGTTCTCTACCCAAGGTCATGCCCGTTTGAGAGGAAAAAATACTATCTGGATGTATTTATATGTAAATTTCCTCCCAAACGTCCACTTTTATGTTATTATATTTAAAAAAAGAATATCACAGAGAAAATGATGAATCAGCACTGTATGCATGAATTCTCCTCTTTAAGCAGTCCATTTTTTGTTCGTTAAATATATAAAGACCAAGATTCGAAAAAATATGCCCATTCATTGATCGAAAACTGTTCAAAAATATAATTGTTTCTATTTTCATTGCAACAGAATTTTCAATTCAGACATCTTATAATCTAATCGTATGTACGTAAACCGTTAAGAACTTACAGTTTTGTTTGATTTTAAGAATATATGCTTTTTTTCTTGTGCATAGATCTATGAATATAACATATTGCGTTGGAACTACTTTTGTTATATTTGGGAACTTCCATATTTGCATGGTAAACACCTTATGACAACGTGAAGCGACCTCATACAGAATTGGGATACCCTCATTTTTCTAAAGTTGATAGCATAAAAAGTCTCACATTCTCTTCTAACTCACTATCATCATCAAAGAAAAGTGTGATAGTAGTCAAATATAATTCTGCATTCTCAACAGCAAAATCTGTTTGATGCCTACCTATAGCGCGCAAAAATAGAAAAAGTAGATCCAATAAAGTGGCTGTTGTTTCCGTTTCCATGAAGAATTAAATAATCTTTAAGCATCTTAAAACCAAACAATGCTCACACTTTAGTTAATTTTGATAAATAAATGTTATACTTACTGTCTGTAAATGTACACGTGCTTTCTTGCCATTCACTCCAAACATGACTGACATTCACCGAATCTCTAGAATCCAGAACAAATCTTGCTGCACGGCCTCCCGTTGATAGTTGTCCATTGTTATCTACAGCGAAATAAACAACGAAATGAACCTATCAAAGATGCTCGTGTGATGAAGTGTTATATCAAACAATGTTGCTGCACCGGCGTTCTGAATGTGTTTTATTTTATCAATAACTTTCAATCTTTTAACAATGCTAAACTTTGAGGTCATCAATGCGACAAAAAGAGGGATCTGTGTGAGTAGGTGGTTATGGTGGTGGACTTGTTGTTCATGTGTCCCAGACTACATCCACTATCATTGGCTTTGGTTTCGTGTTTAGAGACCTTAAGCAAGCCACTTCAGAGCCTTGGCCAAGTAATAATGAGTCCATAGAAATCTGTAATGTGACTGTAAAAGGTTTAGACTGCCTAATACTTTATTTAAACAAAGCACTTTACCGATCAGACAATGGTTGTAAGTTCTAAAGATGCGTTGGATATATAATTATACAGACCAAGAAGACCTCTCCTACCTTGCAATAAAAGCAAAGAACTACCAATGATCCCAACTGCTAAACAGATGGCTGATATAACTGAAAACAAAAAAAATACAATTTCTAATTAACACTTGTGCAACCTTTACAGATGAGATCCATAGAAATAGAAATTTGTATCAGCTACAATACCTAGAAGTAAGGGTTTTGCATATGAAAATACTTATATATACAGTGGTTAAAATAACTGCTAAACTAAAAACATGAATCTAAAGTCACTTCATCTTGGCTTGTGGATGGGATCTATATAATGGAAGCATTCATTAACATAAATTTTTATCAGTTCGAGGTATATAATGCGTCTTAAACTGATAGTCAGACTATCTGCTTAGAGTGACGCAATTCTGGTGAGAAACAGATATTTGAACAATTCTGATTGTAAGAAAACAGTTTAATAATAATTTGAAGATAAAGGATGACAAAAGACAGTCACATTTAAATGTGGACCTGAAAATAGTCGTTGAAAATGCTTTTAACGCATTGCAAAAAAGCATTGAATGATCACTGTTGAAATGACGAACTAATCCATGATTCCGGAGAACTGGTATGCATCATTTCTTACACATTATCCTAAAGTAAAACTCAAGATTTTTATTCGTTGGATTTGACAAAATAAGATTTGCATGTTAAAATGTCAGATGAACTTTCAGGTAAAACAATTCTTGTAAAGGAAAGATAGGGTAATATATCTCTTTTCTAATACAGAAGAGCAAAAATTACATATTTTTGTGAAAAATAAACTAACCAAACAGACCATGTTGATGCTGTAAAATTGAGAAATAAACTTAAAGGATTTTGCGATATTTACATAGCTATGCTAATAGGAAAATAATTCTTCCTTTTTCGTTTACAATTCAGCTCTTTCAATCTCTATTTTAAGGGGGGAAAAGGGAAATCTTGATAAGGCGCGTCCATAACCATTGTAGAGAGCGGCATGAGAAATATTAAGACAGGTTTTCGGCAAGGTCAATGTACTTTACATGAATCTGCTCTCCTCGAATGTCATTTGATTGTCGACATGTCTAAATAAAGCAGCCAGTGGCTAGAAAAGAATATGCTTCAGTTCTGGTAATGGAAAATATATTGTTGTTCTAAAAGACGTGATACGACTGAAACTATGTCGATGTCGATGCAGAACAACAATCTATTTTCCATTACCAGAAATGAAACTGAAATGAAAATGATTATGATGATAATGATGATGGTAATAATACTCCCACTTATAAATATGATAGAAGGAACAATGATAATACTGATTTTCAATAATATTGCTGCTATAAGAAAATAGAAATAATAAATACAACAAAAATAATAATCGTCATAAAATTGTAAAATTAATTTTGAATATCATTATAATCATAAAGAGTTTAATACGGATCATATTTGGAAATTTGGAAGTAAAAGATGTAAAATAACAATTGTAGCAATGATGATTAAAAGTTATCATTATAACAATAATAAAAATGAATGATGATATTGCTTATCTATCAAACTTTTGATTATGATGACAGAATTCGCGTCATGACGCCTGCAAACAAAAGTGGGGAGTTCTTTATATTTCATCAATTTAATACTCACCGGTCTTTAAGTTACTAAGCGCCATTTAGCATATATCCCTCCGCGAGGAAAGGGAATAGTTCCTATTTTGTAACTGAAAAAAAATGAATGTGTGCAATCAATACTTTAGGTTCTACTTCTACTTAAGGACATTTTCTACAGTTTTATAACAAAATAATCCTTTCATAGAATTTTCTAAAATTTAAATATATTATTTGAATTATTTTTGTGAATTCAAAAATGAAAAGAAAAATGAAGGTCGACGAGTTAGATTTTTCGTAAGATGACAGTGTCCATGGTAACCGTTGAGGGCAAAAAATGTCAAAATGACCATACCATCTTCAAAGGTAATGAAATAATTTCTGGAGGTTTATTTAGACAAAAAACATGAATTCATACACTCAATAATTTATAATAGAATATTATTATAATTTATTACAACCTAAACAGTATTTGTAATCCAAATCGATTTTTTTTCATTTTCTTTTGTATTCGACAAAAAACAATGAAAATTGATATCTATATTACAAATAAATGAAGATATTTAAAAATGCCTTTCATTTTCTTATTTTTCAGTATGTGAAGCAAAGTTTAAACTTGAAATACAAAATGCAAAAAAAGTATATGTTGACGACTTAGTTTTTCTGTAAAATGACAGTTTCAGTGGTAACCATATTTGAAATATTTTTATAAAAACGACTAAAATAACTTAAAATATGAAAAATAGAAGCCTGGGGCTCAATATGCATGAGATATATATAATATTGTTAATAACCTTTTATAGTTTTATGTATAAAATGATTATTCTTTGAAAAAAATTGCATACAGTAAATTTTATCCGAATCAAAACGTTTATCCGACTACTATTCAAGTACCTCTTTGGTAACAGATTATTATCTCCCTTGGACGCACAGATGAAGTGCACAGAAAAAACTACAGAGAACGTCCTCAATAGCCAAGACGAACGGATATTTTCATGATATCATTGTGACTATGAGAGCATATGATAATACTAAGCAGATTCTGCTCGAATCACACTCCCTTGAACTACTTCCATTGTCTCTTTGGTATCTATTGTTGATACGAGTACACCATTATATAACATGAATAAAAAAAAAACGTTTATTATTGCTTAGTTAATATCATGCTACATTGAAAAATAAAACACCACCACATTGAAAATAGCACAGGTTGTCACTTCTTGTAACTACCCTTTTTTATATATATATATCTTATAGCGTTGTATCTTTCACTTAGGTGGCTTAAAGGTTCATTGGGCTTTGTGTCGAACATTTACCTTTATAAGTAATGCTACTCTTTTTGCACATGCTGCTTAAATAGATAATATTTCATTTTCACAACTATCACATGAAAACAATTTCACAATGTAAATTGATGCAATTGTGCCCACCTCCTTATTTGTTCGTTCTGTTACGTTCATAACTAAGTAACTTTGTAAACAGTCAAAACCTCTAAATGGTAGGAAAGCATATATTTCCTTAGGTAATAAGAGAATTGTTTTCATTTTTCATGTTCTACATTCATATGTATTTTTTTTTATCATATTTTTTTTTTATCATATCATGTTTGAGCCTCTATACAATCAGCTGTATTTGGCGTGCAAATAGCAAAACAATTATTAAGAAGAAACACTATGATTTTATTTTCACAAAAAAAGTCTGAAATATTGGGGAAAGAGTACATCTCCTTGTATGTCCCTTTAGTTAAGTTTATTCGGTAATGGCAAAACAAATAACCATTTAAAATCGTTTAGCCTTTTAACAATCTTATGTCCATAGGAATTTGGCCAAAGTGCCATTTCTTGTTATCTAAACAATGATAAATTAATAAAAAACAAATTAAAGAAGAAATAACTTTAAAAAACTGAGGTTTTCAATCGATTAAAGCAAGTGTAATACGAGATCAAGAGCATCTCCTTCTATTCTCGTTACATCGTGTTATCACAAGAAACGATGAACAAGTGTAAACGATAAACACTTAAAACACCCTTAACATATTACTCTTTGGACACAAAAACTATTATCAGTTATTGTATTTAGTTTATTTGATAATACTACAACAATGCATAAAACACAGAATTTTTTGAACATTTTTAGCTTAAGAAATGCCGATAAACTACATCTCCTTGTTTATTCTTTAAGAGTTTTTCTTTCGACCCTCTCTTTATGAAGCAATTAAAAATGCCAAACTATCAGCAATGTCTATTAATATTCGAAGTCTAGATAATGGTGACACTGTTGAGCCCTGTTACTTTTGGTTGCTAATTATTTTTGCTTTTACCATAGAATTAGTGCTTAGACCATACTGAATCTTGCAACTCATCACAGTCTAAGATATTTGACATCGTGCTTTGACCTAGTGTTTGCTTTGTGTTTTAAACCATTATAATATAATGATTGACAAGATGAGAAGCAAGCAACAATAATTCGATCAGATAGATATATAGAAACTAGAACTAGAAACTCAAAGCATATAACCTGAAAAGTTTTTCTAAAATAACTTTTATCTGGTTATCTAATCTGAGATGGCATTACTGTTCACAAATTTCTTTAGCAAAAATAAGTCAATCCTGAAATTCAAGATAGCTAGTTTAAGGTCATATGCATAGATAAGAATTTGTCCAGACACAAAACCTAGTTATACATGTACTCCCTCTCAAAGATCTTCATAGACCAAATGCATGTAACCCTTTGCTGAATCGGTGCAGTCTTTACCATTTTTATTCATGACTATTCTTCTTTCGTTGTTTAATCACGAAATATCGGAGACAACTATAACAAAAGAAGAACTGTTTCATGATCTTGACGATTGAGGTCTTCGTACTTCAGGTTTTAAATCAAATCTTTCACAATTATCATTACTTGGAATTGTAAATTGTGTATCAAAAAAAAAAAAAATGGCAATATATTCCCAAACAATCAGATAACAAAAAATGTCAATGAAATACTAACAAACAGAAAACTAAAGCCTTGCAATTAATATCTAACAAACAGGAAATCACGCAATAAAAGGCTAACAAACAGAAAAATCCGAATTGAAGTCGATATATAGGTTGGAACTTGTTGAACACTGCATTTAACAGCAAAACCAAGCAAGCAAAATAGTTCAACCTTTCTCTGGTGGGTTTCTATAATGCGGTCTCTGTGGTCTAGTGGTTACAACCTATATCACTGAACTTGTTAAAAACTGCATCTAACAGTCGAAAAAACAGCGGAATATTTCAAACTCCCCCTGGTGGGTTTCTATAATACCAATTTTTAGGTGTATCTGTGGCCTAGTGGTTATAACTTATAATACTGAACTGCTTTTAAGCAGTAAAAAAAACAGGCAGAATATTTAACCTTCCTCTGGTGGGTTTCTATAATGACAATGGTTAGGGGGTCTTCAAAACGGGTTATTACCCATATTACTGAATTGTTGAACATCGCATTTATCAGTAGACCCAATCAAGCAGAATAATCTAACATTTCTTTGGTTTGTTTTTCATTATTCTAATGATAAGGAAGTCATTATGGCCTACTGGTTTATTACTTATTATACTGAACTTACAATTAAATGGCCTCGCTATATGTGGTTCAATATCGCGGTACCACTAGATTTTTTTAGGGGAGGGCGTAATAGGAGATAGCATCTTGGCAGACAGACGTTATACCGATGGTTCCATCAATCTTGATCTGCTTTTAAGGGCAGTTAATAAAAGGATCTTCTTCAATGCAACTGCCGTTAATGGCGCCAAAATAATTCAAACAAGCAAAATTAAAACCTTGAGCGCGGATGGCGCAATTTAGAACATGCTATGAAAAGTACCATACTTACTCAGTTCGAAGACAGAAATCCCGACAGATAAACCTAATCGACCCACAACACCTCAAGGAGAGATATGCAGTGCTAAACAACGCACCACTTGATCCTTTATCTAAACAACATAAAAACGTGATAAAAATTAGAAAAAGAAATATTGGAGACCAAAATATCGCTAGCTGCAGGGGGTTTCTCTTAAAATATAGATTTCCATGAGACAAGAAACTTTTTATTTTCCGGCTATATATCAACAACTCCCCAACTTTTTAAACAAACTCTTTTTTCCTTGTTGAAGCCTCGTAGAAAGAAACGAAAAGAATATCGGTTTACGTAAAGAGTTGACCCATTTCTCCATACGAATCAACTGATTACAGAGAATAAAGGAATAAATGAACGAATGTCAAGATTTAAGTTCATTGTTACATATGCCTTTCATTACAATGGCATTATATGAATTTTCGTAAGAGATATTCTCCCGGTTGACTAAACAGGGGGTGATGGTTTTACATCTCTTGGTCGGCCTCTATGGGCAGTTATGTATGCGGGTCATTTAACTCAGGATAAGGTGGACGTCGTAATAAAGGGTCTTCCTTTATCTTTCGCGAGCTAGGCATCGCGATTTAAAAATTGAGGACGCGATATAAAAAAACCTAAATAAATCGAAATTAAAAGGCAAAACGCATCCCGTCAAATTGGGCTTTGACAATGGTACTTGTTGAAATAATCAAGGTTTATAGGTCATGGCCGTTTGTCGTAGTAAACATGTGCATATAAATTTAGACATCTTTTGCCTGACATATTAAACGTTATTAAGGACGTCCTCGGTCAGTATTTTCTGTGGGAGATAACAAACCTGTTACTTGCATAGTAGTCGGATAAACGTTTTAGGTAATTATCAAATATAACATTTAATAATAAACTATTGAATGTATGAATTCATGTTTTTTGTGTTAATCAACTTAACTGGAAATTATGTTTTTACCTCTGAAGATGGTATGGTCATTTTGACATTTTCCCCAACGGTTACCATGGAAACTCGTCGACTTACATTTTTGTTAATTTTTTGAAGTGACAATAAAATTCAAACAATATTAAAAAAATTTAGACGGTTTAATGTAAGGATGTCTTTTCTATACAACTGTAGAAAATGTCCTTAACATATCTTTTTCTAATTTGTAAAAAAATCAAGGGCATTGAAGTTTGAAGTCAACGGCATATGCTTTATTCTTCTTTTACCATTGACCAATTATGCACGTCTGGAAAAGCAGTCAGGGAAGTGGTGTGCAGTACTCGTGAGAAAAAAAACAAGGGCAAGGATATAGATGTGCTGACCTCCGAGATTGGGCTGTTGGCGCTAGATACAATAACGTAAGTACACCAGTTAAGAATAAGATAGATAAATTAGGGAACGGGCAACTTGTCGTAAACGGTAGTTTTTCAAAAAATTTGAATAAATATTAAACTGTAGGAGACACCCAATTTAACCTTTATTACACACATTACGTTCGAAATTAAAGGCTATTTGTGAAGATAATGACACAGCAGCTTTGATGTTTTGTCGATTTGCGGGATCGGTTTTCTGTAAATGCTAAAATCGCAGCCTATAAACCTCTAAATTACCTATTTACGGCAAATTGCAGTCTGATTTTGTTCTTTAGTTTGAAATCGAGATTGTTTCTAGTGTCAACACGATACGACTAGACTGCCATTGAAAACGTTGTCCTATACGGAAAGAGAACGACTTTATATTGACTGAAAAGCCAAGTATGTCTGAATCCAAACCAGCCATGCCGATTTTCACAAACTGATCTGTGTTTAAACCGAATTCATTTAGCAAATATCACCTCATGTAGCGAAACATCAAGCCCCAGATTGGCTGCATTGCACATCAACGTCTGATCTGCGTTTACAACATATCTGGGAAGCGTTAACCTTTATAGTGCTGGAATCGACTTCAAGCTTATGCACACGGGTTCGATCAAGGCAAGCCGTCAAGTAAATTGGCGGCTAGCCTGTGATCTAACCTGTTTGCTACTCTTAGTATCTTTCTTCAACAAAACTTAGCAGATATTAAATAATTGGGAAAGCAGGCGACACAGGCGATATACTTTTAGAATATTACCCAGCATTCTCAGGGTTAAATTCCCCCTTTCAGACGATCCAGTCTGTTAAGACAAATAGGGTTTTCTCTATTCTGAAAATCACGAATTAGGTCTATATACAGTGCTGGACTTCCATGTAAACATTATTGTCGTTATCACAGAAATGGCCGAGGGATTTGATTCGAATAATCAAGACGCATTCTGTTTCATGTGTGTAAATAAAAAAAATCCAGCTTGAACAACTGTAGCGATGTTGGATGTGGCGAACGATGGTTGGGGAAAATGGCTGCGAGGTTTTTTGTTCGGCAAAGGGTCGTTATTTCCGGTGAAACAAATCAATCATATTAACTTATTAATGAAAATCGCATCCGATCAGTGAAAAACACTGTCGTCGAATAATCAGTTTTTTTCTTTTTTTATATACCCCCATATTCTATGTAACAATGCATTAGGTTCCATATTTACATAAACGTTCCGCGAATGTTACATAACTCCGACCCCAGCTATGACTCCTCCCGAATCTGGGACTTTGTGAGATACGTTGGAAAGGAAATTCTAATATAAGGAGAAAGAAGTCTTTGTCCCACCTCTGTAACCAATGTAAAGATCCGGGTAAGTTAATTTCTCAAAGACACAAACACATCCGATCAGTGGAAAATACTGCCGTTCACTGATCAGTTCTTTTGTCTATTTATACAACTGCATAACCTCTATAATAATACACGAGATTCCGAATTTGCATGAACGTTTCGCGAACGTTACATCGTCATGTAGGTTGGTGATGAAAGTGGCTAATTACAATCGAACGCCTGGGCACCGTTTTACTCAACAGTTTACGATTATGATTTGCGTAAGTCTGAAACAACAACTCCTTTTATTTCAATATAAGGCCAAGTAATATTGCAGAGTAACACATCATTGGAATCGTCTCTCCGAGACGCTTCCAATGACATGTCACATTGCAATATTGTACTTTCATTATTGTTTTTCTTATTGGCATGTCATTGGATAAGATGATATGCCTAATTCTAGTACCACATAGTTTCATAGAAAGCATGAATAAGGGAACTAATGTTGGATGAAACTGATGAGTTTTCGAAAACAGTGTTAAACCTGAAAGGGGCTATCTCACAGAATGTGTTTTGTGAGTAACAAATGTTAAACAGATGGGTCAAATAAACCTCACAACTAGATACATGACCTTTTTTAATATATACAATTCAATGATGCTTAAACGTGTGTTTTTCAATGAATAATTGTGAAACGAGCAGTAGGGCCTTCATTTTTTTATACAACTTTTTATAAAGGTCAATTGGTTGCTTTCGGACGCACCTTGCTAACGCCATGCGATAAGAGTGTTAACCCATTCCTCAATATACTCCAACCAATTTCAATTATTTCGCAGGACAGAAATAAAAGATCAGTGTTTACAAAATAAACTTTTCAAACGATTTACTAAAACTTCAGCATGAATGTTTGTTTGTTGACATGATTTGTTTTGCTCCGATTGTGAAGGAGGCTTTATAAAGCCCACCGTGTCGCTCTCGATGGCGGTGTCCCGGACAATACACCAGTAATCGTGCTGGTTTTGTGGGTCAGTGTACTATATCTACACTACACAATTATGAAAGGAGATGAAAAGTGTATCAATAATCTAGTTACTTACTAAATAGACCCGTAATGTCACTTTATTCTTAGATTATATTCCATTTCAAAAGATATAAAAAACTCAATCTGTGAGGTCGTGCTTTTATGTTCATTATAATTTGCTTATATGATTGAGTATATATGGTTTACATTTGTAAATGTATTTGGATATTCGAATAAAATATAGCGGTATTTTTGTAAAGCAGGTAAGAAGAAAGGATAACCGAATAAAATACAGCGGTACTTTTGTTTAATGAGTAAGAAGAAGGGCTATTCGAATAAAATACAGCGGTACTTTTGTAAAGCCAGTAAGAAGGAAAGGTTTTGTACAAGCCATCACAAAAATGGCTTGGTCTGGCATTTCATAGTTTTCGTTGATTGGGTTGAGATGTCACGTAGTTTAAAAGCCAGAATAGCGCACGGTAAACTGTAGAATTGTGTATGTTCTAGAAAAATGATCATACGATACGTTAGATTCCAATTTAAAGAGTAACTTAGATGGTAAAATATACATATGTTGCTTTTAGAAGGGTTAAGACGATAAGGTTTGTTTACAATTAGCGAAGAAAGGAGGTCAGGCGGGATTTACAGGTTAGAATTTTGTTAAACCTGGGAAACCAAAGAAATAAGAGAAAGTTTTCTATTTTTTATATTTGTGTTGTTGTTACTGCAGATAAATGACAGACATTTTCTGTGTATCAAAATGACTTTCCCATCCAGGTGAATGCAGCCAACTCGTTTTTTCCGAGCGCTCGTCGCTAAATAAGGACATAATTGTGGGCGTTTATCATCATGATAATGGGGAGTTTTGCAAGGTTTTAACATATTGTTGAATTATTTTAAATTCATTTTTCCAAGTTTTGCGGTTTTTTGAGCGAAATTCTGGCTTAAA
>OX401421.1:20920988-21007350 GCA_947846245.1 Cerastoderma edule
AAGTTGTGATTGTGTCTTTTCAGGATGAATTTGCTGGATTCGTCGCTACATTGGTGACAGCGGTCCATTCTCCATACATCGGAGTTGCCTTTTTCGCCCATCATTCCAGGGCAAAAACTTGGGACGAGTCTTCTCTGATCAGTTGTGATTGTGTCTAGAGGTCAATTTGTTCGGCTCGATACAAAAGTAACTGTAACCGAAGAAAAAGTGTAGATGACTGTGTCTATATATGAAGGTTGATGCAAAATAGAGGCACAAATTAAGTAATATAAGGGAATAAACATGAAAGAAAAACTTGCTGTACCTGTAAAATAATGAAAGTGAATCTATATGAGCATTGATGTAAAGTGAATGTGCCTATAAAAGATTATCAAGTGACTGCACATTAGTATTGCTCATACCGTTATAATATTGTAAAATGACTGTTCCTGTAAAATAAAAAATATTTACACATTTACATAAGTGTTAAGCGATGGTACTTATAAAAACATGTGAAGTTACTCAATCTAAGAATTAAAACAATATAAAATGATTAGACCTGAAAAACAATGCATAGTGATTATTCATGAAATTAAAATGGCAGTGCCCTCGCGCATCTGTAAAGTCTGTCATGTAGATTAAATGTAGCTGAAAATAGATCTTAAGATAATGTGAAAAAGTATACGTAAAGTAACATGAAATATTTTTCGCCAATACATAGTTTAGTAACATTGATGCATATACATGCAACCGACAAATAAGACTTAGAATGCTGTCCCATATCCAGCATAAGTAAAATTAAATTCGCACGTGCTATATCAAGAAGTTGGTCTATGCATCTAACTCGAAAAGGCAAGAATAGAAAAATTAAAAAAAAATACTCAGGTAAATACAGACGTTTGCAATACGCATACCTAGAACATAATTCTATGTTTTAAGTAAGTGATTTTTCTTCTGTACTTTAGAAGTACTACACGTTGACAAAGACATCGCATACTTAAAATAGTCAATTCTAAGTATGCTTACATTTTTTATTTTACAAAGTTCTTTCTTCACCCAGTTCTTTCATTCCTCCAAAATACAAACTTAGAAGAGAAAGATGTAGCCTAAGTATACCTAGAATCAGAATGATGAATACTTAGCATATCAATCAATTACTATATTATTTCTTTACCCAAGAAAAGAACAACACACTGTTAAAGAAATCCCTTCCTTAAAACAGAAGGATGTGTAACGTTCGTTGAACGTTTATGCAAGTAAGGAAACCTAATGTATTGCTGTAGAGAACATGCTTGTATATAAATAGACAACACAACTGCTCAGTGTACAACAGTGTTTTCACTGATCGGATGTGGTTGTGTCTTAGAGAGGTTCATTTGCTCGGTTCGTTACAGATTATTCTAAAGTTTGCGTATATTCTACCTAGTTCTTTTCTTTACTCACGAAAATTAAAGGCGTGTCAAAATTACATACTTAGAACAGAAGTATGTATTCTTAGTATGTATGTATTTTTCTAATGATAAAAAACGTCTCGTCAAAAATACATACTTAGAAGAGAATTATGTATTCTAAGTATTTGACTTTGATTTCCAGTTATTCTTTCACTTAACATATACTAAGAATTTATCCTTAGTATATAAATTCATTATTCTATCATTTCTTTATTCAAGAAAGAGCAACACCATGTCAAACACATCGCACATTTAGAACAGATTTATTTATTCAAAGTATGGGATCTTTTTAACTAGAAAAGACGTTTTGTTAAAAATACATACAGAGAAGATAATGGTGTCTTCTATATCATGACTTTATTAAAAATACATACATAGAAGATAATGGTGTCTTCTATATCATGATTTTATTAAAAATACATACATAGAAGATAATGGTGTCTTCTATATCATGACTTTATTAAAAATACATACATAGAAGATAATGGTGTCTTCTATATCATGACTTTATTAAAAATACATACATAGAAGATAATGGTGTCTTCTATATCATGACTTTATTAAAAATACATACAGAGAAGATAATGGTGTCTTCTATATCATGACTTTATTAAAAATACATACATAGAAGATAATGGTGTCTTCTATATCATGACTTTATTAAAAATACATACAGAGAAGATAATGGTGTCTTCTATATCATGACTTTATTAAAAATACATACAGAGAAGATAATGGTGTATTCTATATCATGACTTTATTAAAAATACATACATAGAAGATAATGGTGTCTTCTATATCATGACTTTATATTTCAGTTATATTTTTCCTTAACGTATACTTAGAATAAGATGATTAGTATATGACTCCATTATTGTATTATTTTGATACTCAAGGATGTACGACACCTTGACAAAGACTTCGCATACTTAGATCATTCTAAGTATGTGCTTATTTTTTAACTAAAAAAGGTTTACCTTAACAACACATACTTAGAAGAGATTCGTGTACACCAAGTATGTGACTTTTTAAACCCAGTTATATATATATATATATATATCATCAACGTATACTTAGAATAAAATGATTAATCCTTAGTATAATAATTCTCTATTTAAATGTTCCCTGACTCAAAAAAAGAGCAACAGCCTGTCAAATCAATTGCTGACACCAAACAGAAAATCAACGCATTCTCAAAGACAGTATTAACAAAACTAAGAATAAAAAGTATTGTATACTTACCTAAGTATGTGCCTTTTTCCAAGTGACCGTAATGTTTTACACAGGGGAAACAAATATTCTCAAAGAAACTGCATACAAAGAGTGCAACGATACATACCAGTCATGCCAATTAATCGTTATTTTCTTTTTTAACACAAGAAAAAAAAGAAGAAATTACATATTCAGAAGCAAGCATCATATGTAAATTCATTCATTACCTTATTCCTATAATAAAAACATCCGATTGAAGGAATCGCAAAGTTAAAAAAGAATCATGCTTATACAAATATGTGATTTTGTTTAACAAATCTCTTTATGAAAATATCCTATAAGTTTTTTGTTTATTCAAGACTGTTCCTATATTTGCTCTTATATAAGTATGTAACATATTACAGTTTGCATCACAATTATATTTGAGCAAAGATAAATACAATGTCTGTATAGAGAATATACAATAACGGTATAAGACCAATGGTAACATTAAAACAGTTTTCTATCAAAAACAAACGATTTTGTAAAAGCAAAACATTTTAAAACAATTGCAACATGTATTAAAGTTATATCTGTATGTGTAACAAACATGTCAACTACATTACATGAGTTAACCATTTTAAAGCAGAAAAAAAATCGTTTATTATTTTAAGAATAATTCTTACAAAATACATGTCCCAATAAATGTCCGAACAAAATTAAGAAAAAAATGTATAATCTTAAGAGAGTAAACTATACAAACGACTCAAACACCATGTTGAAACGCACTGATTTACCAGTAATTTATACTTTTTTTACTCCAAGGTCATTTGAGACACCTTTATCGTTGACCTTTAACAATCACGATTTGTAATTCAAAACAAAATCGAACGGAACACTACCCTAAGTCAGTAAACTAGCGGTACCGAGAGACTGCAATCGCATTGCTTGTAAAAACGTCATTGCTGCTGTGTCATTATCTTCACAAATAGCCTTTAATTTCGATCGTAATGTGTGAAAACAAAGGTTAAATTGTATGTCTTCTATAGTTTGATACTTAATCAAACTTATTGAAAAACTCCCGCTTACGACAAGTCCCCTGTTCCGCATAATTACTTTTGATATCAAGATACTGGTGAACTTGCGTTAATTCATCTAACCCCCACCCACCTACATGTACATTCCCTTCGGTAACTGGTCAACGTTAAAGTTTTGATCACGATAAGGGAGAATAACACTGCTCTCATTCCTTATATGTAAAAAAAAAATGGTAAAGAAGCATACGGCAACATAAAGAGTGTAAATATATATGCCACATAAAAGAAATAAAGGTAAAAAGGAACCTAAAATTTATGTAAAAGGTCGTCTTAAAGCATTGCTGCTTTATTGCTTTATTTCCAGACTAACCAAACCTGATTTTGCAGGCTAATCCGAAACATGAAAGAGTGTAAATATATATATATATATATGCCACATAAAAGATATAAATATATATATATAAAAGAAATACTATATATTAACACTGTATGTGTATAAGAATTGCCGTCTTTAAACATTGCTATATCATACCCTTCCAGACTAACCAAACCTGATTTTGCAGGCTAATCGAAAACATGATAGAATGTATATACATGTATATCTATATATACGCCACATAAAAGATATAACGATGAAAAAATTATATATACACTTCATGTGTAAAAGAAAAGGTCGTATTCAAACTTTGCTATATCATGCCGTCCCAGATTAACATAAGCTGTTGTTGCAAGTTTATCCGATGCAATAAAGCCCACTTTCATATCATATCATAGATACGAAACGCAACACATTGTGAGAAAAAGAGAATTTGACAATGACGGAATAAAACGACCAAGACCAGTGGCTGTCTGTATTACAAAGATGGTTTGGAACAAAAAGACCCCAATAAAGGCGTTGTCCGCTTGTTAACGTCTTTATTGGTTACCCTAATCCCATAGTGTGGGTACTCATTACCCTGGTCTCGACGAGACGATTCTTGTGAGTACCCACAATATAGGATTTGAATTTTGACTCTTTTTTAAGATTTTGGCTAAAAACAACCGTTATGCATCTACTGAACTAGTTAACTGTCGTGAATAGTACCGCGTAAAGCTTTCTTTAGGAAATAAGAGCCTTGTTTTCATTTTTGATGTTTACATAACACAATGAATATTTAGCGATAGACTACATTTATACATTTTTATGTTATGTATCGTTTTATGGTTGAACCTCTATACAAATATTTGCATTGTGTTATGCAACCATCAAAATGAAATCAAGTCTCTTATTACCTAAGGAAAGCTTTATGTATATACCTGTAACCAATAATTCAAGTAAACGAGTTAAGGGGTATTTAATCGAAACACGGTCATCGACGCCACACAAAGATAACACAATTCTCTTCTTATCGATTCGTGCCTAGTTTAACTTAGCACACTACATGCGGTGTGGGGGATGGGGAACCACGTGACCAATGTTTACGAGCTTTTGTCCGAACAAGATGACCCCGTCCAGATTTTGCAAATGATTGTCTGATGTGGATGTACCCCGCATAAGCTGACCATTAATTTCCGGTTCTTGTGGTATATGATAACTCATGCATTATAACGGCGTTACGTCCAACACTCGGCAGAGAAATATCACTCGAAAACTGACCGTTTTTGGACTAAGGGTGCGCCAGCACATTTGTCAATTGAATTCTCATACCACTTTTTGAGGGACGGTACTTTGTCGATACACAAACAGCGGTCTGACCCCAATTACTCAATAAACATCCGCCTTCGTTGTGCGGACTAATACCTTCTTGGAACTAGGAATGTGTTCCGGATTTACTCGCTTTGATTTGCTCTATATTATTTTAATTGTTGCCTCATGGCAAATCGTAAAATATCCAGATGTTCGAAAAATAGACTATCGTTAAGTCTCTGTTCACAGAAATAATAATTATAGTAATGGTGGTAAAAGGAGCAGCTGTTTTTCGCGAGATGTTGCCCAAAGAAATTTTCAAATGTATTCTCAATCATCTTGCTTTTAACGCACCTTAGTCCTTCAGCGCTATCAGTGCTTTGATTGTCATACGTGCTCGTGGACTGCGATTTCTCTGCCAAGTGTAAGGCGCAACACCGTTATAAAGCTGATGCCTGAATTTAAATAGACATGTCTTTGCAAAGCATCAGCATGTTCTCTCAAACAATACATTAGGTCCCTAATTTGCAAAAACGTTCAACGACTGTTACACTGTAATATGTTTGTTTATGCGAGGTTTAACGTCGTTTCAACAGCATTCCAGTTATTTATCGGCTCTTTTTGATTTCAACAGTACTAAGCAGGGCTCTGCAGTGCCTTGCCCAAGGACACTCACAGTGGTATATCCTATATGAGGATTGAACCCGGACCCCCTTGTCACAAGCCCTACACTTAAACCATTGGGCCACGCACGAGCTGGCATGTTGATTTTACTAGAATTCCTTTCGGTGGTAATTATGGCCATGGTGCGTTGCTGCCTATACGCGAGTACAGGACTGAATCCACACGATTCTGACAAACACAAATAATTGGGACTTTTTTTTTAAATCACAAAAATCTACTTCTTTGATGTATTTGGAAAATGTTTTATTGGTTGGGAACTCGATAGCATGGCTGTCAGTTTTCGACGCGATACTAAATACTGTTGAAAAGGACAATAGTCCATGTTACACAAGACATACAGAACAGTCCAGAACAATCGTTAAATCGTGTGTAAAAGCAGAAACATAGATAACATGATATCTATGTCTTAAATAACATGTTATCTATGTCTCTGGTAAAAGGCATTGAAGGGTACGTCGAAATAGTGTCAACAAGCTTAAAGTAGTGTCAACAACTATAGAAATAGTGTCAACCACTAAAATAATAGTGTCAACAAGTTCAAAATTAGTTCCAATGTGTTTTTACACAGTTTTGAGAGTTTAAAATCGAACTTTATGAGCTTTAATAAACTGTAGAAAGCATAAGTAACTAGTAAGAAAATGGATTCCTAAAATAGTATAAGACGCGGACATTTTGTGGGTCAGTAAAAATATGAACTCACTCTCATTTCATCACTTTGTGAAAACAATGATAGGACATTATTATTATTAATTCATTAGCCATGTGAATATCTAAGATGAAGTATGCTATCTGCTGCATTACTTGCATTTTTCGTATTTAAATGACCTTCGAAAACATCCGCATCTTATAGTATACTGACTCAATTTAGGGAGTGAAGTGAAGCTATCATTATGTTTCCATTTTGAATTTCTATGGCTTATTCAACACCAAAATGTCAATTTAGCATCCTAAAGAGTGTGCTGTAGTTCATGTTGACAATATCATTTCAGTTTCACTTTCACTATTTCTACAGTTGTTGATACTATCTTTATTGTTGTTGACACTATTTTTAGCTTGTTGACACTATTTCGACATACTGGGCATTGAACACGAATCAAGGTAAGGGTTGACAAAGATTATAATTATCTAGTTCTTATCATTTTGTGAGTTTGTGCTATCATTCAACTCACTATCCTCGTGAGATTTGATGAGGTAAAAATGTATGGCGATCTCAGACTTGTTAAATTAAAACATATTTCGTTTTCTTTACAACAAAGGCACAAAAGGATTAATTCTTTTGGGTGGCGCCGCCTTCTTTTGTTTTTCTAACCTGCTGGTCATGTGAAATTTGTGATGGCAGCGATCAATCCCATAAATGCGAGATCTCTGTGAGGAGTTAATTTTTTTATATGCGTTTTACATCACATCAACATTATTTCAGTTATGTAGCGATGCCCTACTCTTAATGATGGAGGAAGACCCCAAACTCAACTGTCCATAAGGGCTGGTCAAGGCGGGTAGAACCATCGGCATTCCGTAAGTCAGTCGGGAGACTGCCTCTCATGAAAATCCATATCCCTCTCAGGATTTGAACCCACGCGTGATTTCAAGTTCTGGGGCCCGTTTTACTAAACAACTTACGGAAAATGTTTGCGTAAGTCATAATTGATCAACATGGATAATATCTTCAATGAAAGTACAATATTGCAATGTGACACGTCATTGGGAGCGTCTCGGAGTGTTACTTTGCAATATTGCTTTGCCAAATATTGAAATAAAAGGACTTGTTGTTTTAGGCTTACGCAAATCTTAAGCGTTAACTGTTTAGTAAAACGGGCCCCTGTACTCTAACCACTAGGCCACGGAGGCCCCGTGAGGAATTAATGATTAAGTCAATGTGGGTAGTAATGATGGTGGCATTCAACCCTAAAAACAAACAATATCAAACACCAGTTATTCAGTGTTACTTTTAGAAATGAAAGTTATCATGTCCTTTTGGACACACATCTTTTGAAACTTTGTGTCCAAGAGTAAAACCATGCCTCCGAGTACCAATGATCCAAGCTATAAGATCATGTCAAATAGTATAACACTTGTTATTAATGATAATCTTAGCTTAAATAACTCAAAACAATGCATATTTGAAAGAAAGAAAGCATGAGACAGCATGCTTAATGATGTTTACTACATTGTTAACATTACTTGTGCTGATGAGAATGCTTCAGGCATGAGTCCCCAGCAATTTTTATGTGTATATGACGCAGGACGCAGAGGTAAAATGATCACTGTTTAAACACTTATACATCATAAAAGTCATCTGTTGCTTACTTGTTTAAAGAAACAATTGAAACAAAAGTGAGAAGTTGCTCTTTATGATAAATTCATCTTTTGTAACTTGTTGTTTTCCTTTCTGATGCCTTTTCTATGGGAAGAGGAAAGCAATAAATAAAGTACAACAATTATTTGTATTTCTTACAGTGGTGTAATTTACATGCTTATCAAAAAATAGCACAATACATACAAATTGCATAAAAAGTGGTTTGTTTTTTTCATAACCCATTTCCACCAATTGGATTTTTTGTAGTGACCCAAATTTAAAGAATTACCTTTAATAGAGTAAAACAAGCATCATAAACAATACAATTAAGTAATATTGAGGTCAAAACTAAGGTGATTAATGGAAAAATTGCTCACCAGAAACAATTCTTTCCCTTTGTCACTGTTGTTTCTAGAGACCACTGCAGAATATGCGTCAAAAGTCATATATTAAAGAGAGAGGGAGGTGCTTGAAGGAAATTCAGTTGAAATTAATTTATAAGTCTGTGGAAGCTATTGATATACATGAATTTCATTAATGATTGTACACAGTTAATTCCAAATTTTCGAGGGTTTTTCTTAAAGGATTTATTATAAGACGTTTGTCAAACATTTAACAAACAAACATTTCCATAGAGTTTGGTAAAGATTGGAAAAAAATGAACGGACACAATATTGTGAATGATAGATAAACAACAGAGGAGTAAAATCAAAAGAAAAAATCTCCCCATCACCATAACAATTATATAAATCGTGAACACACATCTTCGAGTTCTTGAAATTCATATCTCAATTGGATAGGTTTCTAAGTTAACAGTGCCACTTATTCTCCTGTCAAGAAATTGCATACATGTTTATAAACACAAATAGATGTAAAGAAACAAATAATCAATATGGGCCGCGTCACGCGAAAAGGGGCACTCGGACATATAAAAAAATCCCTGACTCAGCTCTATCTTAGCGCTATTATTCCAGCATCTAGTCACGAAAGTTATCATTTGTATTTATTTAAAGGTATAACTGGATGTCCTCTTATATAGCATACAGTGTAGCCCCAGACCAGCCGCCACGTCAGTGATGTGGCGGCTGGTCTGGGGCTACATTGTTTGCTATGTCCGAGTGCCCCTTTTCGTGTGACGTGGCCCATATTTCAGAAAGGAAAAAAAAGTCATTCAATAAGGAAACCTTTGGTTCAAATGGATAACAGATCACAAAAAAAAAGTTCCTTAAAACATAACAACTCACTGGTAAGTTTAAAAGTGTCAATCAATCTATCTAATAAATTTGTTGTAGTTTTCATTCCTTTCAACAATTTTTCAATAATACTTTGATGTTCACTTAAATAGTAAGTACTAATATAATTAAGGTGTTCCACCACTGATGGAGAAAAATCAGAAAAGTCAGAATAACAAAGTCAAAGATTTTAAAAGAACAAATACCGTTATACAATCAAGTTTTATGTCAAAGATTTTAAAAGAACAAATACCGTTATACAATCAAGTTTTATATCATAAGATCTTATCATAGTTTGAAATTTTTATTGGCCACCTATCAAACATGAAATTTTAATTTCAAGGTAAAAATTGATAATCAAGGGGAGGTAATTCCTATTGATTTAATAACAGAATTATTGTATATATATAAATTCAAAATCGGAAAAAAAGTTGCTTTAAAAAGATTACTGCTATCATAATGACACTTCAATTTATTCTTTAACCAAAGCAAATTCAAATTCTGATTTTCTCCATCAAGGGTGGAATACCTTAATGCAATTTGTATGCCTACCCACAATATTTGGTTAAAAAAATAAGTAAACAAATCATTTATTTCATTGTTTGCCCTTAAAATAGAATTGTATGATGGATAAATTTTTAGACTAACAATAAAGGTTTAACAGAAAAGCGAAGTGAGCAAATCCTATATTGTTCAATGTTGGAACTTAATACGAAATATTACATCGTAGTATCTTTCCCAGTGTTTGTATTTTTTCTTCGAGTCGCGCAAGAAAAGGCGTATCTAGCGAGACTGAAGAATTATTGGATGTTTTTTTGCTGTTTGATTTATTTTCAAATAGTTACAAAGTTCAAATATTGGGTGACAAGATAAAGTAATCAACAACTTTTGTTGAAAAATCAATTAAATGTAAAATCTTTTAAACATGAAAAATCTTTAAGGATACATGAAAAGTTCACAGGTACTAGTTACAAAAAACAAAACTGTGTATTATACTTTATACATGTTAAGTACCAGGGTTCTCTCTGGCTAAAATTTTCTTTGCGCCAACACTTGCGCCAAATTCAAAAAGTTGGAGCCAAATTTAATAAGTTGGAGCCAAAATAGTCATCTGTAAAAGGGGAATTCCTTCATAAGGGTCATCTACGGTACTAAAGAGGTTCTCAAGTGTTCGTTTGTTCTATCTATTTCTACGTGTCGTTTTCATTAGGTTCTATGGACTTAATCCTCTCTCACACTCAATATTTGAAACAGGACATATCAGAAACATGACTTTCACCTTGGCGTCATATTATAACCAACTATTTCCTGTCCTCCAAGCCTCCTTGAAATTACGGTTGTTAGATGTCAATTGGATTTTTAGTGGGAGGCATATTCAACAACTGAGAAGATCAATTTAAAGTCATTCTTGTGTTGGGTCAGAATTAAATGTCACTTAGAGAAAATCGCAGATTATATATACCGAAACTTCGGTGCATAAAAGAGTTTTAGTTATTTGTCAATCAACACAACTGACTTTGCCATTGTTTGATGTCAACGTCTCTAAAAGAAGCGTGAGGGCAAAAATTTTGATTGGAAAGCAATTAAAGTAATCAAAGTCATATTTTCCATATAATTGAAGTTGTAAAGGCTGGCGATTGATTAAATGGCATACACTAGAAAGTGTCACCTTCAACAAACTTGACAATCAACAGATAATGGACTGAACAAATGTGAAAACAGGATTATCCTGTATCGGAAATGGCATTTGATAAACAAGCTGGTTCCAAGTTCTAATTCAAAGTACTGCGATTACGGGAACCATCGGTACATTGTTCTCCGCTTTACACTAAAGACAAATCGATATTGACTCGAAATCAGCAACCACACGGTAAACAACCATCAAATTCTCGCGGAAAATAGTCGCCAAATTTGTTTTTCTTGCGCCAATTTCTCGATTTTGTGGCAAATGGCCCCAGTTGCGAAGGCCAGCGTGAACCCTGAGTACAAAACACAATTTTGTTATTGTTGTTTTATTGTGTCTGGTACATGTTGAAAAGTTTACAAAGTAATACATTTGTAGGTAAGTATTGGATTTCAAGTTTTCAATCATGGTTTGAATGTCTTAATGAAAGTATAAAACAAATCGATGACAAACAACAGAATGTTGCTTCAAATGACCCTTGCATAACAAATTATTAGTATTAACCCTTTCCCAGACACTTATGACATTTGACCACTTTGTTGCAGACGACTTTAGAAAACATTGTGGGAAAAGGAGAAGTAGTTTCAACGAGCAATTTTTCCTTTTCCCACAATGTTTTCTGCCCAATCAGTAGATTATTTTTCAATTTCATCATTTTGAAATGTCGTTTGCAAACTCTTTCAATTTTGGGACAGTCGGAAATTTGTTATTTGGGAAAGGGTTAACAGTTTCTCTTTGGGAAAGCCAAGACAAGTTCTGATTTTGAGTGAGCCTCATTAAACTTGTCTTTCAAATTTTCCCACAATTGCTTTAATATTTGAATAGCAGAAATCAATAACAAACGACCACATGTTGTTTGATACAGCTCTCAGTTAACCAAGATCAGTAGTCCTCTAACGATTTTACTTTGGGACAGCCGATACAGTACCGCTTTTTATGCCGAGCCATGTTACTAGTCCTACAGATTTTCCCGCACTGTTCGCACTTTAGAAGTTTTTCATATCGTCCGATCCCCCGTGTGACCAGAACCCCATCGACCACCCGTGGAGATCCTCCGAGAGATGTGTTTGACTCATCACCATGACCACTGTTCGACATGCATAAATTGATTCCGTTCAATTCCGCGCTCTGACCGAAGCCTGCTGACACGTCCTCTGAGGATGACGAAGAATGAGTTCCGACTAAATTTTTCGATTTGTACGGAATTTCGTACCTCCACAGCTCGGCATCTTTCCCATGAGCATGAATTAAACTGCTTGTTCCAAGACCATAGTTTTCCGCACCAAACCCATATGGCCCTACGACTTCATCCCGGGATTTTACAGATAATTCATCAATTTTGTGGGGTTGATCCACTTTCCATGTGAAAACTTGACTTGCTGATTTGTGTGGTGTTGAATCCGGATCCGAATTTACAGCAAGGTTCATCACTTCCCCATTCGCATCAATATCGTCAAACTTCATTCTCTTAGGGGCTTTTTGTTTCCGTTTCGAGGATATTTGATCTTGAAGGCTTTGCGAGGGACTGATGGTCTGTCGGATGGATGTTGGTGAGTTTTCGTCTCTATTCTTGAGCACTCCTTCAAACAGAGAGAGATAAAATCTAGAAAATCATGTTCCTAAGTCCAGAAAAATTATTAATTATTCTTCTTGGAAGCCTATATTGTTGGTAGCCATTAATCATCTTTTGAGATTAAGATGACTTAAAGTCTTAAAAATCTTTGGTTCAATTATTCTGGATTCCCATTAGTTGAAAATCAAAATATTTACAAAATATTAAATCAAGTTGTTGATTTTTTTATGATCTCAAATCGAGGGTTCAATGCAAGACTATAGTAAGTGGCTCATGTTTGTGAAGCACTTACTACAGCTTTTCAATTGAACCTTTGAAATGTGAACAAAACACAGCTTGACATTCAAAGACCAAAAACTATTTGATATCACACACCAAAGTTGGTTTGGTTGGTTGATTCTTATTTGATTGTACTCAGTATTAGGCCAATTTTTTTTTTTGAAGCCATAGGTGCTGCAATATAAATGAAGAACTTTAAAACCAGCATTAAACCAAGGACAAGCGAAACAAAAATTGTTAAGCCAAAGTCAATTTGAAAAAATATTCACCATACTTCATAATACCACTTAACCCTTTCCCAAACACCAAATTTTCGACTGTGCCAAATTGAAAGAGTCTGCGGACGACATTTCAAAAATGTGATGAAATTGTTAAATAATCTTTAGGGCAGAAAATATTGTGGGAAAAGGAAAGATTGCTCGTTACAAGCAATTTTTCCTTTTCCCACAATCTTTTCTTAAGTCGTCTGCAACAAAGTGGTCAAATGTCGTTATTGTTTGGGAAAGAGTTAAGCAGGTGTAAACATGCGCATGGCCACTTTTCCTTAAATTGGTAAGAGGCTTAGGCCTATTGATTTTGGGAAATCCTATCCATGTTATTGCAGAATTGGGAAACCAAAAAGCTGATGAAACTTTGAATTTTTTGGAAAACTGCATGATTTTAAAGAAATGTCCAATTGGGAAGTAGTCCGAAAGATCCAGATGAAGATATTTCATTCTACGTCTGGTTGCATTCGATATGTAAATGTGTCAGAGCGAATATCAATTATATGCGGTAGTCCCTTTTCTGATTGGTCCACTTTTTTTAAGTCTAGTCCCTAATTAATCCCCACAGGCCAAAAGGGGGAACACTGACATGTTTTGGTAGTATAGTGACTCCAAGCTTAAGACATTTACATCTTGGACTATCCAAGTTAATTGGGGAGGTGCCTTTTATCGGCCCCTGTTACATAACCAGAAAAAAGCCCAGGGTTTAAATAAACAAATTGTGCTAAGAAATTGCATAGGTTTAAAACCACATTCCCTCTTGCTTCTATATTTGGCTAAGCAATATTGCAAAGAAACACATCATTGAAATCGTCTCTCTGAGACACTTTCAATGACACGTCACATTGCAATAGTGTGATTCATTTAAACCTTTCCCAAACAACAAGTTTTCAACTGTCCCAAATTGAAAGAGTTTGCAGACGACATTTCAAAATGTGATGAAATTGGAAAATAATCTTCTGATAGGACAGAAAACATTTTGGGAAAAGGAAAAATTGCTCATTACGAGCAATTTCTCCTTTTCCCACAATGTTTTCTAAAGTTGTCTGCAACAAAGTCGTCAAATGTAGTTATTGTTTGGGAAAGGGTTAAGATCCTATACATGCTTAACAGTTTTGACTTGCGAAATAAATTTCTGCAAGTTGTTTAATAAAAGAGTACCCTGATGCGCATAAATGACCTCACACAAACAAAAGATATCTTTTTCCTTACCATCTTTCCTTTTCTTGGCGTCCCTAGAACTGGATCTCATTGCTAATGGGCTTTGTTCTTCTTTGACATCATTTACCGCAGGTGACAACATCCCTGTATAGTCATCATAATCTTGTATTGGTTCGGTTTTCACACATATTGTGGGATATTCCTCGTTCATGATATCGTCCTGCGGGCTTTCATCATCTCTCTGGAAATATTCTTCGGGCGATCTTTCCTCAGGTGAGGTGGTGTGATCTGTGTGGAATTTATCCCACACCTGTAGTGGTGCCGTGTCGTGTCTATCATGTTGGTTTTCGGCATGCGAGGATTTCTTTGGTAAATCTGAAACTTGCTTTATGGATGAATTGTTGTTCTTGAGCTCTGGTAAAGAGAATGAATTGTTTCAATGACATTTTCAGACAAAGCTTTGGTTTAATAACAGATTATGGCCGTTTTCAACAGTTTTCAGTTGAATCAGTTCAAACATATTTCATTCAACAAATAAACACCATTATATATATTACAAACAATTTAGTGAAACAGATTGGAAAGAAAGCTAAAAGCTTATAAAAGATCCTCTCCTTATCATTAATCCACATTTGCCGCGAGTACTGGTTGTGTATCCAGGAAGCAGAGTAAAGAATGATTAGTCTATGTTGTAAGAACTTATTTCATAATCAGTGAAAAATAAAACTTAACTAAGGGTGATCATCCAATCATTTTGATAAGTAAGATCTAAACCTTTTGTTTGCTTTCACTTGATAGTCATATTACGTGATAATCTTTGGAAGAATTGTCTATGGAATTATATTCACAGTTTCAGGACTTCTTTAAAATACCCAGTTCACCTCATTTAGTCACTGTTTGTTAGGTAAACATATGTTGAACTCTTCAGAGTAATATCACAGTCTCTTTGACTTAGTCACAGGGTCTTTCCCAGGCCCCAGCGCCTGAATTTCAAAACAAGCACTACCCCAGCGCCTGAATTTCAAAACAAGCACTATCCCAGCGCCTGAATTTCAAAACAAGCACTACCCCATCGCCTGAATTTCAAAACAAGCACTACCCCAGCACCTGAATTTCAAAACAAGCACTACCCCAGCACCTGAATTTCAAAACAAGCACTACCCCATCGCCTGAATTTCAAAACAAGCACTACCCCATCGCCTGAATTTCAAAACAAGCACAACCCCATCGCCTGAATTTCAAAACAAGCACTACCCCATCGCCTGAATTTCAAAACAAGCACTACCCCATCACCTGAATTTCAAAACAAGCACAACCCCAGCGCCTGAATTTCAAAACAAGCACTACCCCATCGCCTGAATTTCAAAACAAGCACTACCCCAGCGCCTGAATTTCAAAACAAGCACTACCCCAGCGCCTGCATTTCAAAACAAGCACTACCCCAGCGCCTGAATTTTAAAAACAAGCACTACCCCAGCGCTTGAATTAATCCCAATGTGCTGAAAACCTGACCAAACCGCTTTAAATTTGTCCCAAACCCTGTCAACTTGCTTGTAAAATTGTTTGTTCCATTTGATTTGGTTTAAAAACAGTTTCTAGTTGTCTTAAAATTCCAAAAATACTCCTAAATATTCACAATTTAAGGATTCACGCTTACAAAAAAATCAACATGGGAAGGGGATACCCTCTCCTTTGTCGCTCCCCTCCCCCCATCAAACACCCCGGCGCTTGAAAAAAATCCTGGGGAAGGCCCTGAGTCACTACTTCTCAGATAAACATATATTCAATTTTTTCTTTACATCACAGTGTTTTATAGTAACTGTTATTCAAGCTACTTGCAAAATTTAATCAAAACAAAGTTAAGAAATCATGATTTATTATCGATAAAATGAATTGATACCTTTTTTTGTATTGGATTTCTCGCAGATGGAATTCTTCTGTCCCGTAACTGAAGTTGATTCGTCAGATTGCTTTTCGTAATGACCTGTAATTAAAAGGTAAAGAGAGGTGTGAGGAAAAGAGGGCAAAGAGTTCATTTTCACCATGATACCTTATTTTACTGCATCTTACTACATAACAAATTACAATGTTTTAAACATGTGTAATCTTCATCGAACGTTCATGAAAAGTTGATAACCTTTACGATTGAAATAGAGAACATGTGGGTGTATATGAACACAACAACTGGTAAGTGAATGACAGACACATCTTTAGAAGGTTAATTTGCTCTGTTCATTACATTGATGGCAGTGGTTGAATGAAGACTTCTATTGGAGTTGCCTTTTCCACATATTTGCCATAGGCCAAGAGTGGGAACGAGTCTTCTCGGAGGTGGGTGTTATGTAACTTATGCAAATTTGAAAAACTAATGCTGTTGTTACAGAGAAAATGCAGGTATATATATAGACACCACAATCAATCAATGGACGATGGTTGTTTTCACTGATGTGATGTGGGTATGTCTTTGAGGGGTTTATTTGCTAAAGGTTTGTTACACATGATGTAAGGAAAAATGGAGGATTAAAACATAGATTACAATATGTTAAACTACTAAGATATTTGATAAAGCCGCATTGTCTTTTACCAGTAGTTGTCTTTAAATAGTAAAGCTAAAGTTTATTTGTTATTCAGTAAAAAGAGGATTTTATTCCTATTGTTTGAGGACATGAAATGTTCAAGGAGAACTGCAAAAATAATTAAATAAATAAATAACTTTTCTTAACTAAAAACTGCCAAATCTTCTTTTTGATTTTTATTCTTATAAATCAAAACTTTTCTTAAATTTTATTAAAATTGTACAGCTAAAGAGGTTTTTTTGGGGAGTTTATTAATAGTTGATTCTATTCCTCAGGTGATAAAATCTTTGTTAAAAAGTCAGACTTACGTTTCAAACAGAATCCGAGGAAGTCAGTTTTAATATCGTTGTGACCCTTCAGAAAGGCCCGCCCACACTCTGTTCCTATGTCAGTTATTTTCCCATCCTCTATACTCGCCGTCAGTATGACGGTCTCTTCACCGATGTGAGATGAAAGCTGGTCCAACTGTAAACAAACATGGTAACAATTAAAATTAAATTGACTGATCCAAAAAGTCCATATCAAGAAACACTGATTAAGTCTGAAAAATAATGTTTAGCTTAAGAAATAATTATTTGAGTATAAATTGCTTGTCTTGGAATTGAGGGGTCATAAGATTTGTAATCTCAATTTGGCTGATATTCTATCTATTTAAGGTTTTTTAGACCTTTTGCCAATATAGGAATTTATGACTAATCCAATTTAAAAAGCGATAATTTTAGCTTACGAAAAACGACAGAAAAAAAACATAAACAAAGGTTAAATATGTATAATGTATAAATACACATATGCAATTTGTCCCTGATAATGATCTAAGGAAGAGCTTAATATCAATGGTTTTCCTCCATTGCAAACAAGTAAATGGGGATAGAGGTTATAACACAACTTGAAAAGGTTGTTCCATGTCAAATAAGAGTATGATTCCTATTATATATTTGGGTTTTACATCACATCAACATTATTTCAGTTATGTAGCGATGCCTGACTCTTAATGATGGAGGAAGACCCCATACTCAACTGCCCATAAGGGCTGGTTAAGGCGGGTAGAACCATCGGCATTCCGTAAGTCAGTCGGGAGACTGCCTCTCATGAAAATCCATAACCCTCTCAGGATTTGAACCCACGCAGAGAGGGGCCATGTGATTTCAAGTTCTGTACTCTAACCACTAGGCCACGGAGGCCCCATTATGATTACTGGTAGTTAAGATTAGGGGAAAGACGTAATATACAGGGGTGAGAAAGTCAATTGTCTGTATTGCCCAGCTTGTCTAAAAGCCTAAATGGACAAGTGAATTTTCACAGAAACTATCTATAATATACTTTATCTTTCTGGGCAAGTACAGGAAAAGATTTTTCATTTATGGACAAATAAATCAAAACCTAATTTCGCCACCCCTGAATAAAGCTAAAATATTGTTGAAAATGTTTAACCCATTACCAAACAATAACGACATTTAAGCACTTTGTTGCAGACGACTCAGGAAAACATTGTGGGCAAAGGAAAAATTGCTCTTTACGAGCAAGTTTTCCTTTTTCCACAATGTTTTCTGCCCTATCAGAAGATTATTTTCCAATTTCATCACATTTTGAAATATCGTCAGCAAACTCTTTCCATTTGGGACAGTCGAAAAGTTGGTGTTTGCAGAGATTTGTTTCCTTGAATTGAGAAGAGGCCCAAGCCTGTTGAATTTGGGAAATTTTATCGCTGAAATTGCTTAATTGGGAAGCCCAAAATCTGGTTTGACGGCCCCTGTTATATAATGTGAAAAAACCCTGGTTTGGTAAAGGGTTAATGCAAAAAACGTAAAAGTTTGGTAAGAAAGTTGACACTTACAAGACCCTGTATTTGTGACATGAGGATGGCTTTCAGCATATCTCTGTACAGCGGGTGATTCTCATACATCTCTAGCTGCGACATTCCCGCCATCTTTTCATCAAACTGTCAATGACACAATAAAAGGGGAGGTTGCTGTTTGTGCTAAGCTCTCTTAAGGTAGATACCCCTAATCCACAATTTTGAAACTAAAATCGTACCTCAGCATACTTTGGTCATTTTATAGTTCCGGCACTGACCAATGCCTACTAAGAATTTTTATCCCGTTACATGGTGCAAAAGGTGACGTGAAAAGGGGTGCCGTGAAAACTAAGTGATTCACGGTTACTTGACACGTAATCTCCCTCATTTGCATATGGTCAAGCGTAGCATGAGCTGGCCCATCGGAATTAAAATCTATGAAGTGAAACGATACTGTTTGGTCCATCTAATGTTTCCACTTGCAAATCATCTTTGGATGCTTACTTAATTCAAAGAAATCGTAGGTGTTACTTGGAATTATTTCCACTCTACCTTACGCAGATCGCCATGTGACGTCATATCTTGCTTTTGACATCATACATCACATCACGATTTGTCTCGTGACTACTATCTCCCTACTCATTCGCGAAATATAAAAAATGTTTTCTCTGTTTTTTTCGTTAAAATGTGGTATTTGAAAGGTTTGTAACGGGATAAACAGAATAATAGGTTAGTGCCGTTAATGGGTTAGGTTTTTCAGGCTCGGCTTCGGTATTTATTGGGCTGCCTTCGGCTCACCCAATAAATTCCTACGCCTTGCTCGAAAAACTTAACCCATTAACGGCACTAACCTATTATTCTCTATTTTCCTCCCTACAAATTTTCTCTGCATACTGGAATGTGAAAAACCTATTAAGAGGTTTTCTTTAATTGTTTGACGGCAATTGATGCCATTAGTTGGCAGTGTTAATTTTAGAAATGAAAGTTATTGTGTCCTTTTGGACACACATCTTTTGAAACTATGTGTCCAAGGGTAAAACTATGTGTCCGAGTACCAATGATCCAAGCTATAAGATCATGTCAAAGAGTATAACACTTGTTATTAATGATAATCTTAGCTTAAATGACTCAGAACAATGCAGATTTCATAGAAAGAAAGCAAGAGACAGCATGCTTTATGATGTTTACTACATTGTAAACATTATTTGTGCTCATGAGAATGCTTCCGGCTGGACACATCTTTTGAAATGATGTGTCCCCAGCAATTCTATGTGTATCTAGACTATATGACGCGGCACGCAGAGGTAAAATTATCACTGAGTTGGTGGTAAATAAGCCTATTTTACATAAATCTTGTTTTATCAATTGACTTTGAACGGCCATTTTGTGCTTTAAATGCAAAAAAATGAGAATTTGAAAAGTCCGACTCTATTTTGATCCTTCAAAATTTCGACGTTAGACTGTCCAATCCGAAATTAAAACGCAATCTTGACATCAAATTATTTTGACTATGTCAATCAATACCTTACATAGACTCGAGATTTATTTATCTAAAATAAACCATTTTCCCCTTGTATAGGGAATACATTTTTTTTTTATATGGGTTTTACATCACATCAACATTATTTCAGTTATTAAGTGATGCCCGACTCTTAATGATGGAGGAAGACCCCATACTCAACTGCCCATAGGGGCTGGTCAAGGCGGGTAGAACCATCGACATTCCGTAAGTCAGTCGGGAGACTGCCTCTCATGAAAATCCACATCCCTCTCAGGATTTGAACCCACGCAGAGAGGGGCCATGTGATTTCAAGTTCTGTACTCTAACCTCTAGGCCATGGAGGCCCCAGGGAATACATGCATAAGTGCTGTTGAACAAAATCAACAATTTGAAACCAAATCAAGTCATGTGGTCCTAGATCCAAGGCAGCTCATGAGCATGAACCGTTCAGAACGCATTTTAAACTCGGTGTGAAGGCCATTCAAAACAATCCTCAACACAAGACTATTCTAGTGAACACCAACATTTTATAATTAAGAATAAAATACGTTAGAAAACTGATCACTTTTTTATTTCTACATTTCTGTTTGGTAGAGGGGTACCGATGGTAGAGTAATCGGACGGTTGACGACATTCGGGCGGTGAACTTTCGAAACTTTGATCATAAAATAAATCGCAAATGAAAGATGGCTTCTGCCGTTATATGTCAACTAAAGAGCTTAAAGAACTGGGTCAGAATACAAATATCCTTTACCTGTTTAAAATAATTGGATTTCTTAATGATATGTCTCAAAATGGTGTGGGAAAACAACAAAAAAGAAGGCAGGAACGCGGAAATGACTCAATTTTCGTTGTTGTTGTTTTTATTTCTTCAATTTTAAAGAGTTCATGTAAGGGAGCTAATTGGATTAAATCTACAAGAGTTACCGTTCGTGTCAATGCGAAATATGGTTACACACCTGTTCAGTTAATTGCTTTTGATTTTAGCATTGGGTCCTGGTCCGTGCATAATCTAGTTCGGGGTAGACGGACGGACCAGGCCCAGGCTAGTTTTTAACGAGATGATGTCTGTTTAATGCCTTAAAAGTCTTAAGTGTACTCATTTTTGGCTCCAACGTCCAGATGATACATTAAATTTTTTTTAAAACCCTTTTTTAAGAATTAATGGGAAATGAGCCTTCGCGCCTGTCTGTTCTTCTTTGGGGAAACCGGTTAATAAAATAGGGGAGAATTCCATGTCGCGCGCCATGCCAGCGACACGTTCAACTAAAACATGTACTGTGCTGCTATTTCTATGGGTGAAGACACTTTATTTAAAAAAAAGATAAACTCTCAATCTCCGAGAGAATCTCTTCAAGGGGTGGAAAGTAAAGCTACAAATCGGTTTTTATATGTTTTCAGAGAAAATATGTTGGGACGATCATGTATGTTGTAGGTGGTATTCGACACACACTCTCCGACGCCATGGGTACAGATGGACAATCCGTTTCAAAACATAATTATAAATTGATCGACAAAGACCATCTCCGCAAAACTGAAAGGGCTTTATGGTTGTGTTAATATGTTATTTAACCCTGAGAATGTTGTTTAATTTTCTAAAAATGGATTTGTGTGTCGTCTGCTTTCCAAACCTTAAATATATCTCCATTTTGATGAAGAAAGATACCCAGAGAAGCAAAAAGGTTAGATCGCAGGCCAGCCGCCAATTATTTGGCGTCTGACCTGTATCTAATCGGATTGCATAAGCATGAAATCGGTTCCATCACTATAAGGGTTAACGCCGTGTTCACTTATTTCAGATATAATACGGCATTTTGGGTTCACCAGTACTAAGCAAGAACTCTCAAGTGCCCCTCCAAAGGGCACTCCCAACGAAACAGAAAGAACCCATGGGGATCAGATCATTGACCCCCGAGATCTAAGGCCGATACCTTGACCACTTGGTTAGAGTTAGAATCGGGTTCGTGCCCCGAAAGCAGCTGGTTACAGTAGAACATCTTTACCTCGAACTTCCGGTTGTCGAGCCTCTCTATAAGTCGAAGTCTTGAACCATTCGTTCTTAATTTCTCTTTTTTGTTTATTACAGGCACGGCTGTGTTTCATTATGAATTGTTAAATGGCAAGTTTCCGATTATTGGACTTATAACAGGATACAGGAGAAGCTTTATGCAACTTAAACATGTTCAGATTGGGGGTGGGGGGTGGGAACCACGTGACCAATGTTAACGAGCTGTTGGTCGCGCCCAGGTATTTTTGCTTTTTCCACCAACTTTTGCAAGAGTTGACCATCAACTTTCCGGTTCTGGTGGTATATGATAACCCATGCTTTATAACGGTCTATCACTCGGCAGAGAAATAGCAGTCAAATGCCGACTGTTTTGGGCATGTGTGCCCGTCGAATGCGATTTATCTGCCGTGTGTTTGACTTAACGCCGTTATTAAGCATGGGTTATCATATACTACCAGAGCCGGAAAGTTGATGGTCAACTCATGCGGGGTAAACAAGGTGGTTATCATAAGCAAAAGTAGGTGAAAAAAAGCAAAAATACCTGGGCGCAGTAATATTGCTCGGACATAAGATCGTATACATTAGCCATGTGATTAAACGCCTGGTGTTGAAATCGGCGTTAAAACGCAATAAAAGAAAGTACATCAATTAGACAGTAAGACACCGAGGTGATGTAAAGTACTGCTCTAAGGATGTACGCATGTAGTATTTTCGCAGCATTTCGGATGTTTAAAGGCTAACGAAATTCGCAGAGGTGTCCGAAACGCATTTCAGGCACATCTACAAACTTTATTAGTACGTCTGAAACAATGCGAAACCATTGTATTTCGAAGAATTTACTTTACGAATTCAAAACAAAGGCAAAATGTTTTCATTCGATTTTTTTTAAATTTAGACAATAACACCATTTTGATTAAAAGCACAATCCCGAAACAATGAGACTGGCTATGTATATCATACAGAAACATGTCGAGGGATCAATGCAAGACTATAGTAAGTGCTTCATGTTTCTGAAGCACTTACTATAGTCTAACATTGAACCCTCGATAAACGTTAACACATATAAACTGTATAATATACGTGTCTGTATAGTTTTGATTTTAGCGGTCTACATGTACACGTGGTTTTTGGGCATTCAGACGCAAAATTTTAAAGCCCGTTAAATAAACGAACTATTTTGATTGCAGCCGCATACGTTTCATACTGTAATTGCAAAAACCGAGTACCATGTATTAAGTGAAATCGCCTTTCAAATCACGAGAATATCACATGTTGTCGTAAAATTTGTTATCACAGACGCTTTCATGATCATTTGTGTCCAGTCATGCGCGGAAATGACGTCATATCAGATCACGTGATTAGACAGTTGGGAACGAGGCTTGTGTGGCGATGCCGCACATGTTCTTCTCGTTTCTCGACATTTTGATATATCCTTCCATTCCCCAGGTGGTTCCCCAACTGAAAATACAAAACAACAATAATAATGAACGATGATAATAGAAAACTAACAATCATAAAAATATCATAATTACAATCGGATCTGTCTTGTGACCTTTCATTAACCAAAATTTGGCGCGAGAACTTGTTATGCATCCATGAAGCAGAATCGAGAGTGATTTATCTAAGTTATACTTATTTTACAATCGGTGTTAAATAAACAAGTTGGAACTTAAATATCATCTGTGCGATGTACCCTTTAATCCTTAGAATGCTGGGTAATTATCTAAAAATAGATTGTTGTGTTGTCTGCTTTCCAAAACCTTAAAAATCTGCATTAATTACGATAAGGTAAGATACACAGAGTAACAAACATGTTCGATCACAGGCCAGCCGCCAACCTGCAACCTATTTTAATAAGCATGAAGACGGTTCCAGCACTATATGTGTTAAAGCAAATGGTCAATGGACACTCACCTGTTTTTGACGAGCCAGTAGTCGGAGCCACCATCTGTTCCGTATCCCACAGCCAGAACACCGTGATCTAACCTAATAGAACTGCATTCTCTCTCGCTGTAAACACCGGTCCTAAAATAGACGGGGAAATCAATGTAATCCAGGAGAATGCTGGGTAATTTTCTAAAAATAGATTTCTGTGGCGTCTGCTTTTAGAAAACATAAATGTCTGCTTAATTCAAAATGCTGAAATATTTTCTAAAAATATTTTTTTTGTCGTCTGCTTTCCAAAACATTAAATATATGCTCAAATTTGATATTGCCGGATATTCAGATAAGCAAACTGGTTAGATCACAGGCCAGCCGCCAATGTATTTGGCAACGTCTATCTTATTCACAAGCAATCTCTGCTAATGCATTGATTGAACATGTATCGCTGATAATTGCTTGATTTCTTTATGTTCTGATTAAAATATTTACCATCTCGTTTTAACATGTTTCAGAGATCCATCAATCTTGATTTCGAATGAAAAGCTATCAAGAAAAAAATCTCTATTAATGCATCGATTGAACATGTATCGATGATAATTGCTTGATATCTTCGTGTTTTGATTAAAAATTTTACCATCTCGTTTTAACACGTTTCAGAGACCCATCAATCTTGATTTCGAAAAAAAAGCTATCAAGAAAAAGTTGTCAAAACGACTTAATGAAGGACGTTCTAGCTTAGTACTGGCGGTACACAGACAAAGATGTAATATAACTATGATGCTTTTCAAACGGCAATAACATCCACACTTTTATCCCAAATCATGCATCAAATTTCTCACAGTGATCTCCCCTTGTTACGCTGTGTTGATTACTGCCACCACAAGATTTTCCTCCAGATTCGGATGAAATTGAAAAAATTGGGTTTTGTTTTTCAATTGAAAATAAAATATAGGGGTTTGATAATAATAAATTCCAGTGTTGGTTTCTGGCCAGTTAAATTGAATAAAAAAAAAACACTCGTTTTCTATATAAATAAGGGACAAATGGATGATTTCTTTGGATGTCACCGCCATCTTTGAACACCTTTTTGTTTCCAAGCAGATGGTCATGTGACATTTGTGGTGGCAGCGATCAATCCAATAAAGGGAGATCACTGTGATGGGTCTGATCGTGCATACATACTTGTAAAGTTGGAAAGATCTATGTCCGGCGTCAATGGCAACGGAAATGGGGCCTTCCATAGCAACGGCCTTCTGGAGATCGGACTCGCTTTCCTTTTCGATATCCTTGCAGCTAACCTCGGTGGCGCCAACATTATCCTTGTTGAATTTACAGAATCCGTCCTTAAAGAGGAGTAAAAATTCATGTTATATTCGGACTTTTAATAGATCGCAGAGTTGGAAATCAAAGGGAGGTAAAAACTGATAATAATCGGATATTAAGTCAAAATCCAAAGTTCTATGTCGCATGCAATAATCTTGATTGTGTGTCAAAACAGTAATATTTTCACAAAACCTCCTAGTGGGTACGAGAACGTTCTAATGAGTACTAACATCATAAACACATACATTATTTAGATCCTATGTTCAAAAGACTCAGACACCCCATTTATATACAGTGAAGCCTCGTTTATCCGAACACGTCCGTTCCCAACAAAATGTTCGGATTACCGATTCATCCGGACTAATGAAGTAGCGCATGTTCTTATACACATTAAGACATAAACGGTCTGTATGCACGTGTATACTTTTAAAACTTTAGCAAACGCCAAATTGTTGACCGTCCCAAAAATAATCTTCTGATATTAAAGAAAACATTGTGGGAAAAGGAGAAATTGCTCATCACGAGCAATTTCTCCTTTTCCCACAATGTTTTCAAAAGTTGTCTGCAACAAACTGGTCAAATTATTCCGTTCCCTTACAATTTCGTTCGGATTGCGAGGCATTCGGATAATCGGGGTCCGGATAAACGAGGCTTCACTGTAGTGTTTATTAACCTTTTATTTTTTTTCAACATCCGTAATACTTGTGTATACATAAATAACTCTGTCGTCGAACCCCTCTGTAAACTTCGTGAGTAATTATGCGTCAAAGAAACTAAGGAAGCATTAAATGAGTACTTATCTAATTACTTACTTTGGCTACATATGGGTAGGACTCCTCGGTATCGATCCCGTTGTTCTTGATGATGTATGCAAAAGCATTGTCCATCAGACCGCCCTTACACCCGTTGTTACCTATAAGAGTAAAGGGAAAATTGTATCATTAAATGTTACTTTCATTAATTATACTTGCCACTTTAAACGGCATGAAACATTTAAGTGCTAAAGTTCATATGTACACGAAGCACACACATGCACACATAACGTTAATGAAACCATGGAATGTAAAAGGAAAAATGATTCACAATTAACAAACAGAATGTTGACAAAACAACGGAATGAAAAAGGAGAACTGAGTCAAACGCCTTCAACTACAGTCTAACTTGTGTTAAGCAGCCACCCTTTTAAGCAGCCCACCTGCCTCAAACAGCCACTTCAGAAAGTCCCATTGTTAGATTTATAGTGTGAATTAATTTGTGTTAAGCAGCCAACCTGTCTTAAACAGCTAATTTAATCTGTCCCATAGGCTGGCCTTTTAACACAAGTTTGACCGTATTGAACATGGTAATGAAAAAGAAGTAATAAAACGTTTTGGTGCAATTTTCTTTTCCCACAATTCGAAAAATGAAACTTTTACACCATTGGTGTATGTGTCCTTGGAATGATGGGTTTGCATCGCATCAACATGTCTTCAGCTATGTTAAAATACCATGGTTATCATAACTGGATGAGACCCTATAAATTAGCTGCCTATAATTGCTTATCAGACCCGGATAGACTATCGGCATTCCATATACCAGCCGGGTTACTATTTTCTCTTGAGCGTTCGGGATAAAAATGACAAACTCTAGTTAAAACAGGAAAGATAGGTTACTTTAAAGGAATACATTTGAATTGACTGTAATGTTCGCTGAATGTTAATTTAACTTTAGAGTTTTGTGTGTTCGGTCTTTTAGAGTTTAATTGCTCGGTTTGTTACGTTACCTTCTCTCTTTGAGCAGTCCATTAAATTCTTCTCGGACAGGGACACGAGTGTGTTGGTCTTACGGAAATGTTGTCCTTCCAATGAACCGGTGGTGGAAAACGACCAGCACGATCCACATTGTCCCTGTAAATTATAAGGATTGTATAATTCTAATGATGTTTGTTTTAAAGGCTCGTGGAAGGAGATTAATGCTATGTCAAACTATATCCTTTAGCAAACTTTTGGTCAGATTCAAATAGTAATCACCCAAAACTCCCATAAGCACAACTTAAACATTAAAGCCATCTCGATTTAACACTGATTAACCAGTTTATAAATCGAGATTGCCTGATTACCTCTGGCCTGGTCAAGTGATACACACATTTTAACCGATCGATCAGAAATCGTTATTCTAAATATGCAAACAAATATCTATTCAGTAATGTATGTGTACTCATATCCTTTCATGTGCCTTTAATGGTTTTTATTCACCGAGTTAATAATTGTTCAATCGGGTCTTACATAGAAAGTATTTACTAACATGCATCTGGTTTTTAATGGGTGTGGCATGTAATGGGTGTGGCATATAACGTATATATAAACACGTACCTGGTTTTAATGGGTGTGACATGTAATGGGTGTGTCATATAACGTATATATAAACACGTACCTGGTTTTTAATGGGTGTAACATGTAATGGTGTGTCATATAACGTATATATAAACACGTACCTGGTTTTAATGGGTGTGACATGTAATGGGTGTGTCATATAACGTATATATAAACACGCACCTGGTTTTTAATGGGTGTGGCATGTAATGGGTGTGTCATATAACGTATATATAAACACGTACCTGGTTTTAATGGGTGTGACATGTAATGGGTGTGTCATATAACGTTTTTTAATGGGTGTATGTAAACATATATAAACACGTACCTGGTTTTTAATGGGTGTGACATGTAATGGGTGTGTCATATAACGTATATATAAACACGTACCTGGTTTTTAATGGGTGTAACATGTAATGGGTGTGGCATATAACGTATATATAAACACGTACCTGGTTTTAATGGGTGTGACATGTAATGGGTGTGTCATATAACGTATATATAAACACGTACCTGGTTTTAATGGGTGTGGCATGTAATGGGTGTGGCATATAACGTATATATAAACACGTACCTGGTTTTAATGGGTGTGACATGTAATGGGTGTGTCATATAACGTATATATAAACACGTACCTGGTTTTAATGGGTGTGACATGTAATGGGTGTGTCATATAACGTATATATAAACACGTACCTGGTTTTAATGGGTGTAACATGTAATGGGTGTGGCATATAACGTATATATAAACACGTACCTGGTTTTAATGGGTGTGACATGTAATGGGTGTGTCATATAACGTATATATAAACACGTACCTGGTTTTTAATGGGTGTGACATGTAATGGGTGTGTCATATAACGTATATATAAACACGTACCTGGTTTTTAATGGGTGTAACATGTAATGGGTGTGGCATATAACGTATACATAAACACGTACCTGGTTTTTAATGGGTGTAACATGTAATGGGTGTGTCATATAACGTATATATAAACACGTACCTGGTTTTAATGGGTGTGACATGTAATGGGCGTGGCATATGTTGTATACATAAACACGTACCTGGTTTTTAATGGGTGTGACATGTAATGGGTGTGGCATATAACGTATATATAAACACGTACCTGGTTTTTAATGGGTGTGACATGTAATGGGTGTGGCATATGACGTATACATAAACACGTACCTGGTTTTTAATGGGTGTGACATAGCCCTTATCCCTCCAGTCGACGGTGTCGGGGAGATCTGAGACCTCGATATTTTGGGGCGTCATGTATCGTCCGCATACAGATCGTTGTGCTTTGGCAGTGCTGTTATATCCGTTCATGGTACTGACGAACTCCTCAACGCTCTGTGGTTAATAAAGATATAGAGATTAACATTTTGGTTGCTGTAAGATATAGTCCCAAACTTAAAACGATAAATAACATAACTGGTATAAATGTGAACTATCGATATATTTTCATTGTGTGATGTTAGCATCAACATGGAAACAAGTCTCTTATTACTAAAGTTATAAATGGTATATTTTTGTTCTGTTTTTTCTTCTTTTTTTTATTTTCATTTTACCGGATATAGTTGTTAATTTTGAAATAATGTATTTTTGTGTTATTATGTGACCAGCTTAGTTGAAAAGTATTTCGATTTTTTTTTACAATAAAGCAAAAATGGAGGTTTTTTTTTGTGGTTTCGCCGCCAACTTTTAACTTCATTTTCGTTTCAGATGGTCATGTGATATCTGTGGTGGCAGTGATCAATCACATAAAGGGGAAATCACTGTGAGGCGTTTGAATAAAAACATACCAAATCATTGCCGACGGTTAATGAGAACACAGTTGACTGTATTTTGCCATATCGGTATATTCGTTTACTCCGAGCCAGAAAGACTGAACTCCCCCCGATTTTGGGGTGACTTCGTTTCTAAGCAAGAGGCCATGTGCCATGAATTGTGAGGCCAGTTATCAGTGTTTGAATGAAAACATGCCAAAGCATTTTCGACGGCTAGCGAGAACAGAGTTGACTGTATCTTACCATATCAGCATTTTCGTTCACTCCGAGCCAGAAAGAGTGATCTCCCCTGGGTTTTTTTTGGGGGGGGGGGGTGTCTTTCGTTTCTAAGTAGATGGTCATGTGACATAAATTGTGGTTGAATGAAAATATGGCAAAGCATTTTCGATGGGCTAACAAGAACATAGTAGACAGCATCTTACCATATCGGCATATTCGTTCACTCCGAGCCAGAAAGAGTGAACTCCCCTGTCGGCATGGAGGTTGTGGGTCTGTATGTATTTAACGTTATCTTCCCAGATAATCCTCCTGAAGAATAAAAAATGAAAAAGAATGGATAAATCTACCTTCATGATGCAATAATTGAAACAAGGTCATAACGTTATGTACTGCTCTATAACGAGCCATCCGAACAACATGGCCAAAGAAAAAGGAAAAGAAAAAAGAATAAACGATATTATTTCAAGATAAATCGTTCATCTTTTTAACAAAAGCATCATCATACACAATAGGGTATAGTGGTGAGCATAGTCATTGTTTTTTCGAGTATCTACATCTGAATCACTCGGACAGCTTTGGTAAAAAAGGGACAAGAAGAATAGTTTATCTTCAAACGAAAACACCGCCATTCATCATAGGGTTTAGGGATAATCCTAGTCAATGTTTTGAGATAAAATATTTTGTTTTTACCTGAGCACTTCCTGCTCGTTACTCGCGTAGTTCTTCGAGTGGGTTGACTTGAAGGCCTCCCATTCGGAGTCGAGGGCTCGAGTCAGGGGAGAGCCACAGACGGCGAGAGCCAGGCAGGCAACAATAGCGATACGCAACATCTGAAAAATACAATACAATACAATACAATACATGTAGTTTTATTCTAAATGTTACACACAGTCATTTGATTATGACAAAATAAGGGCAAAGCAGGCAACAAGAGCGATATGCAACATCTGGGAAAATTAAGATACGCAACATCTGAAAAATACAATACAATATAATGCAATGGTTTTATTTGCAATGTTACACAAAGTCAGTTGCATATTACAAAATAAGAAAATTGATTTAAAACAGTAATGATGTTACGAAAAATAAATTGAAGATTAGGATACGCAAATTCTGAAGAAATTAAAGATACACAACATTTTTTACTAGCGAAATATGATTGGCTCCTTATTTCTAAAGAACATTCCTTTGTCGCATCTGCCGCCTAAGTATTGGGAAAACCACTGTGACTGAAGGATAAATTGCTCCTGAGGAGCAATTTATCCTTTAGTCACAGTGTTTTCTTCCAAACACATAATTTCAATGTATATATTTTGCGTTTTACTTTCGTATTGTACCGCAAGACAAAGATACACAACGCATGTTAAATAAGATAAAAAAGGGATATGTATTTAACCCATAACCTTAAAAGTACATTACATTGAGTTGTCTTGCAAAAATCGCTGAGGAGTTATTTATCCATTTGTCAAAGTGTTTTCTTCCCAATAGTTGGTACCCTTCGTTCCCTATAACGTGTATATTTTGTCTATTTTATCTTTGTTATGTACCACAAAGGGAGAATTGGGGCACGAATGAGACATAAATATCCAATCTGAACACATCGGGTTTATCCAATGAAAAGTATTTCACAGCTCACGGAAATACCCGAGTAGTTGAGATATATCCTGTACCAAGTTACGGGATGTATTTGGGTTTTAAAGGTCAATTGTTTAGATAAGAACACACTTTATCCAATTACATCATATGGGATGAATCGAAATAACAATTACTGGGAGGGTTAAAGGCCATAGTTAGATCGTTGCTTGACACTTTCCTTGAACCCTTTCCCAAACAGTAACGACATTTGACCACTTTGTTGCAGACGACTTTAGAAAACAGTGTGGGAAAAGGAGAAATTGCACGTAACGAGTAATTTTTCCTTTACCCACATTGTTTTCTGCCCCATCAGAAGATCATTTTCCCATTTCATCACATTTTGAAATGTCGTCTGCAAACCTTTTCAATTTGGGACAGTCGAAAATTTGGCGTTTGGGAAAGGGTTACAGGGGCCCATTAACTTGAAATGATACCATATCTTTATCTTTCGTTCGTCACAATCCTTTCTTTAAGAGTACCAGAGAACCAAAAACAACGGACCACATGGCTTCCCTAAATGGCGCTCTGTGTGAATTGAGCTACCATTATGATAAATCAGGAAATTTATTAAGCTACGAATTCTCGTACTTTAGCCAAAATATTTGCAAAATAAACAATTTCCTCTGACTAAAATGTTTTTATTCAATTCCTGTGCAAAGATTGAAATTAAAGGGTTGCCAGGTTAGAGCGTCGGGCTCTTGTACCGAGGGTCCCGGGTTAGATTTTCGGCACTAACCCACAAATCAGCGCAAGTAATGGTTTAGTACCAAGGAAACATTCATTGAGAGTGTATTTTAACAAGCTCTATGCTTCCTTCACAATCGATGTAAAATAACAATGGTTTGGTATTGTATAGATTAAATAAAAATAGGTTGAAATCAAATAAGACCTACCTTTGGATATAGTCTATGTCTTCTCGGTGGAGGGAAACCAAAGCAGAGTGATCCAACAAACGCAACAACCGTTCGTTATAAACCTTTCCAATCACATGGTTGTCATGTGCAACTCATTGTGTCCGGGCTTTGTCACATGATCCAATCTTGGAGTCACATTGACAGGTCACATGGTTACGTCACATGGTCCAATCAGGTCACGCGACATGTTCCCGATATCTTCTCCAGAGCTGTCAATTTTATACCTTAACCCTTTCACAAACAATAACGACATTTGAATACTTTATTGCAGACGACTTTAGAAAACATTGTGGGAAAAGGAGAAATTGCTCGTATCGAGCAATTTTTCCTTTTCCCGCAAGGTTTTCTGCTCTATCTGAAGAATAATTTTTAATTTCATCACATTTTGAAATGTCGTCTGCAAAATCTTTCAATTTGGGACAGTCGAATTATTTGTTTGGGAAAGGGTCAAAACCTTTCCCCCATATGTGAATCGTGTGCTGATCCATATTCAAAGAAACGTCAGACGACGTCAATGAAGAATCAAAGGCAACGTTTGTGGTCTTATGTAGGAACCATTGTGACAAAAGAAGAAATTGCTTGTCATAACAATATTAAACCTGTCCCCTATATGTGAATCGTGGACCGATCCAAATTCATATAAACGTCAGAAGATATTTATGAAGAATAAAAAGTAGCATAGGTGGTCTTATGTAGGAACCATAGTGACAAAAGAAGAACTTGCTTGTGACAATCAATTTCTCCTTTTGTCACAATGGGTTTCAAAATGCTTTTAAAATGTAATGGGAAAAGGTGAAAAATTGAGAAGGTTTGTTTGTTTTAATTTATTTTCCCACCAAAATAACGAGTTGACAACAGATGGTCAATGAATGCACACAAATTACAAACAGGACAAAAGACAAGCAAAATATGAAGTAATAAACAAGGTAGGAATCAAAAATGAAAAGGAAAAAATCCATACATTGGATTAAAACATGAATTTGCTTCCCTTTTTTTAGTCATACCTTTTATCGCCGACGGTATAAACCACATAAGGAAACAATAGTTAAAAGACCGTATCGCAACAATTTCAATAAAGTAGATATGGCATTTTAGATAGACAGCGATTATATGACATTGGCAAATAGAAAGGAACACGTGGTTTGTGAAATTTAGAACAAAGTAGCTGATTGACCCACGAGAAAAGCGGGCGGATTCGGTAAGGGCCCGGGAGATGTGATGTGCGCTAGATACATTAATGCGAGGACACAAGTTTAGTTTGAATTTATTTATTTTACATTGATTGTTGACGGATGATTGATGCTCATTAAATCCACTCCCGATGACTGCTTCCTGGATACGAATCCAGAACTCGCGCCGATTTGTGGGGTAGTCTCGGCGATTTTTCACCTCGCCTGACGGGGATCAAACCCTGGACTTTCGGTACGAGCCGTTCTACCACTGGACTACTTTGGCCCAAAATCACCAGCGTGAAATCAAAGGATACAAAATCAGTACTCGCGCCGATTTGTGGGGTAGTCCCGGCGATTTTCACCTCGCCTGACCGGGAACAAACCCGTAACCGTCAGTACAAGAGGCCGACACTCTACCACTACACTTCTGTCGACCACAGACACCAGCGTGAAATCAAAGGATATGAAACCAGTACTCGCGCCGATTTGTGGGGTAGTCCCGGCGATTTTCACCTCGCCTGACAGGGAACAAACCCGGGACCTTCGGTACAAGAGGATGATGCTCTACCACTGTTCTAATGTCGCCCACATTCAAATGAATTTATACGGAACAGGGAACTTGTCGTAAAAAGTAGTTTTTTCAATCAGTTTGAATGAGTTATAAACTGTATAAGGCATAAAACCCAACCTTTGTTTTCTCACATTACGTTCGATGATAAAAGGCGGTTTGTGAAAAAAAAAGTACATCAGCATAAAAAACAACGTTTCGGCAAGCAATGCAATCGCAGTCTTTCGGAACCTTTAAATCACCGATTTACGACAGCGGTACGCCTGATTTTGTTATGATTTTTAACCCTCTTCCAAACAACAGATTTTCAACTGTCCCAAATTGAAAGAGTTTGCAGACGACATTCCAAAATGTGATGAAATTGAACAATATTCTTCAGAAAGAGCAGAAAACCTTGTGGGAAAAGGAAAAATTGCTCGTGACGAGCAATTTCTCCTTTTCCCACAAAGTTTTCTTAAGTCACAAAGCCGTCAAATGTCGTTATTGTTTGTGAAAGGGTTGAATCGTGATTGTTTCTAGTGTAAACGGGGAGATATCTATTCGGAAAATATCCAGAGAAAATGATCTATCAACCAAACTCGTCTTTTGATTGTTTCTTTCATCCCAGTTTACTCTAAATATACAAGTATATTTTAACAAACTCGAGGAAATTGAATAGTCGGCACGGCATCGCCATTAAGTGCTGTTTAATGTAACTGAATTTTGAAAAGCTATGCACTGACGTAACGAAATTGTTTTAAGATATATGCGTTTATGTAGCATAAAATTACTATAAATACATGCAATACATTATGTTCTTATCATGTATGTTGATTTCTAAATGTTCTTTTTCTTTATGATTTGTATAGTTGTGTTATTTGTATGTTAGTTTGAAAATATAATCTTCATCATTTGGAGGAAATAAAGATATGAAATGAAACCAGTACTAGGCTAGGAAATTGTGCTTTACCTAAAGATCTTGTTGAAACAGTTTTAAACAACAGCCCTCTTGTTGAAACAGTTTTAAAAAACAGCCCTCTTGTTGAAACAGTTTTAAAAAACAGCCCGTTATATCATTTGAAAGAATGTTCAACTTATAAAAAAAACCCCGATACAAGTGCTTAAGTACAAGTACGCTCAAAGTGCAGATTTCAAGAAGTTGTTCGAGTATGCTGAGTGTGGGCTGGTCTAAAAATAGCCTGCTATTCGACTAAGCACGTGCATTTTGCGCCCCTCATGTTTTCAGTATGTGGTCTTTACGCAGGGCGTTTTGCACGTGCATTTCGTGACGGATATAAAATTCCATCGCGCATTGGTAGCGAGTGTTAAATAACGCACTAATGCACTTCGATTTATGTGTATAATACGGTTAAAGGGTGTGAATGAATTTTAATGCATAGTGCATTCATCTGTTACATAAATTTCTTTATGAATTCAAGTCGATGGAAAATCTTTGAACATACATAGTGAGATACGCACAGAATACTTATATATCCACAACTGCCAACAGATATACCCGTAAATACCAAACAAAATTATCCATTTGTGCTTTATGTGTAAATAGAATTAAATATTGTTCAATTTAATGGTCAGATATCAACACAAGATTACATTATTACTAAATTAAACCCTATAACCTGTAAAATCTTGGGAAAAAAGCATTATTTTAATTTCATCCAAATTTGGATGAAAATCTTGTGGTGGTAGTGATCGATGCAGCGTAGCAAGGGGAGATTACTAGGAGGAGTTTTGCAAGCCATACTGTCAACCCAAACTCGTCTTAACTGGTTTTAACCATAAGTATTGTGCAAGTCGATGGCAGATTACCTCTAATCTATTATCAGATCTGCCGATTTTGGGATTTGAACCAATGTGCAGAGGGACCTTGTGACTTAGATTTCAGTATGTCCGTCTATAACGATATCCCCCAATCGTATCTACTCGGCAATCCATGTCACAAGTCGGCAGATATACTTGAAGAAATGGCCGAGGTATTCCGAATGGATATCCCCTTGTCGTGTGTTGCATAGCAACCAAATGTTGCGTCAACAAATTCCCTAACTTATACTCTCCGTACGACGTCTGAATTGACCCACTTAATTTTTAAACCAGTCAAAACCAGTTAAAACGTTAAACTGCAAACAACAATTAGATATTTTGAATCCGACCGGAGTATATTTTAACGTTTTCAACAATCTACTCCTTCATGTCACATAGTTCCATGACCATTTTGTTTTTATATGAAACCAAATATGCCATAGAAATATATATTATTCCAGAGACATAGATAACATAATATTATCTATGTTTCTGATTATTCCTATAAAAACTATAGAAATGTATGGATTGTACAAATCAATGATAGATATGCTATTAGCCGAAATAATGAAAGAAATCGAAATCCCCCACACACAAAGAAAAGTTTCAAATTATGCTCGCGCTGAGCCATTTGTCCTTCTGTCACGAAGACGCATCAACCCATGTCTTTATATTGGACTTCTGGAGTTAGCTTTATGAATTTTTCAATTGAGTCCCATTTCGTAAAGCGCGTCACAGATTACGCTTATCAGCTAAGATGAACGTGTTTGTTCAAGTAATCTCACCAGTAACTTCATATAACAATATAGATTAGTTTCCTATATAATATGATGATGTTAAACACTATTTCTGTTATTTTACGGCCTTCCTGGATTCCACCTCTACTAAAAAAGGCTTTACAGTGCCTTGCCCAAGGACACTTCCACGAAAAGGGTCCAGTGCCGCTCGTGAAGATCAAACCTGGGATCCTGGTGTATCTAAATCTTATGAATATAAATCAAAAGTCAGACAAAAGCATCATGTGCTCTTCATCTAACATTCATGTTCTACTTTATGTTCTGTGCCATGAAATAATTGAATTAACTTTGCTTTTGCAATGAATAATAACGGAATGTTATGTAATATGGTGTCTTAAGAAAATAGTGTTTTCCTCCTCCTCCCCCTCCCTCTGCTTCTATTTTTTAATTCTCCTTTTTCTTCTTCTTCTCCCCTTCTCCTCCTCCTCCTCCTCCTCCTCCTCCTCCTCCTCCTCCTCCTCCTCCTCCTCCTCCTCCTCCTCCTCCTCCTCTCCTCCTCCTCCTCCTCCTCCTCCTCCTCCTCCTCCTCCTCCTCCTCCTCCTCCTCCTCCTCCTCTTCCTCCTCCTCCTCCCTCCTCCCCCTCCTCCTCCTCCTCCTCCTCCTCCTCCTCCTCCTCCTCCTCCTCCTCCTCCTCCTCCTCCTCCTCCTCCTCCCTCCCTCCTCCTCCTCCTCCTCCTCCTCCTCCTCCTCCTCCTCCTCCTCCTCCTCCTCCTCCTCCCCCCTCCTCCTCCTCCTCCTCCTCCTCCTCCTCCTCCTCCTCCTCCTCCTCCTCCTCCTCCTCCTCCCCCTCCTCCCTCCTCCTCCTCCTCCTCCTCCTCCTCCTCCTCCTCCTCCTCCTCCTCCTCCTCCTCCTCCTCCTCCTCCTCCTACTCCTCCTCCTCCTCCTCCTCCTCCTCCTACTCCTACTGCTTCTTCTTCTTTCTTAAAAGGTTTGTCTTTCTTCATTTCAACGCTTTCTCCCCCTTCTTGTTCTACTTTTCTTCAATCTTCTTCATCATCAACGTCTTCTTCATTAACTTTTACTTCTTCTTTACTTTGTCTTCTATATCTTCTCGCCACAATATATCGTCCAATTATCAAGATCAATTTAAGGATTTTACTACCAATTATTTGGTTACGTGAACTCGAAACAAAATAAATAATTGTGCAACTGTAATGTAACACTAAGAAGTATAACTCTGTCATTATTACGTTCGAATTACAACGGTAGGTTATTTCCCTTTGACCATTAATTTGAGAGAATGATTAGTAGATTCGCCGGATTTTAACCGAACAAATTATAATTAGCGTATGTCTACGGTGAATCGGTGACAAATTAATGAGGCGTTATTTTTGCCTCTCTCATTTATGATTGTCTGTCAATATTTTATTCCCTCCACTCAAAATCATTTACTTCTTATATAGATCTAGATATTTAGAAATTTTCTTTTCGTAACACGAATAATTTCATAAAACGAATAGAACATACTGTCGTCTTTATTAAGATCCGTCTAATACTTACGCAAACAGAGTAGGCCTTATCAATGCACCAAGACTATTTACAAACACTCTAAGCAATGATGAATTTCGCCAAATTGATAACAAATCGGGCTTTAACAACGCCTAACAAGCTATTGGAGGGCTGTAGAAACCCGCTTTACGGCTTTACGAGATCGTATTATGTTGATCAGTCACCGACAATCGGCAAAGAGGCCGATAGAGACAGCCCTGACTTCAAGGTTAGCATTGTGAACGGATGGGTGGAGAGCGGTTTTAAGATTTTACCAACTTGTCGTTTGACTGGCCTCTGTCCTGCGTCATCATCCGACCAAGAGATAAGGGCAGTGGTCGAGGGGTAGAGCGTTGGCCTTAAGACATGAGGGTCGTTGGTTTGAATCCTGTAAGAAGCGGTTGCGACTTTTCATAATTCCACATTTGGCGTAAGTACTGGTAATGTATCCAGGAGGCAGAATTGAGAGCAATTAATCTAAGTTGTAAGAAACTACAATCAATGTAAAATAAAATTTGTTTTAAACTAAATTAAGATGTCGTAGCCTAGCAAATATTAAATGCATAGGTTGAGATTTATACTCACTACATGTCAACACTTAAACGCTTAATTGGTGCTCATTAACAATTTTAAAAGCTATCCAGTTGGCTGGTTTAAGCCTCATTCACATTTTATTCAATTAGTGTACAGGGGGCTCTTTTGAGTATCATAGTGCACGTTCCATAGATAATTTCAGTACTAGGCTAGTGTCAATGAAAATCCACTTTGGAAATATGAAAGCATATTTTCTTTGCTTTTTGACATAGGGAGAAATTGTTTAAATTGGGCAATTTCTTATTTTTGTCACTGTTGCTTTTTTAGCAGTCTGCTATGAATATATATTCAAATGACGCATACAAATACTGATGATTGGTTAATTAATTGAAATCTGTGATTCTCTTTAACAGGAGAACCATGAAAATATGCAGGAGCTTGTGAAAGAGTTGCGAGGACGTGTAGGGACAATCATTCAAGGTGAGTTATCTCCCTTTATTCAAGAATTCCAGACAAGAGTCAACTTCCTTACATCTAAAGAACCCTTCACACAAAAATGATGCAGAGGCAGAGTGTCTTAGTTGTATGTTGATAAATATTGGATTAAGAGCAAACCATGACAGAAATACAATTCAATATAGTACATAGAGTATAATCAATTCCTTTGGACTGATATAGAAAATATGTCACATGAATGGACTGTTATCAGGTTGAAAAAACGAGTTCAAAGAGCAAGATTTTTATATGTGAAAACAACCCATTCAAGTGACATATTTTTTATATCAATCAAATGGAGTTGATTATTCTATTCATTTTACTGAACTACATAAAGTTTATTTGCCAAATTATTTCCATTAATGCCAAAAGGAAAATGAAATGGGAGGAGTGAAGCAATTAACCAATATCCATGTCGTTATTTATGCATATGGACATATTTGGGTTTACACACTTCTTAGTGCGTTTTGCAAGCACACAGCCATGACCTTCTAGCAAAGGTTAAAGAAAATAGTTAATTCAAAACTGATATATCATCACTAGTGATGATATGACTTTTTAATGTTATCACTAGTCGATGATTATCATTTAGACAAAATTGAAAATTAAAACACTGAGAAATCCCAGTAGGTATTTCACTGATAGGAATTTATCACAAAATATTCATTATACAGGCCTCTTGCCCAAAATAATCAGCATTACAAATTGATAAGGAGAATTACATGTGAAAATCTTTACATGTATATTGTTTTGTCTACAAATAAACTTTTCTATTCTATTTAACATAACCTTTTTGAATAAATGAGTAAAACATTATCTTGTTGGTTTTTCCCTCTAGGGGGAGGAGAAAAGGCTCGTCAGCGACATGTATCTCGTGGTAAACTACTGCCTAGAGAGAGAATTGCCAAATTGTTAGACCCAGAGTAAGTTATCTTCCTTCTTGTCTTGTCTCATATAACTTTATTCTTTCAAAATGTAATTTTTGAATATAGTTTGATACTTTAAAGTTATTGATGTGAAATGTTGTTTATACTTTCAAAAATGTTATTGCAAAATGAGAGATGATTGCTTCAAACATAAATTTAAATTGGAAGAAAAAAAACAAAATTGTTTCAAATTGGAATTGTTCAAGAAAAGAATTCTGATGAGCCGGCCGGGATACGAACCCGGGACCCTCCTATCACGAAGCAGACACCCAACCACTGAACCAAAGTTCCCATGTGTATTAATGCTGTTTAAATCAAACAGTTTATAACATGTTGTATACTGTATATTTGCAGGTCCCCTTTTCTAGAATTAAGCCAGCTGGCTGGTTACCAGTTATATAAGGGAGAGGAGGTACCAGCTGGGGGAATAATAACTGGTATAGGACGAGTGGCTGGGTAAGTTTTGTACACTTTACTATTGTTTGTTATGTGCGCTAAGGTTGTAGAATAAGACTAGAATTAAGCCAGCTGGCTGGTTACCAGTTATATAAGGGAGAAGAGGTACCGGCTGGCGGAATAATAACGGGTATCGGACGAGTGGCTGGGTAAGTTTTGTACACTTTACTAAAGGTCCCGGGTTTGAGTCCCGATCTGGAACCATGGATTCATGTATGAAAGGGTTGTAAGTGGCTACTATCGCTTTTCAATTATGATGCACTGACCGGTTTATTGATTGAGGAGTATCACACGCTTAATTGCCCATCAGGGAAGGTCAAGTCGGGTAGAACTATCTTTTGGCATCAATAAAAACAAATTATTCTAAGGCAGGTCATTCACAGATGAAAGGAAACTTTGAAATTGAATTCTGATTTCTTTGAAACTGTATATCAGCTGTACTGTTTAAAAAACAATCTGGAGAAAAGCCATCAAAATTTAAACTATTTTGTATTTAAGTCTAAAAGTCTATGTACAATAGATAATTGTGAATTCCAATCCTAAAATGTCACAACCGTTTTGAGATCCACTTCATAGCTACTGTTTATACTCAGATTTATTAACACTTTCTGATCATTTTTGTTTTCAGAAGGTATTTTTTAAGAAAAATTATACCACAACACAAAAACCATTGTTTCAATGGCATTTTATTTTGACTTTTAAATTATATCATGTGTGAACAAGGCAGCTTGAGATAATTTGACTAATCAGACAAAAGACAAGGACCACCTGACAAAACAAAGGCCGAACTATGTCCTTAACAATCAGTAGAGGGGCCTCCGTGGCCTAGTGGTTAGAGTACAGAACTATGTCCTTAACAATCAGTAGAGGGGCCTCCGTGGCCTAGTGGTTAGAGTACAGAACTATGTCCTTAACAATCAGTAGAGGGGCCTCCGTGGCCTAGTGGTTAGAGTACAGAACTATGTCCTTAACAATCAGTAGAGGGGCCTTTGTGGCCTAGTGGTTAGAGTACAGAACTATGTCCTTAACAATCAGTAGAGGGGCCTCCGTGGCCTAGTGTTTAGAGTACAGAACTATGTCCTTAACAATCGGTAGAGGGGCCTCCGTGGCCTAGTGGTTAGAGTACAGAACTATGTCCTTAACAATCAGTAGAGGGGCCTCCGTGGCCTAGTGGTTAGAGTACAGAACTATGTCCTTAACAATCAGTAGAGGGGCCTCCGTGGCCTAATGGTTTGAGTACAGAACTATGTCCCTAACAATCAGTAGAGGGGCCTCCGTGGCCTAGTGTTTAGAGTACAGAACTATGTCCTTAACAATCAGTAGAGGGGCCTCCGTGGCCTAGTGGTTAGAGTACAGAACTATGTCCTTAACAATCAGTAGAGGGGCCTCCGTGGCCTAGTGAGTACAGAACTATGTCCTTAACAATCAGTAGAGGGGCCTCCGTGGCCTAGTGGTTAGAGTACAGAACTATGTCCTTAACAATCAGTAGAGGGGCCTCCGTGGCCTAGTGTTTAGAGTACAGAACTATGTCCTTAACAATCGGTAGAGGGGCCTCCGTGGCCTAGTGGTTAGAGTACAGAACTATGTCCTTAACAATCAGTAGAGGGGCCTCCGTGGCCTCCGTGGCCTAATGGTTTGAGTACAGAACTATGTCCTTAACAATCAGTAGAGGGGCCTTTGTGGCCTAGTGGTTAGAGTACAGAACTATGTCCTTAACAATCAGTAGAGGGGCCTCCGTGGCCTAGTGTTTAGAGTACAGAACTATGTCCTTAACAATCGGTAGAGGGGCCTCCGTGGCCTAGTGGTTAGAGTACAGAACTATGTCCTTAACAATCAGTAGAGGGGCCTCCGTGGCCTAGTGGTTAGAGTACAGAACTATGTCCTTAACAATCAGTAGAGGGGCCTCCGTGGCCTAGTGGTTAGAGTACAGAACTATGTCCTTAACAATCAGTAGAGGGGCCTCAGTGGCCTAGTGGTTAGAGTACAGAACTATGTCCTTAACAATCAGTAGAGGGGCCTCCGTGGCCTAGTGGTTAGAGTACAGAACTATGTCCCTAACAATCAGTAGAGGGGCCTCCGTGGCCTAGTGGTTAGAGTACAGAACTATGTCCCTAACAATCAGTAGAGGGGCCTCCGTGGCCTAGTGGTAAGAGTACAGAACTATGTCCTTAACAATCAGTAGAGGGGTCTCCGTGGCCTAGTGGTTAGAGTACAGAACTATGTCCTTAACAATCAGTAGAGGGGTCTCCGTGGCCTAGTGGTTCGAGTACAGAACTATGTCCTTAACAATCAGTAGAGGGGCCTCCGTGGCCTAGTGGTTAGAGTACAGAACTATGTCCTTAACAATCAGTAGAGGGGCCTCCGTGGCCTAATGGTTTGAGTACAGAACTTGAAATCACATGGCCCCTCTCGGGTTCAAATCCTGAGAGGGATATGGATTTTCATGAGAGGCAGTCTCCCGAATGACTTACGGAATGCCGATGGTTCTACCCGCCTTGACCAGCCCTTGTGGGCAGTTGAGTATGGGGTCTTCATCATCGCATCATAAAAAAAACAATCAATCAGTAGAGAATTAAGACATTGCATAGATATGTATATATAAAAAGCCTCAACTCAAAAAAATAGAAACAGTTCCCCATTTAAGCAAAGTAAGGCTGATAGTCTTTCAATAATACACCCCACATGATAAAACAATTCAGAATTTCTTGACAATATATTTTTGCAGAGTTGAATGCATGATCGTCACAAATGACCCAACTGTAAAAGGCGGATCTTACTATCCAATTACTGTAACAAAGCATCTCAGGGCCCAAGAAATTGCTCAACAAAACAATCTACCGTGTATTTATCTAGGTAAGTCAGGGCTTTTTTTCTTTGAATTGGGAAGGGTCTAGGCCTGTTAATTTTGAGAAGATTTATCGCTGAAATTGTTGAATTGGGAAAAGCTGGTGTGACTTTGAATTTTTGGAAAACTACATGATTTTGAAAGCATTCCCAATTGGGAAGGTGCCTTTTATAGGCCCCTGTTGTATAACTAGAAAAAGCCCAGTAAGATGACAAAAAGTTTCTTCTTCCACTATTGTGTTTTTATATTTTTTGGTCTTCGATTGCTTTCAGTTATCATTATTTTTTTATCATTATTATCATTATTAATGTTGTTATTATTTTTATTTTATTTTATTTTTTTCTCAATATTTTCAATTAAGATTTTATACTTTTTTATTGATCTAGGACTTTATGTTTTCCTTCTCTACATAAAGATGTTAATATTATTATTGTCATTTTCATTATCATTATCATTATTAGAGGTTTTTGTCACATCAAACAGTATTTCAGTTATCGTTTGATGCCCTGCTTTAAATGATGGAGGAAGAACCCCTTCTTTACTGCCCACAAAGTAAAACCGTTAGCATTCTGTCGGTCAACCAGGAGACATCTGTTCAATATACTGACCAATATTAATATTTTGTTTTGAGAGATAAGATTAACCACACTTTGTATTCTACAGTCGATTCTGGTGGTGCTAATCTTCCAAGACAAGCAGATGTGTTCCCTGACAGAGACCATTTTGGTAGAATCTTCTACAATCAAGCCAACATGTCCGCAAAAAAGATACCACAAGTATGACATTTAACCATTAGAATTCTGGGTAGTTTTCTAGAAATATATTTTTGTGTTGTCTGCTCTCCATAACCTTAGATATCTGCTTAATTTTGATGAGGAAAGATACTCAGGGTAGCAATCATATTAGATCACAGGCCAGCTGCCAATTTACTTTGCAGGTGACCTGGATCTAACCTGATTGCATAAGCATGAAATTGCTTCCAGCACTATAAGGGTTAAAAAAAAATTAATTATTATTATCTCTTTCCCTTCTACACTTATAATTGATTTCTTTAAGATAAGCTGCGAAATACTGATTGCTACATTGAACTAATCACTTATGGCACATAAAGAAAGTAAAGGTAAATGATTTCTCCATTTAAACCTGTACAGTGAACCCTCGTTTATCCGAACATGTCTGTTCCCAACAAAATGTCCGGTTTACCGAATAATCCGGACTAATGAAGCAGAGCATGTTCTTATTTATATTTAGACATAAACGGTCTGTATGAGCGGTGTATACTTATAACTCTTTAGCAAACGCCAAATTGCCGACCGTCCCAAATTGAAAGAGTTTGCAGAAGACATATCAAAACGTGATGAAATTCAAAGATAATCTTCTGATATGGCAGAAAACATTGTGGGAAAAGGAGAAATTGCTCGTCACGAGCAATTTCTCCTTTACCCACATTGTTTTCAAAAGTCGTCTGCAATAAACTGGTCCAATAATTCTGTTCCCTTACAATTTTGTTCGGATTGCGAGACATCCGGATAATCGGGGTCCGGATAAACGAGGGTTCACTGTTCTTCAATTCCTGGCATAGCAACAATGATTTCTCCCTCTAGATCGTTAATTCATCACATTTCAATTAATGTGTGTGTGATAATTTCACATTGACTTATCATTTGTGGTATGAATTTTCCCTCTATACCCTCAATTCAACACACTTGAGAAATGTGTGGTATGATAACTTCTTTTTGTCCTATAGTTTATAGCATACACATAATGGTTTCTCCATCAGGATCTTCAATTCATCACACTCTTGATTAATGTATTGTTTGATAATTTCTCATTGACCTATCTTCAATTCATCACACTCTTGAATAATGTATTGTTTGATAATTCCTCATTGGCCTATCTTCAATTCATCACACTCTTGAATAATGTATTGTTTGATAATTTCTCATTGACCTATCTTCAATTCATCACACTCTTGAATAATGTATTGTTTGATAATTCCTCATTGGCCTATCTTCGATTCATCACACTCTTGAATAATGTATTGTTTGATAATTTCTCATTGACCTATCTTCGATTCATCACACTCTTGAATAATGTATTGTTTGATAATTTCTCATTGACCTATCTTCAATTCATCACACTCTTGAATAATGTATTGTTTGATAATTTCTCATTGGCCTATCTTCAATTCATCACACTCTTGAGTAATGTATTGTTTGATAATTTCTCATTGGCCTATCTTCAATTCATCACACTCTTGAATAATGTATTGTTTGATAATTCCTCATTGGCCTATCTTCAATTCATCACACTCTTGAATAATGGATTGTTTGATAATTTCTCATTGACCTATTTTCAATTCATCACACTCTTGAATAATGTATTGTTTGATAATTTCTCATTGACCTATCTTCAATTCATCACACTCTTGAATAATGTATTGTTTGATAATTTCTCATTGACCTACCTTCAGTTCAACACACTCTTGAATAATGTATTGTTTGATAATTTCTCATTGACCTATCTTCAATTCATCACACTCTTAAATAATGTATTGTTTGATAATTTCTCATTGACCTATCTTCAATTCATCACACTCTTGAATAATGTATTGTTTGAAAATTTCTCATTGACCTATCTTCAATTCATCACACTCTTGAATAATGTATTGTTTGATAATTTCTCATTGACCTATCTTCAATTCATCACACTCTTGAATAATGAATTGTTTGAAAATTTCTCATTGACCTATCTGCAATTCATCACACTCTTGAATAATGTATTGTTTGATAATTTCTCATTGACCTATCTTCAATTCATCACACTCTTGAATAATGTATTGATTGATAATTTCTCATTGACCTATTTTCAATTCATCACACTCTTGAATAATGTATTGTTTGATAATTTCTCATTGACCTATCTTCAATTCATCACACTCTTAAATAATGTATTGTTTGATAATTTCTCATTGACCTATCTTCAATTCATCACACTCTTGAATAATGTATTGTTTGATAATTTCTCATTGACCTATCTTCAATTCATCACACTCTTGAATAATGTATTGATTGATAATTTCTCATTGACCTATTTTCAATTCATCACACTCTTGAATAATGTATTGTTTGATAATTTCTCATTGACCTATCTTCAATTCATCACACTCTTGAATAATGTATTGTTTGATAATTCCTCATTGGCCTATCTTCAATTCATCACACTCTTGAATAATGTATTGTTTGATAATTTCTCATTGACCTATCTTCAATTCATCACACTCTTGAATAATGTATTGTTTGATAATTTCTCATTGACCTATCTTCAATTCATCACACTCTTGAATAATGTATTGTTTGATAATTTCTCATTGACCTATCTTCAATTCATCACACTCTTGAATAATGTATTGTTTGATAATTCCTCATTGGCCTATCTTCAATTCATCACACTCTTGAATAATGTATTGTTTGATAATTTCTCATTGACCTATCTTCAATTCATCACACTCTTGAATAATGTATTGATTGATAATTTCTCATTGACCTATCTTCAATTCATCACACTCTTGAATAATGTATTGTTTGATAATTTCTCATTGACCTATCTTCAATTCATCACACTCTTAAATAATGTATTGTTTGATAATTTCTCATTGACCTATCTTCAATTCATCACACTCTTGAATAATGTATTGTTTGAAAATTTCTCATTGACCTATCTTCAATTCATCACACTCTTGAATAATGTATTGTTTGATAATTTCTCATTGACCTATCTTCAATTCATCACACTCTTAAATAATGTATTGTTTGATAATTTCTCATTGACCTATCTTCAATTCATCACACTCTTGAATAATGTATTGTTTGAAAATTTCTCATTGACCTATCTTCAATTCATCACACTCTTGAATAATGTATTGTTTGATAATTTCTCATTGACCTATCTTCAATTCATCACACTCTTGAATAATGTATTGTTTGATAATTTCTCATTGACCTATCTTCAATTCATCACACTCTTGAATAATGTATTGTTTGATAATTTCTCATTGACCTATTTCAATTCATCACACTCTTGAATAATGTATTGTTTGATAATTTCTCATTGACCTATCTTCAATTCATCACACTCTTAAATAATGTATTGTTTGATAATTTCTCATTGACCTATCTTCAATTCATCACACTCTTGAATAATGTATTGTTTGATAATTTCTCATTGGCCTATCTTCAATTCATCACACTCTTGAATAATGTATTGTTTGATAATTTCTCATTGACCTATCTTCAATTCATCACACTCTTGAATAATGTATTGATTGATAATTTCTCATTGACCTATTTTCAATTCATCACACTCTTGAATAATGTATTGTTTGATAATTTCTCATTGACCTATCTTCAATTCATCACACTCTTGAATAATGTATTGTTTGATAATTTCTCATTGACCTATCTTCAATTCATCACACTCTTGAATAATGTATTGTTTGATAATTCCTTTCTCATTGACCTATCTTCAATTCATCACACTCTTGAATAATGTATTGTTTGATAATGTATCTCATTGACCTAATTCATTCTCTTGAATAATGTATTGTTTGATAATTTCTCATTGACCTATCTTCAATTCATCACACTCTTGAATAATGTATTGATTGATAATTTCTCATTGACCTATCTTCAATTCATCACACTCTTGAATAATGTATTGTTTGATAATTTCTCATTGACCTATCTTCAATTCATCACACTCTTGAATAATGTATTGTTTGATAATTTCTCATTGGCCTATCTTTATCAAACAATACATTATTCAAGAGTGTGATGAATTGAAGATCCTGATGGAGAAATCATTGTGTGTATGCTATAAACACAAAGCTATGGCACACAAACAATGATTTCTCCCACTAGATCTTCAATTCATAGCACTTAACATAACTCATATGATCCAAGCTGTAATTGTGTTACAGTAAAATGATATATCTATGTCTGGATCATCTGGGCTTGGCACTTAAATAAAGTATGGTGTTATAAGTTCTCCCTAACCTATAATTCATGACGCACAAAGAAGGGTTTCTCCTTCTATAACTTCATTTCTTGCACTAACATAAAGTACATATATGGTCAAATGTTTTCTCCCCAACTAAGAAATCATGACACTTAAGTAATGGCTTCTCCCTTTGGTTCTAAGACTCATGGGGCTAAAATAAGATTTTTAAATAATTATTTTTCCCTGTCACAGGTAGCAGTGGTGCTGGGTTCCTGCACAGCGGGAGGTGCCTATGTTCCAGCAATGGCAGACGAGAGTATAATAGTGAAGAAACAGGGAACCATATTTCTGGGAGGACCCCCCTTGGTAAATACAATAACTTTTTTAAACCTATGCTATTTAATGGGAGTTTTGAGTGGTTCCCCCTTAGTAAATATGATATGATTGAATTTTTAACCTATTCTAGAATATGGGAGTTTTTGAGTGGTTCTCTCTTGGTAAATATGATTATATTTTGAAATCTATTCTAAAATATGGGAGTTTTTGAGTGGTACCCCCTTGGTAGATATGATTTTATTTTTAAACCAATACTATTATATGGAAGTTTTTGAGTGGTCCAAAATGAATGCAACAGGGTACAGCAAACAATCGCTCTCTCTTTATGTTTTTTTATTTAAACCATTGTGAGTAATTGGCTCTGGCGAGCAACTTATCCTTTTCAATTTTTCAGTGTTTTTTAACAAGTGTAACAAAACAAAATTCTTTTTACTGTCTGCTTAGGCTTTCACTTTGGACCAGTTACTAATGTTTACTAGGTACACAATGCATAACAAGGTGTTTATACATTATATGTGAGGGAACTGGTTGAATTTACACAACCTAAGATACATGAAGCCGTCACTGTGGCCTAATGGTAAAGGTGTCTGCCACGGGACAGGGAGGACGAAGTTTCGAGCCCCACGAGGGGCGTTGGTCCGGGGAATGTTTCTTATGGGACTAGCTGCGAAATGACCAGTTCCTGAGCCGCAACCTAGTTCAATTTTAATGGTTACCGACTAATATCTGCTAGGTCACTGGCATAAAGATATAAGTTGGGAGGCACTTGGTATAATCAGTGAAAAGTTTCTCATAAGTCAGAACTGGCTGGCCCTTTCAATAGGGGTGACACTATAAATAGAGAATAGATGGTTGGTGTCGTGAATCGGAAATGTTATCGGGCAAGGCTTAGGAATATTATCCGGTGAGCCGAAGGCGAAACGGATAATAATCTGAAGCCGAGCCCGATTACTTTTCCCATTCAAAGACACCAACCATCTATTCTGTTTATCCTGTTACGTTTAATCATTCTTTCAAACAAACAAAATGTAAATAAAACACGACATATTTTAGGTAAGGGCTGCTACAGGGGAAGAAGTTTCTGCAGAAGATTTGGGCGGAGCTGACTTGCATTGCAGGTGTGATGAATTTAATCTTTTCTCTTTGATTTGTTTTGTTTTATTTCAATCGCACATCACCAAAGCCCCTGTCCTAGTGGGTTTGAATCAAGGTAACCTTTTCATGAAATGGTTTGTTTATATGGGGTTTAATGCTGTTTCAAGAGTATGTCAGTTAGTTTACTGCTTTTCTTGATTTGACTAGTACAAGGCAGGGCTCTGCATAGTATTGCCCAAGTAAATGTGTGATTTAACCCATATGAATCCATAAAATACTTACAATAACACCCTTTTTCATTGATTTGTGGTTTTTCCAACATCTAATTTTAGTAAGTTGTGGTTTTTCCATCATCTAATTTTAGTAAGTTGTGGTTTTTACAACATCTATGCTTTAGTAAGTTGTGGGTTTTACAATATCTAATTTTAGTAAGTTGTGGTTTTGACAATATCTAATTTTAGTAAGTTGTGGTTTTTCCAACATCTAATTTTAGTAAGTTGTGGTTTATACAACATCTATGTTTTAGTAAGTTGTGGTTTTTACAATATCCAATTTTAGTAAGTTGTGGTTTTTCCAACATCTAATTTTAGTAAGTTGTGGTTTTAACAACATCTATGTTTTAGTAAGTTGTGGTTTTTACAATATCTAATTTTAACAAGTTGTGGTTTTTCCATCATCTATATTTAGTAAATTGTGGTTTTTTCGACATCTATTTTTAGTAAATCGGGTGTAACAGACTATTATGCCCAGGATGATGCCCATGCCTTACATCTAGCCAGGAACGTCATCCGTAACGTTAACTATAAGAAGGATCCCCAGGTTTATATAGTCTTCGTTAATTTATTATTTTATGAATACAGGTTGTTTTTTTTTAATGATTATCCTACATTCATTACGAACTATTTATTTACTATCGTTAACTCATTACAAATTTTCTATTTATCATCATTCATTCTTTTTAAATTATTATTTTTTTTGTTTAACCAAATACATTTTAAAAACTGGCTCTGAAGAATAGTCACTGAAGATTTGACTTTGAAAAATTGACACTGAATAATTGACACTGAAAAATTGACTTTGAAGATTTGACTTTGAAAAATTGACTTTGAAAAACTGACACTGAATAATTGACACTGAAGAATTGATGCTGAAGAAATAACACTGAAGTATTGACGCTGAAAAAGTAATGTTAAAGAATTGATCCTGAAAAATTGACTCTGAAGAATTGAAACAAAGAAATGACACTGAAGAATTGACACTGAAAAAGTGGCGCTGAAAAATTGACACTGAAAATTTTTTGATATGGCGTTAAACCCCTATATAAAACAATAAAATACAACAATTTTTATTTCCCGTAATTGAGACATCTGGCCCATAATACAAGTATATTGTCACATTTTGAAAATCTTTGTTCAGATTACGGTTCAGGCCCCCGAGGAACCTCTCTTCCCGGCAGAAGACCTTTACGGAATTGTTGGCGCCAATCTTAAAAAGACATATGATGTTAGAGAGGTAAGTGTTTGGTTTCTTTCCTATTTTAATTGGAGTTCAACCCATTACCAAACAATAACAACATTTGACCTGTCTGATTCGATTTTGTTTTTTTATGCAGGGAATTAGAGGGCTTGACCCATTAACAAACAATATCGAAATTTGACCAATTTGTTGCAGATGACTCTTAACGAGCAATTTCTCCTTTTTCCACAATGTTTTCTGCCCAAGCAGAAAATTATTTTTCTATTTCATCACATTTTGTAATGTTGTATGCAAACTCTTTCACTTTTTAAATTATATCAAACTTCTTATTGAATCTATAAGTACAAGGCTTGGCAATTCTCTTTTAAAAATTCTGGTTTGCCTATAGACATTGTATTAAGAAATGAAAGTTTGCGTTTGGATACTGAACCGTTAGTAATCAGGTCTCACTCTAATCCTTGATAACCTCTGCAGATCCCATACATGTAAACATAGTTTTACCAATTGTCTTGCTTTTGAAATTTTGTTATGCTGTCAAAAGTGTTTTAAATGATATGGTTTCAGCAATTATCAAACAATAACAACATTTTACCAGGACTCTGGAAAACATTGTGGGAAAAGGAGAAATTGCTCTTAATGAGAAGACTATTTTTCATTTTCATCCCATTTTGAAATGTCATCTGCAAACTATTTCACTTTGGGACAGTCAACAATTCAGCCTTTAGTAAAGTGTTAATGCAATGTCAACAACCTTCAGTTATATAACAGCTTTCCTTGGATTCTCTTGTACTAGTTCTGAAGTGTCTTGCATACAGATTCTCCCACATTGATGGATAAGTTCAAATCTGAGAACACATTAAGTAACAAGTTGGCCATTTTAACCACAAGGCCATGAAGAATACCCTTATCAAAAGCTTGAAGATCGATAAATATGATTTATATTCCATTTTTCAAAGAATGCACTCAGGCCCATTCTGGTACTGTAGATTGGCTAGAGAGATTGATAAAAAACTAATTACAAACTACATTTCTTTAAGCGGTACAATGATATTGATATTTGATGCTAGAGTATAGAAACCAGTGTGGCAAAATAAGATTTCTTCAAATGTGCTTTTTCTTCCCTTGCGACAATGGTTTCTTTTTGAAGATCATTATATATAGACTATTCTGTCTTTGCTTGACATACAGAATGCAAATGGTTTTATCCTATTCTAACCACCTTGATCAGCCCTTATGTTTGGATTTTTCCTGCATCAGCATCAGCCAGGAAAGCAACATACAGTCTAACTTGTGTTAAGCAGCCACCCTTTTAAGCAGCCAACCTGCCTTAAACAACCACTACAGAAGTCCCATTGTTAGATTTATAGTGTAAATCAATTTGTGTTAAGCAGCCAATCTGTCTTAAACAGCCAATTTACTCTGTCCCATAGGCTGGCCTTTTAACACAAGTTTGACTGTATCTGAAATACTGTTAATGTCATGTAAAACATGTATAAATTAAACTAAGTATAAGTTGTAACTTTGGCTTTTAATTGGACGAATTATACCCAATTCTGGGGCCTCCGTGGCCTAGTGGTTAGAGTACAGAACTTGAAATCACATGGCCCCTCTCCGCATGGGTTCAAACCCTGAGAGGGATATGGATTTTCATGAGAGGCAGTCTCCCGACTGACTTACGGAATGCCGATGGTTCTACCCGTCTTGACCAGCCCTTGTGGGCAGTTGAGAATGGGGTCTTCCTCCATCATAAATAGTCGGGCATCGCTACATAACTGAAATAATGTTGATGTGATGTAAAATCCATATAAAAAAATATATATATATACCCAATTCTGTACATATTGTACCTGAGAGAATACAAGAAATGTTCTGTTCTGATGAATAGGTTAGGAAGCTGTGATGGATGAAACTTTCCTTTTTCAGAAATCAAGACTTTATTATTTATGGATAAACTAATGTTAGTTTTATTCCCACAGGTAATTAGTAGAATAGTAGATGGAAGCAAGTTTGATGAATTTAAGGCTATGTATGGAGAGACTCTCGTGACAGGTTAGTATGTTGTTGATTTTATTGCTCTATTTCTTAACAATATAATTAACATACTTGACAAACAATCGGTTTTCTAGAGCAAAGAGACAAAGAGAAGAAATACAGAGAAAGAAAGATAGGAGATACAGACAAATAAAAGGTTTACAATGCATATTGACATTTTTCATGATAACATAGATCTTACGTGTATATCTATATCATTAGAAGGCAAACTTTTTAAGAATAACAGTCAATTTTGAAATCGAGAAGTAATGGCTGGTTCTGTATTACATATCTTACATCTGCCCATTGTTCGTGGCTCGAGGGTTGTGATTTTGTATACTTATGCATATTCCAAGCTAAACGTAAACTTTGTGTTAGGCCATGTATGGAAAGAATAAACTGTTTGGTTTTACGTCAATGTTTGTTTGGTATTGGGTTATCCCTCTCTCCCTTATGGGAGTTTGTGACAGGTTCAAATTTAAGGTGAAGACTCCTAGCCCACCAAGGTTTTTTTTTTCTTAATGGAATGAGTACAAAACTTTAAAACACATGGTCACATTCACTTACTGACTTAATTTTGGATTTGAGCTTTTGGCGTGATCCAATGGTCACGGTGATAAAATTTTACCCTAGGTTTGCAGAAGACAGTGGTCAGGGGGTAAAGTGTTGGCCTTGGGACACAAGGGTTGTGGGTAAAAATCTCGTGAGTAGCAAGATTCTCCTTGCAATCGTTCATTAATCCACATTATTGCGAGAGTACAGGTCATATATCCAGGAAGCAGAATAGAAAGTGATTAGTTGTGAGGCGTTAGTTGTAAGAAACTGTTTGACACTCGATGTAAAATAAAATGGAATTAATTCACAAATTGAAGTTTTGTTCCACATAAAAAATGTTATTCTTTTAACCCTTATGCCATAATAAGGAATCACTGATAAACAAACTCTGTTTAACCTTGGACTTTTCTGTAAAAATGCTTTCCAAGAAAGAAGGACATTTATGTCTAGACAGACTAGTAAGTTTTATTTATTACTTGGATGTAAGGTCTTTTTGATCCACTCTCATTCAAATATGTACTAATCCTTTTAACCGTCTCAAATATATTGTAATTTGTATGTGATTTACTTCATATTTATATTGTTTATTTATGTTCATGCATGTAATTGTGAACGTGTTTGAACTATGAGCCTATGTGCCTAAGTTCTAATAAAATTATGTTATGTTATGTTATGTTATGTCATAATACCACGGTGCAATGCTTCTACAGAAAAGACCGTAGGAAACTACTGTCAATAAAGGAAAACTTAATGATTGGTATTTTTATCTTTCATCATTTGTAAAATGTGATTATAGGTTTATACTCACAGGAAAAATAAAATGAAAACCGATCAGGAATTTGATAAATGCATTTTTTTATGAATTTTTTACCAATTAAAAACTTTAGGAGCTGGCTTTCATTAATTCAGTGCTTTATGTGTTGTAAGTGAACTTAGTAATCACTGTCTATTGGAGTTTTTCCAAAATGTTTTTGTAAAGAATTTATAGTTCATGGTTGATTTTCATGATGGTATTTCTTTCCTGCCAGGTTTTGCTAGGTTATGGGGATATCCAGTAGGGATTGTCGGAAATAATGGTGTCTTGTTTGCTGAATCTGCCCAAAAGGTAATTTATTTATAATACAGAGTACCTCATATAATAAATAATTTCGGGGTTAAAGAGACAATCTCACAGATTTTGTTATGTGAGTAGTAAATGTTCAAATGATGATTATTACATTCCTTGTCACTAATCACCAAACAACATGTCTTATTTATCTCTATTTTAAAGTCACAGACCTTGTATGTATTCATTAAGAAATGTTAAACAAGCGTCTTGGCCTTTCAGTTATTTGATGCCAAACTCTTATTCTTTCCAATCATTCTGCAGGAGGATTATAAAGTATGTGCATGCATAGCCAAATAATATTTAGATCAACCCATGAAAAATAAAGGATTTACAATTTAATTTTCTTTAATGTATTTATCTTTCAGGGAACTCACTTTATAGAGTTGTGTTGTCAGCGAAATATTCCTCTACTTTTTCTTCAAAATATTACTGGTATGTATTTCATATGTTTTGTGTTTTTTTGTTGTTTTTTTACTGTGTTTAAGCATCATGTAAACAAAAGATATTTATAATTAAAAATATGATATTCCTTGCTCATAGTTGATGGAGAAAGTCTCTTAACTTAACCCTTTCCCAGTCAATAATGACATTTGACCACTTTGTTGCAGACGACTTTAGAAAACATTGTGGGAAACGGAGAAATTGCTCGTGACGAGCAATTTCTCCTTTACCCACAATGTTTTCTGCCCTATCAGAAGACTATTTTCCAATTTTCATTACAATTTGAAATGTCGTCTGCAAACTCTTTCAATTTGGGACAGTCGAAAATTTGTTGTTTTGGAAAGGGTTAATTGCCCATAAGGATGATCAAGTGGTTGGCGGTCGTTTTCCCGACACAACATTTCCCCGATGTGAATTCATATAGCGGTTAGAGCAAATGGAGATTTCTACTGATATGAGATACGATTCAACCCCTAACTTTATTATATGTCCTTATCTGTAATAATCAGGTTTATCTAATGGCAATTAAAACACCTGTGAAATAATTTGGAAGCCGCCATATTTCCTCTTGCAAGCCTACTTTCGTTTTACTTTTCTTTTCAAAGGAAAATGTCAAATGTAATATCTGAACAGTCGTCTAATTTGATTAAGGAAACAGAAATAAGTCACAACTGATAATTTCACTACTACAGTGTCATATCAAGGGTTGAAGGGTTCAATGCAATACTATAGTAAGTGCTTAATACTTCATATTTATGAAGCACTTACTATAGTCTTGCAATGAACCCTTGATATGAGTTACCGACCAAAAATAATGGTTTTAAATGATGTTCATTACTTCGACATTCATTGAACTACCCAACATGGACACTCATAGGAAATGTACTATTAGCCAGGTGCCCGTTTTACTAAACAGTTTACACTTAAGATTTGCGTAAGTCTAAAACAACAAGTCCTTTTATTTCAATATTTGGCAAAGCAATATTGCAAAGTAACACATCATTGGAATCGTCTCTCCGGGACGCTTCCAATGACGTGTCACATTGCAATATTGTACTTTCATTGAAGATATTATCCATGTTAATCAATTATGACTTACGCAAACGTTTTCCGTAAGTTGTTTAGTAAAACGGGCCCAAGGACACTTAATTCATAGTATACGAGGTATATTAAAGTTTGTAACCCTACACTTATATACAAGATATATTAAAGTTTGTAACCCTACACTTATATACGAGGTATATTAAAGTTTGTTACCCTACACTTATATACGAGATATATTAAAGTTTGACAAACCCTACACTTATATACGAGGTATATTAAAGTTTGTAACCCTACACTTATATACGAGGTATATTAAAGTTTGTAACCCTACACTTATATACGAGGTATATTAAAGTTTGTAACCCTACACTTATATACGAGGTATATTAAAGTTTGTAACCCTACACTTATATACGAGGTATATTAAAGTTTGTAACCCTACACTTATATACGAGGTATATTAAAGTTTGTAACCCTACACATATATATGAGGTATATTAAAGTTTGTAACCCTACACTTATATACGAGGTATATTAAAGTTTGTAACCCTACACTTATATACGAGATATATTAAAGTTTGTAACCCTACACTTATATATGAGGTATATAAAAGTTTGTAACCCTACACTTATATACGAGGTATATGAAAGTTTGTAACCCTACACTCATATACGAGGTATATTAAAGTTTGTAACCCTACACTTATATACGAGGTATATTTATCAGGTTAAGAAGATACGTGAGTAGTTATAATCGAGTTTGTCCCTTTGACACATCTGCCAGGGAAGTCTATTTAACTTTTCTGTGCCAAAAGGATGAATTGCAATGTAAAATGCACCATATATGATGAGACAGTTTTTGATGCTCCCGTGATATTTTTGACTCAGTTTTATCATTGCTTGAACAATATAGAAATTATCGACCATAAAATAAGTGCTTAATATCGAAATTATCGACCATGAAATAAGTGCTTAATATCGAAATTATCGACCATAAAATAAGTGCTTATTGCAAGCAGTTCTTTTTTATTCTATTTATTTTCTTTCCTATTTCAAGATTAAATGTACATTTGTTAGCATATTCCCTCTTTACAAGATTTTCTGACTGATTGAAAAGAAAACGAAAGATGAGAGGTTCGAGGTAACAAAAAAGTATTCACATTTACATGCTTCCATTTCTAGGTTTTATGGTAGGCAGAGATGCAGAAGCAGGTGGTATTGCTAAACATGGCGCCAAAATGGTCACTGCCGTGGCGTGCGCCCGCGTGCCCAAATTAACGCTGATTGTAGGTGGATCATACGGAGCTGGGAATTATGGGATGTGTGGACGTGCTTACAGGTATGGTCATCATACAAAACTTTGACTGTTTTGTGTTGTATCATTTTTGTACAGGATTGAATGCTTTTTTATCAAGATTTACTTAGGTCTTGGGGACAGGATACCTACTCATTCTTCAAGGATCTCCAGTAAAACTGGCCTTTGACTGATCCTGGGTTATCTAGTAGAAATTTCATGCCAATAGCGGATTGAAAGATTACAATGGTATGTGCAATGTGTTTAAGTTAATGATAATTATCGGAATGGATGTTACATTTTTACATTACTTTTTGACAAGTCACTTCTAATAGACAATAATGGAAATAAGAGATTTTTCTCTTTTATGTGTTATCCTTGATATTGGTTTACTTCTGACATGGTTCATAACACAATTCTTTAAATCCAGTATTTTATTCAAGGTACTGTTTATATACTAAGATGTATGTGTTGTTAATTTTTATCTTGTTGCTCAATATTGAAATAAATCTATCTGTCTAATGGTAATCGTCAAAATTTGGTTTTTCTAATAATTTTTAAAATAGATTCATGGGATAGTCTTTGATGGGAAAGTCACTTTCTTTAAAATGTAGTTTAACCCTTAACCAAACGCCAAATTTTCGACTTTCCCAAATTGAAAGAGTTTGTTGACAACATTTCCAAATGTGATGAAATTGAAAACTTAATCTTCTGATAGGGCAGAAAACATTGTTGGAAAAGGAGAAATTGCTTGTTGAGAGCAATTTCCTCTTTTCCCACAATGTTTTCCAGAGTGGTCTGCAACAAACTGGTCAAATGTCATTATTGTTTGATAATGGGTTAACTGCCTCTATTTGTTTGCTTTCTACAGCCCAAGGTTTCTGTACATGTGGCCAAATGCCCGCATATCTGTAATGGGTGGAGAGCAGGCAGCCGGAGTGTTGGCCCAGATAACTCGGGAACAAAGAGCGCGGGAGGGAAAACCTGTGAGTTTTAGTTTAAACTTATTTCATTTACAATCTTTATTAAGCAAATGGATCAAAGAAAGTAAAATCAGGCAAGCTTAAATGTTTCTTAAATGACGGTCTTGCAGCCCCCTGTCAGTTACTTATTTAGTTAATATGCTATTTCCTTTTAAAATTCATTCTGCTTGCACTTTTTGAATATTCAATTATGATTTTGATAAAATAATTTTCCTTTTTTTGATTGACCAATTAGCAAATAAAAAAGATATGCCATTGCATTTACTGGTCATTGATTTTCTTTATAAACTTTATTTAAGTGGACAGAAGAGGAGGAAAAAGCCCTGAAAGATCCAGTTATAAAAAAGTATGAGATGGAAGGAAGTCCATACTTTTCTAGTGCAAGGTAAGAAGCTTTGACAAGTTAACAGTTGCCCTCATGTTAGACCTAGACTATTCCAAGTTAAAACCACTTACTTTTAAACTGTTAAATTTTGTAAAAAGTCTGTTGTTGTATTTGTTGGATAAATGACAGAATCTTTATGTATAAAATATGTCTTGTCCAACCATTCCCCACCACTCATTTATCTGAGCACTCATCACTAATTTTAGACTTACCTCGAATGTAACAAACAAATTAAAATTGTGTGTTACACAATTCATGAAAACAGCACTTTAAAACATAACTATAAATAGTGCAGGCGTTATATTGTCATGATAATGTGGTGTTTTGCTATGTTTAACATTGTTTCATAATTTATTACTCTTTTTACCCAGTTATGCAGTTTTTTTGGGCATCATTCCGCTTTTAAAATCAACAGCAGCTAACAATCCTTGAGGATGGATGATTAAGAAGAAACAATCATGATAATGACAAGAAAATAAGCTATCAGCAGAACAGTTCCTCATCTTTTTTCTAGGATTTAACCATTACCCATTGATTGGTTCCAAGTCGCCGGACTGACTTACGGAATGCCAATAGTTCTTTCTGGCTTTACCATCCCTTATAGGCAGTCAAGTAATGGGGTCAGAGTCAGGCAGCACAACATAACTAGAATCATGTTGACGAGATGGAAAACCCATGTAAATAAATCAATAAGAAAGATTACTATTGTTTCGATAGTTGACTGATATTGACTTTTATCCTGTCACTAGTGTCATTTTGGGACCGATAACTAGGTGCCGTATAACATTTTTGATATCCGGCACTAACCATATAACACATCCACGCGACAAATCATGACGTCATGAGAACGACGTGACGTCATGTTTACAATATTTTCTACTTATTTTTTCCTTTTTCGTCGTGTTTTATGTACATCTTGTTTGTTTGAAAGAATACATAAAGGTAACAGGATAAATAGAATAGAAAGTTGGTGTCTTTGAATGGGAAAAGTTTTCGGGCTCGCCTTCGGCTCACCAGATAATATTCCTAAGCCTTGCCCGATAACATTTCCGATTCACGACACCAACCATCTATTCTCTATATCTATAATTCAGGTTATGGGATGATGGTGTGATAGACCCAGTAGATACCAGGAACGTATTGGGACTCTCGTTAAGCGCAGCTTTGAACGCTCAAAAAGAACACACATCATTTGGCGTATTCAGGATGTAATACGGTGGGGACATTGCGGTTACATTGGATTGTGGGGTGACACTCTCGTGACATTGGGCTGACTCGTTGGTAATATTGAGATTACATTGTAGGTGGTGACACCAATGTGATATTGAGATAACGAAGTGTGGAAATATTTGTCACACATTAGTGACATTAAAGGTGACATCCTGTTTGCACTGTGGTGACACTGTGGTGACAAGGTAACTATGAACTTGTGATTGATATGAAAAACACGGTATATGTCACTCTATGAGGAAACATGTGATGATATAAAACGGGTTAGTATATGTGGTGTGAGTAGGAATCTGCGCCTTAAACTCTCAATTTGTGATAGAATTACATGTGGACGTGTGAAGATATCATGCATAATGAACAAATGAGGTTTAGAGCAGACATGAACAAAATTTTGGAATGAGAGAAAGTTGTGTGAAAGGGTGTGAAGTTAAGGAGAAATGTATAATGCATGAACGAATATAGAATGATGATCAGATTTCTTGCATTAAGTAAATTTTGAATTTAGGAGAAATTATGAATGGATCTTAATAAAACTTTGAAAGGAAAGGTGTTTTGAAGAAAGATTTTGTGTGTTAGTAAATGAAGCATGAGAAAAGTGTTTACTGTGAATGAAAGTGGAAATGATCAAAGATGATGATATTGAATTTGAAAAATGTTTTTGGTGTGAGCAAACTAGGAGTTGAGAGGGGATTTGATGGATCAAAAAACGTATTAAGCCTTAAAGTGCTGGAACCGACTTTATGCTTATGTAAGCAGCTTAGATCCAGGTCATTGCCAAGTAAATTGGAGGCTGGCCTGTTTTCAAGCCGTCGCGCTATTCTGAGAATCTTTCCTCATCAAAATTAAGCAGATATTAAAGGTTTTGAAAAGCAGACCACACAAAAAAGTGTTTTACTTGGTAGCTGGCCTAGATCTAAGCTGTTTGCATAAGCATGAAGTCTGTTCCAGCAATATAAGTGTTAACATATGGAGCATGGCTTTCAACTGCATTGGGTTTGCAGATAGGGCATTTTTGACAAAGACAATCATCACTATTTGTAAAGGTTGTGTGCCATCATTGCAGAAAATGACCAACCATTATTTTCTTTGCCCACTGGACCAATTTTTTCGCCTTTTCTGAAAAGAAACTGGAGCTCTGTTTTGCCAAGTCAGCAATTAAAGAAATAGTGAATAATCGCTTTCATCTGTCTGGAATGAAAGCTTTCAAACTGTTATTGTACTTTATGAAATTCGTGTTATAGAATAAATTAATGGGGTTTGAAACCTATCAAGGTTTTTTGTTATCTTTTCAATGCTTTACCTTATTATAAAGAGTTAAAACAAATTGAACCAAAAATAATGCCTGATTGCCAATTATTTCCTTTCCATTACGTTACCATTGTGATCTCTATATAATTTTGCAAAAGAACTGTTGCCAAAATGTCAATTATTTTCTTTTTATTTTGCCATCATATGGATTTCTAGGTAAATTTGCGCTAACATTGTTTCTAGATTGCCAATTTGAATCCTATTAATTTTCCAATCATTTGGATTTCTATATTATTTTGCACGAAATTTTCAGATTGCCAAATACATTCTTTTCATTTTGCTTCCATCAGGAATTCAGATTTTGCACCAAAACTGTTGCTTAATTACCTTTTATTACTGCCTTATTAGCATTATTAAAAATCTCTTATAATAGTGTCTTATTAAGCCCAGTTAATTCAAGGAAACAAACATCAGATGAGCTAAAAGTTCCCTCTGAATAATATGCTAAAACAGCTTTTGCACTGTTAATTTTTTGTAAGATTCAAGATGAATCATGTTTTAACAGTTTTAATGTATTGTGTACATGTATTCAGTTTGAATTTTCCAATCCACTGACACTGCTAGAAAGATATATGAAGTTGCGAGATACACAGGACTTTTTTAAGAGGCATTACTTTAAAGTATAATGATAGCTTTTCTTGTTTTGTTGAATCTCTTTGATGCAATAGAGTGATATTTTTCATTTTTTTATATGGGTTTTACATCACATCAACATTATTTCAGTAATGTAGCAATGCCTGACTCTTAATGATGGAGGAAGGCCCCATACTCAATTGCCCATAAGGGCTGGTCAAGGCGGGTAGAACCATCGGCATTCCGTAACTCAGTCGGGAGACTGCCTCTCATGAAAATCAATATCCCTCCCAGGATTTGAACCCAAGCGGAGAGGGGCCATGTGATTTCAAGTTCTGTACTCTAACCACTAGGCCACGGAGGCCCCCTTATTTTTCATACCCCATATTTCACAAAACTACTCTTCTTTCAGGTCCCTTTTCTTATCACAAACAAAGGGTGGTTACGAAGCGCCTGTTTTGTTTATCATGCTTTATTATTACAACTGTAGAATACTTAATACACATTGTTATAATGAAAAAATAACAAAAGTAGTCCTTACACAGTTATTTCTTTGTATGAATATATTTACAAATTTTCAGTGATTCAAAACTGCACATTGATTGAATTAGCACATGATTACACTCTGAGTTCTAATTACAAACTTCTATTCTATAAACTGTCTCACAACTTGTCTGATACTCTGTTAGGTCCGATGTTGATGGATTCCGAGCTTCACTGATATGATTTTGTAAATGTACATACATATACATGTGATTGTTTGATACTTTTGTAATAATCACAACATGTCCAAGTTAAAAATGCATCAGTATTGTTGAAATTATTGCACGTTCCACGTTCATATACAATGTATCTATATAGTATTTTGGTTTCTTCTAACATTCCCTTATAGATGACATTTGGGAATCTGAAAATAGAATAAAACCATATTGACAATAAATCGGGTATTATAGATTTGCCCCAAGGTTGGCTTATTAACTACAGGCTCATGAATACCTACATAAAAGTACTTCTGTTTTGTTGATTATCTACAAATAAACATGTTGTAACACACCTTCAACAGTATAATATAGACACAACAGTGATGACAGATGAAATTGCCAAACATTTCTTTTTTAATAAGAACGTCAACTCTCCCTGTTTTGTTTGCATTTGACCACGAGCTAAGTGAACATGTATGTATTTTTTTTTTTTTTTGATAATTGCACAAATATACATTTGGAATTATTTTCTTTCTTTTGTCTTCTTTTTTCCAACTAAAAATGGCACAGCAAATACATAACATAACATAATTATATTTCAACATTAAGCACATAGGTACATAGTTTTTTACAATTCTATATTTACATGCATGCTATGAAAATGAAATGTACATTTACAACTTATACATGTACATAAAAAGTAAAGATGAGAATGACGACTTGGATAAACTTGATACAATTCCTGAAATTATTTCTTATTCTATAGAATAGTAAATACAAATACAATTCTTCTGTGCATTTCTAAAGTTTATGATAACTGCATCAAGTCATACCTGTGTCATTTCTACAAGTATCAATAAACATGCTAGATATGAGTATGAAATAGTAAACATTTTTATGTGTGTAAATATTTATCAAGCATTAAGCAACCATTTATATACACCTATTTTTTTTTTAAATCTACATAATAACATAAACTTATTCATATCAATTAATCTGCAGAAGACTCAAACAAACTGCTAATAATCAGTTTGTCCTCTAATTTTCTATCTATCTGTTTTTATTGGACCACGAAACAAGTACATGTAAACATGTTTAGAACAAGTGTTTTCTCAGACATCAAAATTATTTGATTATTGTTGAAAGTCTTACCCTATGTTGTTTATCTGAAGAAGAAATACGCAAATACAACTCCAAGGCCAGCACCAAGGATCGGCATACTTATACCCACTCCGGCCATTGGTCCTGAAAGTAGACAAATAAAAATTTGAATTTCAGAATTATATATTTTACATTTATGATGTAATCATTTCCTACTACTCAGATAATTACTCTAGATTCTATAATCACGAGGAAGGTTCGCATGTGTAAAGGGAGACAGTTCTTTGAATTAGTGGGTTTTTTTTTTTTTTTTTTTTATATATATATTTTTTTGTTAAAAATGGATCTTTTAGAAAGTTCTTGCAGTCTGCCTACTGGATACATAACCTCTACTCATGCTGAATGTTGATGAATGGCTTTAGATTGTATTGTCTAGGGAAGGTCCACATGTGTAAAGTAAAATTCATGATACTTTTTTTTTACAGTTTTTATATATTTTTTTGTTTAACATCGATTTTGAAGAAAGCAAGTTCTTACAAATTCTGCCTTATGGATACATAATCACCACACATACTAAATGTTGCTGAAAGACATGTCACATGGTATATTCCACTTTTCACTGGAATTTAACACACGACCCGCTTGTTGCTCTTCTTCTGGACACCTCCCTTGGTCATTTGCAAAGGGTAGAGCATTACTTAATTATGCAATAAAGCTTCGACTTAGATCGTTTTTATTTTACATTTTTTGCTTCTATCCATATAGATGAAATGTCATAGTTTGTTTCTGGTGGTTTCGTCGACTGTTGTTGTTTCTGTTAAGTTACAATATGTGCACATATGGGAGAATTGGTATGAAATCGAATGAAACAAAATATCTTTGAAATAATGATTCTTACTTGTGCCGTACCCGGTAGCTTTTGTGACCATAACAACGGCATTTGTATCATCGGCTGTTGTCACTTTGGATGAGTTAGAATGTCTACACATATGGGAGATTGGGTTGAAGATTTAATGAAAAAAAACATATTTCATGTGATGATTAACCTGCACCGTATCCAGTAGCTTTTGTGTCCTCAACAACTACATTAGTATTGTCGACTGTTGTTACTTTGGATAAGTAACAATGTATAAACATATGGGAGAATGGGTTGGAAATTTAATGAAACAAAACATATTTTATGTGATGATTTACCTGCGCCGTATCAAGTAGCTTTTGTGTCCTCAACAACAACATTGGTATTGCCGACTGTTGTTACTTGGGATAAGTCACAATATGTACCATAGGAGAATGGGTAGGGAATCTAACGAAACAAAACATCTTGTAAGTGATGATTTACCTGCGCCGTATCCAGTAGCTTTTGTGTCCTCAACAACGACATTGGTGTTGTTTGTATAGGTGATCTCCACAATATTGTTAGCTTGAGCCATCAATGGAGGAATCTGGATTTTGAGATATGTAATTATTTATTAAATGAAACTCCAACAATAGAGAAATATAAATGTCAAAATGTGTTATAATTAAATTAATGATAAAGCAAACCATAGAAAAAAGTACGTTAAATAAGACTCAATTTGTTGTAAACTTGAACCTGTTGTTCAATTTAATGATTTCATTTTTCTGAGTTTGAAGCATGGGAAGGGAAACCATGCATTATTCAAAATGAAAGAAACTACGAACCAGTAGATTTCGAATAACCGAAATTTAGCTAAGTGAAAGGGGAAAAAAATCTCATGTGGATATCCAATACTACTCACGTTTGTGAATTCTGTCCCACCCAAGGATATCATGAACTGCCCGTTTTGTATCATCTGAGTCAGCGTGTTTGCCGCAAAGTCCAGCGAGGTTTCCTTGTATGTAGACACCTTCTGTGTGTCGCCAACAATTGGTGCTACGTCCAGCAATTCAAACGTCACAACAATGTTTTTCGTGAAGAATACCTGAATCAAAATAACCCAAACTCGTCTTAACCTGTTTCTATTAGGCATTTGACCACAATATTTGTAATTTGTTCATTATGTCATTGTACAAATGATAAGTGGATGTTTTATTTTTCATGGTGAGTGTGATATGGGCCAGTGGAAAGATTTGTATAGACTTCAACCAAACCAAATACCGTAAATACTTTTAATGGCTAGAGACCTATAAGAAAGCCGCATTTCGTTGGCTTACTTCTTCATTTCCACTCTATTCCATACGCAGATCTAATTTATTAGGTCTTTAAATTCCTATCATGCTCTTCTTTGACCCCCAACTTATATAGTAATTGACCCCCTCAATTCCTGGATATGACCCCTAAAGATCATTTTCCATTCACAATTCCTTAATTAAGTGGTCAAAAGACCCACAAAATAAATCAAGGTGTCAATGGAAAACCCCTGCCCAATGATGTGGGTACCAGTTGATTCAAACGAGTACGAACAAAATGGATTTTGATTCATCGATAACCTTAAAAATTGAAATAATGCACAAAGAAGACCTCTGGATTGTCCACATTATCTTCATTTGAGGTTAGTTGTTGATGTGCCTTAAATTACTGTGACGAACCGAGCAAATGAACCTTTCACAGACACAAACACATCCGATCAGTGAAAAGCACTGTCGTTCACTGAGCGGTTGTGTTGTCTATATGTATACCAGCATGTTCTCTCAAACAATTCATTAGGTTCCTTATTTGCATAAACGTTCAACGAACGTTAAATAACTCCAACTTCCGAGAAGACTCGTCCCGAGTCTTGGCCCTTGGGAAACACGTGGGGAAGGCAACTCCGATAGACGGAGAAGTCTTAATCCCACCGCTGCCACCAATGTATCGAACAGAGCAAATGAACCTCTCAAAGACACAAACACATCCGATCAGTGAAAAACACTGTCGTTCACTGAGCGGTTGTGTTGTCTATATATATTCCAGCATGTTCTCTCAAACATTGCATTAGGTTCCTTATTTGCATAAACGTTCAACGAACGTTAAATAACTCCAACTTCCGAGAAGACTCGTCCCGAGTCTTGGCCCTTGGGAATCATGTGGGGAAGGCAACTCCGATAGACGGAGAGGTCTTAATCCCACCGCTGCCACCAATGTATCAAACAGAGCAAATGAACCTCTCATAGACACAAACACATCCGATCAGTGAAAAACACTGTCGTTCACTGAGCGGTTGTGTTGTCTATATATATTCCAGCATGTTCTCTCAAACAATGCATTAGGTTCCTTATTTGCATAAACGTTCAACGAACGTTAAATAACTCCAACTTCCGAGAAGACTCGTCCCGAGTCTTGGCCCTTGGGAAACACGTGGGGAAGGCAACTCCGATAGACGGAGAAGTCTTAATCCCACCGCTGCCACCAATGTAACGAACCGGGCAAATGAACCTCTCAAAGACACAAACACATCCGATCAGTGAAAAACACTGTCGTTCACTGAGCGGTTGTGTTGTCTATATATATTCCAGCATGTTCTCTCAAACAATGCATTAGGTTCCTTATTTGCATAAACGTTCAACGAACGTAACATTACCATCCATTACGATCCTGATACGCGTAATATATGGGCCTTTTAATTAAGAGCCTTCTTTTTGCTGTATATTTTTATGTTTATATTTTTTTTGTTAAATGGAATTGCATTGAAAATGAACCTGTTATATTTTGTATATACCTGTAAGTTTGCTACACGTAGAGGAGTCAGGTCGGCAGCCATCATAATGGACTGAAGGACGTAATAACGGAATATGTTGATGTTTCCGGTTATCTGGTTCATCGTTGATGACGTCACTGTAATACGACAAAGCCATTTACTTTACAAAACACCATTAAATACACATGGAGTTTGGCTGCGATACAGTTAAATAATGCGTTTAACAAATATACGTAAAATAAGCTTCATAACACAGTTTAGCAAACCTTTTGTCATCTATCTTAATGCAATGACGAAGTGCTATTTTCTTTGTCAACCATATGCTGTGTATATATCTTGTGGGAGCAACAACCTAGTGTCATTTTATCTGTCAACCATATGTTGTGTATCTATCTTATGCGACAAATGATCTAGTGTTATTTTCTTTGTCAACCATATGTTGTGTATCTGTCTTTTGCGACCAACGACCTATATATCTTATTGTGGGAGCAACAACCTAGCGTTATTTTATTTGACAACCATATGTTGTGTATATATCTTGTGGGAGCAACGATGTAGTGTTATTTTCTTTGTTAACCATATGTTGTGTATCTGTCTTTTGCGACCAATGACCTATATATCTTATTGTGGGAGCAACAACCTAGCGTTATTTTATTTGACAACCATATGTTGTGTATCTGTCTTTTGCGACCAACGACCTATATATCTTATTGTGGGAGCAACAACCTAGCGTTATTTTATTTGACAACCATATGTTTTGTATATATCTTGTGGGAGCAACGATGTAGTGTTATTTTCTTTGTTAACCATATGTTGTGTATATATCTTGTGGGAGCAACAACCTAGTGTCATTTTATCTGTCAACCATATGTTGTGTATCTATCTTATGCCACAAATGATCTAGTGTTATTTTCTTTGTTAACCATATGTTGTGTATATATCTTGTCGGAGCAACGACCTAGTGTTATTTTCTTTGTCAACCATATGTTGTGTATCTGTCTTTTGCGACCAACGACCTATATATCTTATTGTGGGAGCAACAACCTAGCGTTATTTTATTTGACAACCATATGTTGTGTATATATCTTGTGGGAGCAACGATGTAGTGTTATTTTCTTTGTTAACCATATGTTGTGTATATATCTTGTGGGAGCAACAACATAGTGTCTTTTTATTTGTCAACCATATGTTGTGTATCTGTCTTTTGCGACCAACGACCTATATATCTTATTGTGGGAGCAACAACCTAGCGTTATTTTATTTGACAACCATATGTTTTGTATATATCTTGTGGGAGCAACGATGTAGTGTTATTTTCTTTGTTAACCATATGTTGTGTATATATCTTGTCGGAGCAACGACCTAGTATTATTTACTTTGTCAAACATAAGCAATTGTTTCATTGTTTTGAAGTGTTAAATGTATTTTCAAATACTATGACATCGAAGAATTAAAAATGTAGTGTTTTTTTTCACAAACTGAGATTTTTTTACAAACATATTTTAAAAAAAAATAGAACTATACGAACCGTTGGCTACCAAGAGCTGGAACTTGCGACGTTGCCTAAAGGTATAGCAACCGCTGATGTCGAAGCCAAGTATATCTGGCTTGGATTTTTGGAAGTTGTACAAATTGTACTGATAATTCCAGCCTTTCTGAAATAAAATGTAGTTGACAAATTCAGTACAGTGAACCCTCGTTTATCCGAACACGTCCGTTCCCAACAAAATGTCCGGTTTACCGAAAAATCCGGACTAATGAAGCAGAGCATGTTCAAATTGTCGTCCGTCCCAAACTGAAAGAGTTTGCAGAAGACATATCAAAACGTGATGAAATTCAAAGATGATCTTCTGATATGGCAGAAAGCATTGTGGGTAAAGGAGAAATTGCTCGTCACGAGCAATTTCTCCTTTACCCGCAATGTTTTCAAAAGTCGTCTGCAATAAACTGGTCCAATAATTCCGTTCCCTTACAATGTTGTTCGGATTGCGAGACATCCGGATGATCGGTGTCCGGATAAACGAGGGTTCACTGTATTTTACTCAATAATACCTCACATTGTCATACCTTCTTTAGAAGACGTCTGTGAAAGACCACTGTTTCAAAACTAAACAATGTTATAATTAGAAAACATTACTTCCTGCCTTCATGATGGATTCTTTCTTCGACTAAAATGAAAGTTGCTGACACGACATATAACCCTTTATAAACAAATGTAACGTTGGTTGAAAATTTATGCAAATTAGGAACCTAATGCATTGTTTGAGAGAACATGCTGGTATACATATACCATACATATACCTATACATATACAGCGGTGGGATAAAGACGTCTCCTTCTTTCGGAGTTGCCTTTCCCACGTATTTCCCAAGGGCCCAGACTCGGGATGAGTTTTCTCGAAAGTGGGTGTTATGTGCCGTTCGTTGAACGTTTATGCAAAAAGGAACCTAATGCATTGTTTGAGAGAACATGCTGGTATACAAAATAGACAGCACAACCGCTCAGTGTACGACAGTGTTTTTCACTGATCGGATGTGTTTGTGTCTTTGAGAGGTTCATTTGCCCAGTTCATTTACAAAAACATGATTCTCAAGTGGAACCCTTCCTCCATGTCACTCCCAAATCAAAGGATCGCCGCAATATTAAACTCATAAATTGTTGAAACTGGCGTTAACCTAAAATGATTAAAAACTTACGGATGGACAAAACACATTCATTCCCTAGCCTAATAGTGGTAGTTTTTTCAGGGAACACATTTGCCACAAGCAATCCTTCATTTTGAAACATCGATTTCTTTATCTCCTGATTCAGATGAATCGGAATGAGTTTTATGTCGATTGTACAAGACGTAATGACAGTTCCTCCATGTCACTCCCCAATCAATGGATCGCCGCAATATTTAACTCAAAACTTGTTGAAATTGGCGTAAAGTTACAACTATAAAAACTTACGGATGGAACTTTGATTCTCATCTGAACTGGAATAGCGCCTGCCTCTGGTCCTGAATTCGTCTGCTCCCATTGATTCTAGTTCATAAAAATAGTGGAAACATAGTTGAAGTTATGGCTACCGTCCATCATTTTCACGGTCCGTTGGGTAGAAACTTTTTAACGGCTTTCAAAATATGTAGAAGTGTAAATTGGGGACGAGTTTCGTTTTCACTTATTTGTCTACCATATGCAATTATTAGACATGCATACAGTTATTTTAACACTATTTTCATATAAGGCAAAAATTGTAAAAACTCGTTACATTAAATACTAATAACATGCAAATATTGCAAGATTCATAAAGGAATCATGTGCATTGAGAGCTAGGAGTATGCACAACATTTTCGCCTCAACAAGGATGGAAATAGCTGTTGATAGATCCGATACTCAATATCGTGATATGCCTTTTGGTCTTAATAGCAATTAAAAAGCAGAAACAGAACTGAAAAGACGTTTATCTCATGACTGGAACATTCAAGATTCTTCATCATCACAACATATACACACATGAAAACTGGTCAATACACATAAATAAATACATACATGCATACTCATACATAAGAAGTTCTAAAGAAACTAATTTCTAACTTCAAAATGTCCTTATATTAGTGAGCAAGCACCTCTAAAGCGACCTTAAACACCCAATTAAACAAAGCACAAGATTAACAAGCGATGACTGATGGGCTCTTACCGATGCAAAATACCATTCCCATGTAGAGCTTGTAGGGTTATCGAATGGAAAATCGGACCGATCCGCTACCCAAGTATCGCAGTCTATGTCTCGGTTCGTTTTCTGAAATAAAAAGTAGAAAATAAAAATGAAAATGTAAGCAACTTTGCTTTTTTTCTATTGATCGATTGACTATTAAGTTGAAATCTGTTTTCATCATCCTTCATTTAAGCTTAACACGTGCTTTGGATACATGCCTGATACTTTAAGTAGATATTAATTGAAGCAGTCTTCCAATTAATCATCCATTTTCGCCAATTTACAGCACGAGGTTATATTTTTGTTGAGTTAAATACAACGGATTATCGAGTTACCAAAATGTCACGCCCTACTTCTCGTGAAGGTGGGGGGGGATGCTATAAAAGTGGTCCATGAAAACCTACATTCAATCGAAAAATGAATAGGCAAACGAACAGTCTTCGAGAAAATTATAAATAAATCAATTAATCAGTAGATCAGTAGTTGCGGCGGTACATGTAGATTAACAGTTTAAGTGGAGGTAGTCTTTTTGGGCAGTTTAATAAAGGGGCTAACCCCATCCATAATTAGATCGGTATCACAATAAAATTGATCAATTATTGCCGCAATGTAAACATCAAAAGAAATATACTAAATCATACTTTCGTATATAATGTTTTACTTACAATCCCCTCATATGAGATATCCTGGTCATTTCCAAGATAGAAGAACTCCTTTGAATTCCGTATGCGCACGCTGTTCGGACCATTGGACCTAGAGTCGAACCCACCGCCTTCTATGGGCTTAAAGCTACAGTTACCACGGTTCTTGTCCGTTATGTATGCAACACCTGTAAATATATTTTACAAATAAGATACCTCTTAGAACCATATGTGGTCTTCATCTCAGTTTTAGATGAGAATGTGCTAATAAAAAATCCATTTTCTGACGTAAGTACAGATAATGTTTTGAAAATGTGAAGTATTGTTTCGGATCATGGTACGAGTAATGCTACAATTAAACTGAATTTCCATTTTGGAATGTTTTGGAATGATAGGCATATATTGGGGGTTTCTGAAAACGTCAGAAAGAAGAGGTAGATGTGATGATGGCTTACTAGAATGAAGTTTCAGTTACAAGATTATTCTACAGGGTTTTAAGCTAGAACTAGTCATGTTACAAGACTTATCTATTTTACATACAGTGATGTCTCATTAATCCGAACACGCCCGTTCCCAACAAAATGTCCGGAATACCGAATCATCCGGACTAATGAATCAGACCATGTTCTTAAACACATTAAGACATAACATGTCTGTAAGCACACATATACTTGGGGAGCGACGTGGGAAAACCCACCTTATGGTCAAAATTTTCGATTTTCATTTTTTCAGCGATTATTTTAGTTCGAGTTTCCTTTGTTAAAATGATATAAGTCTCATGTAAATGCGTAAAAAAAATACGGTTCCTATAAGCGTTCAAAGACGTCAGGTAAGTAGAGAAATATCACGCGAGTGACGCGACGTCAGCGTTTTGGCTAACGGCATAATCTAAATCGACGTTTGAATATTCGAGTTACCATATCTGAGCTCTTCTTGATATGGAAATGACTATCTCGTTCATCCTGGTGCCAAAACTTAGGAAACAAAACTGTCATGTTTAGATTTAATTCAAAGTTATGAAAAATCCAATTCAGTGAAATGATATTTACATCAAAGGAAATTAAACAGTACAGATCAAGCGCTCAACTAAACGCAATATACACTTTTGACATGGACTTACGTTAGTATTGCGTCAAACCTTCGAAACAAACAGGTCTCTTCTTGAAAAGGGCAGCCTTGTTTTCTTTTTCACAAATGGCCACGATCAGGAAATTGGCGGTTTGGACCAATTCGGTTGTGTCGGACCGATTGCAACCGGCAAAAAATCGGTCATGATATCACAGACGGATTTGGAATTCTTCACATTTAACAGTACGTGTTTCTCTGTTATCCCAAAATTAATCCGTTAATTGTAATTCCCGTGTCAAACAATGTCTTCAGTGTGTATTTCGGGTTTTGATTATGGAAGCTAATCGGAGCGCTTTATTGAGAAGTACAAATGACACGTTTATTTCACGAGAACCGTTTATTTCAACTACATGTGGTCCATTTTTAATGGCACATGGTAGATTGCAAGAAATCAGGGAATATTTTTTTATTGAAACGCGTTTTATTAACATTGAACAATTTTCATCATAAACTGTGAGGCTTGAAGATTCAGATCATTTTTTAAGATGATAAACATCAAACGGATCAACCTGTTTATGTTTGAAATTGATTGACTTTTTCAACAATAATTCTTGAAAGTAAACAATTTAGAAACAAAATGAAATATATTTAAAATGTATTTTATGCGATGTCAAATTCAAGGCTTATTTGATATTGTAATCTAAGCACAATGTATGGTTTAAAGTATGAAGGACACAGATATGTTTTTTCACCTCGGGGGTAGCGAAGAAGTATTGGAGGGAAGGCCGTATCTGGGACCAATTGGGATTTGGAGATTTCCTGATCCTTGCTAATGGCTGATAAGTCTTTTTCGAAGTACACCCTTCAAAACATGTAAAGATAAATGTGCCAACAATCTGTATGCCACATATGCCAGCTGAGCTCTAGTTTCGGAGTCGTTGTGGCGACACTTTAACGTTATATGAGCTAAGTCAAAGTTAATTAAACACCTAGTATGACCAGTTCTATTGAAGACAACATCTTTCATTAGTATACGCATAAAACACACAGCTGCATGTGCCAATCATTTCAATTAATTTTTTAGGTACGCGCATATTTGTTTAATTGCGGAGTATACATGTGTTATATTGCGGTAATTGTCCTTCTGTCAATAATTGAAGACAGTTTTTCCGTATTGGAAAAGAAGATATTTTTCAAGTCAAAAAGAGTTGTGAATCCGAGACCAAGATGAAACAGGGTACCCGATGAAACATCCATTTGGTATACTACCTCTCTGGACTGTCCTGTCACCACCTCCAAATTAGGTAGCAAACGACGAACTTATTATTTTACCAAAAAATAAATACAGTGTAAGTCGTTTATTGAAAAAAAAAGAATAGCCTATATTATACAACTTAAAAAAATGCATTATCAAATTGATAAAGATGTCACTAATGATGGATTTCGCGTTTGTTCAAGAGTCAATTTTATCGGGTCAGCAACGCGAATCACGGACCGATAAACGGATGCCACATAACATTGTAATGTTGGACACTAACCATATAACATGCAGCCGCGTGACGAATCATAAGGCCATAGATACGTTATGACATATGACGCCATTCTCTACATCTTACCTGTCGCTTAATGTTGATTTTCAGCTTTATTTCCCCTTTTTTCATGTTTTATTTTCATTCTTTGACTTTTGATTTGAATCCATATCACTAACAAGGTAAACAGAATAGATGATTTGTGTCTTTGTGTAGGAATGGTTATCGGGATAGCCTACAGATTATTATCCGATTGACCTTTGGCTCACCGGATAGTATTTCTACGCCTTGCCCGATAACATTTCCGAATTACGACACAAACCATCTATTGTCTATATATCACTACAATAAAGTATTCCAGTCATGCCACCGTGTTCAGTAAAACTAGCCATGTTTTTTGTATGTCATAACCGATGGAGGACACTATTCATCGAAGGCAGCATGCAACTGTTTAGGTGTGACAGACAAATAAAACATGGCAAAATGACTTATTAAAACAATGTCAGTCAAAAAAGACAAGAACTACATAAAGAGCGCAAGTCTTGGAAAACGGATTTTGTCTGTACCGAGATATGTGGCGTACCAAGACAGTGATCTGCACGGATTAAGTATGCATCGTAATCTCATTCATAATTCTCCAATACCCAGTACCAAGGAGATAGCGGTGTCTGGTCCGTGTGTCTTGTTGCCATCTTTCCCGACGGTCTGATCCTCATCAATCGAGGAATGACCTGCTTTGACTGGAGATTTATCCGAACTCCAAACAATTGGATCTTTCTAAGAAAAAAAGATAGAGCGATCCCGTTGGTCGAGCATAGTGTGGGAGGCTCAAGCTTTGACTTAAGTCAAAAGTGAAATGCTCAAATCTTTGTGCTGTTTGGTGATCGGTGCAATTCCACAGGCATTCTTGCCTTTTAAGCTTCTTCATATTATCAATGGATATGTCGTGGAATAGTGGTAACGTTTCACCACAAACAACTATTCAGTTTTCACGGAAGTTTGTTTCACCTCTCTGTCTTTTTGCCCCGCATTTTTCAAGCTCCGTGACCGGGATCTGTAACAGGGTATCCGCTGTCGTTTTCTTTGAAAACATCCTCCAACCAGTCCTTTGATATGGTTGGTTTTCTTTCAGAGTGGTTTGATAAGATTTATTCTAATTCCAAAAATCCAAGGACATAACTGTTAAACATAAGGGTAACTTTAATTTTAATACGACTATATAAATGTATAACATTTATACAAATCAATTACATGATAGAATCTAATTGTTTAAAGGGAAAGCGAATAAAGAAACCCAATAACAGTTGTATGTAAACCTAATTGTTAGAGATAACGACGCAGTAGTCAGTTTTGTTACAATCACGGTTTTTAAAATTGAATCCTCGAAGAATTAACGAATAATCTGCAGGCATTTTGTCATACTTTACATGTAGTCACGCAATCAATTAAAAATGGGTTTAAAAAAACTTGATTAAACTAGGTAGATATAAAAATGAGAAAAGATTTGTCGGTAGGATCGTTGATATGTTTACTTTCCTGATCGCGGCCGAGATTTTAATGAAAAGGATTAGGCCTATCATAGTAAATGTTTTAGTAAATGAATGAAGAATGATTTTTACTCTACTGCAGTTCCTTCTGAGACTGGGACATTTTACCGAGGGTTTAAAGATTATATGTTCAAACAATAGATCGCGTTTGAAAACAGCGATGAAACTTAAACAACGCCGTAATAAATGACGTCACTTTGACAGCGATTTATCGATTATTGCACGTTAAACCATAAGGTGGGTTTTCTCACGTCGCACGTCAATCTTATAACCCTTTAGCACACGCCAAATTGTCGACCGTCCCAAATTGAAAGAGTTTGCAGGCGACATTTCAAAACGTGATGAAATTCAAAAGTAATCTTCTGATATGGCAGAAAATATTGTGGGAAAAGGAGAAATTGCTCGTCACGAGCAATTTCTCCTTTACCCACAATGTTTTCAAAGGTCGTCTGCAACAAACTGGTCAAATAATTCCGTTCCCTTACCATTTCGTTCGGATTGCGAGACATCCGGATAATCGGGGTCCGGATAAACGAGGCATCACCGTAGATTGTGACGGAAGCTTGTAGCTTATCAAATCTCCTCTCGCTCACTGCTTCCTGGATACTGATCCAGTACTCGTGTTAATGTGTGGGTTAATCCCGGTGATTTTCACCTGCCTAACAGAGATGAAACCCGGGACCCTCGGTACAAGAGGCCAACGCTCTACCACTGCATCTATGTCGCCCACAATACATTTGGTATTAGCTTACCTGTATGAAAGTCGTGAATCTCTATCAGATCAGTCTGGCCGTATGGCATGTTTGCACTTTTCTGTGTCCGATATTCAAACTTTACAAGCTTTTGGTCGTAGAAGAATGTCTCCTGGAAACGTAAAGGTAATACCCAAGTAATTATCCCGTTGCACGTCGCATGTTAGATTGCTGAAGTATGGTTGTCCGAAACACTTTGAATGGAAAGTCGGTTCCAATTAAAGACTTAATGTGATAGACTTTTACAGCATTGTGGTTGAAAAGTCCGCTTCAAATAAGAAAAAGATGTTGGTGAAAAAGCATAATGACCAGAGAGTTAATTTTCTAAAACACGTCTTGATGGTATGTCATCTTCCGATTTCTTTTGATAAGCTTAGGTACTGTAAAAACCCCGAAAGCAAAAAAACTAAAATAAAAATTCGGCTGCAAAACTAAGTCCAAACGGCATTGCAATAAAGTGAAATTAGTCTATCATTATTAGTAATACTTTTAAGCTGCTCTTTTTTTACCGGTATTTCCTAGTGCATTGTCGATGAAGTAATGCTGAATCTTTTCTTCAAATATTGACTGAAAGACTGAGAATAAAATTTTGTATTCCAATTCGTAAGTCGAGAGACTTCTTCTCATGGAACTTACCTTTTGAAAGCTGATTGAGTCCGAGTTCATATCCAAGATTTCGGTCGTGAAAGAGAAAGCATCACCGGCAACTTTTGGAAACTTTCTCGTTAGCTGGCGACCAGGGCAGACCACACCGGCAGGGGTCTGAAAATATATTTACAGGGGTCATCCCTACAATATCTGATTGATAGGCGGTAAATATCTTACATTTCTTTGCAGATAACTTGATCGCCTCAATACCTGATTGATAGGCCGTAAATATCTTACATTTCTTTGCAGATAACTTGATCGCCTCAATACCTGATTGATAGGCCGTAAATATCTTCAGTTCTTTGCAGATAACTTGATCGCCTCAATACCTGATTGATAGGCCGTAAATATCTTCAGTTCTTTGCAGATAACTTGATCGCCTCAATACCTGATCGATAGGCCGTAAATATCTTACATTTCTTTGCAGATAACTTGATCGCCTCAATACCTGATTGATAGGCCGTAAATATCTTCAGTTCTTTGCATATAACTTGATCGCCTCAATACCTGATTGATAGGCCGTAAATATCTTCAGTTCTGTGCAGATAACTTGATCGCCTCAATACCTGATTGATAGGCCGTAAATATCTTCAGTTCTTTGCAGATAACTTGATCGCTACAACGATGGAGATGTAGAGGAGGGTTAAATTGAGCGCATGAAAGACTGCAGATTCGCTATTCCATTCGAGCTATGCCATACATCATTGGATAGTCGTACATGTGACAAAACCACCCAAAATGATACAAGGCATTATGTTCGCATTAGCAATAATGTCAATTATCTGGTCAGCAATCGTTGGATTAGCGTCGTATGGGATTTTAACTGTTTTCTTCAGGTCATATGGCTAATGACAATCCCTCGCCAAAAAATAAAGTGTACTCTCAGAGACATAGATAATGTTATCTATATCTCTGATACTCTTTAAAATCAACTGTTTATTTACAACCATGGGCATGATGAGAAATGAATTGATCATGTCCCTTGACACAAAATATCTTGCCACCGATCAGTTATGTGAAAGTGTAAAAGCAGATAAATGTGTGGAAAGAGTAGTGGACAGTACTGGTGAAGAGGTACCAGGAGCATGTGCTTACCATAGTGACAATACTGAACTAACATTAAAAAAGGGTTAAAACCCCAATCAAGACAAATCAAACAGTTTCGAAAACTTAAAACAGTTAAAGGGAGGTAGGATGTCTGACGTGTATGTGGAAAACTTGCAAATATTGCGGGCTTAGTGTAATACCTTTCCATATTAATGACCAATCAAAACGTGTTTCCCTTTTTAGTATTCCGTGTAATACGGATTCGTTACGATTGCAAACTCAATTTAATGTTAAAACAACAGTTGTAATGGCTTGGATCAAGATATCAACACAGTTAATGTTATGAAACATGTTTATCTACAGCGGTACTCAACAATCATGCAGAATTAAGAAAGAATACAACGAGAATAACAATACCTCAAAACGCGTTTGGTCAGAAATTCCGAGGTATGGCCTGAAGTCGAAAAAGTTGTAGAAATGGTGGAACGAATGTTTGGTACCCGCTGTTGAATTGTGAACGACGCCTTTAACTTCCGCCAGGACGGGAACCTGCACACCAACAGCCGAATCCCAAGTGTTGCGCGCTGAAAGTAGTGCAGACGATTAATGATAGTAATTTGATAGTAAATTGTTTTATTCAAGATGGACGTTGTTCTTTTTTTAAGATATCTTTTATTCATTTTGAATATTGAATTAAAGGCACATCAAAGGAGAAGAGTACACATATATTACTGAAAAAATATATGGAGTTCGTTTATTATGTTCATAAAAGTCATGAAAATTAGTTTAGGAAAGCATTGAGACCCTATTAATGAGACTCATTTAAAATAAGTTATGTTGTGCTTGAAATATAGTTGTCTCTAATTCAATCATGTTTATCAACAACCTGTTTGTTTACTTATTCAAAATAACGAGTTCTGATTAGTCGTTTCAAAAATGTGTGTATCAACTGTCAAGGTCGGAGGTGAAGAAACACACAATCTGAAATACTAAACTTTCTAATCTGAGTTATTTCTGGTCTACTTTCACATGTAAGCTGTGCTGATGGTGTTTTCTGGTGATGCCTATTTGAAAATGTCCAAAACTGATTAAATAATGTAGTTTGATATAGCAATAATCTCCTTTAATGGGCCTTTAAGTTGTTTTGGGTCTTCAAACAAAAATCAATCATTTCATTATTAATTCGGAAACATGAGTTAGTAGTTGTTTTTGTTTCTAGAATATTTGTATATCAGTTGTAATAATTAATAATGACTGGAATGTGAAGGCATTTATCCTGTCACTAGTGTCATTTTTGGACCGATAACTAAGTGCCGTATAACATTTGTGATATCCGGCACTAACCAGTAACACATGCACGTGACGATTCATGACGTCATAAGAACGACATTACAGATACAAATGTTGCTATCTAGCATCAGCCGAGTCAACAAATACTTGATAATTGAATAGGTAGCTTTTTAGCTCGTTGTTAAAAAGCGAGAGATGCTTGATATGTTATTGTAAAAAATATAGGTCTGGAATGAGGTACAAAGTGTTTAAATCAAGAACTATAGATACATGCATGATAATGAAAGACTGAATCTTGATTCGTGTATATATGGTATCTCTTCATTATTTTTTGGGGGGTAATTAATATGAACAAGATGCTGTTTATGTTGATGCATTAAAACCGGGCAAAAAACTTTTTCATGTCCTGTCAAAAAGGCATTAGGATCGAATAATAAAGTTAGGTAGGTTCGGGCTGCCCTAAAGAGGACCACTGGTTTGGTGAAGTGAAAGCCGTATTATTACTGAATCTATTAAAAAAAAAAAAAGAAAAAGAAAAAAAAAAAACTTACAAGTGAAATACCAGTCGACAGTCATCGTTGCGTCCATGCTCTTCCAATACTGACAGGAACTGAATTTGTCTACTTTGATGTCTCGTTTTATATACTGACCCATATAAACCTGGGGGAAAAGAACAGGGCACCGTTTTACTAAACAGTTTACGCTTAAGATTTGCGTAAGTCTAAAACAACAATTCCTCTTATTTCAATATTGGACGAAGCAATATTGCAAAGTAACACATCATTGGAATCGTCTCTCCGAGACGCTTCCAATGAAGTGCCACATTGCAACATTGTACTTTCATTGAAGATACTATCCATGCTTATCAATTATGACTTACGCAACCATTTTCCGTAAGTTGTTTAGTAAAACGGGCCCCAGGCAGGACATTTAGTATGCTTCCTATTGTAACATTCGCGGAACGTCAGAGAAAACTTGGGAACTTAATACATTGTTTAATGTCAAAAATGTCCCATAGGGAACGAATATAAAACTAAATAATTCCAGCTCAATTTATTCAAATTTTCAGCCTGATAAGGCCTTTATCAGGAGAATTTTTATTTACAAGTACATTTTATTTCTAGGCTTAAACTGTGTACATACTTTCTTATGTAAACAGTTTAAGCCTATCAATAGAAACTATAGTTGTAAATAAAAAATCTCCTAATCGCCTTATCAGGCTGAACATTTGAATAAATTGAGCTGGAATTATTTAGTGTAACACATTGTTACATGGATGATATGCAGGTATACAAAAATACAGCTCAACTGCTCGGTGACGGATATGATGTGATCGTGTCTTTAAGAGGTTGTTTGTTCGGTTCGTTACAATACAATGATTAGGATATTCCTGTCATAAATGGACACCAGTTGAAGCAATGTTTCAAGCATTTTAGAAACATGTAAATAAGGGCGATCTGATGATGTGACGAGGGACCTGGAAAATTACTTAAACAGTCATGGGATAGTCACATACTTTTCAGATGATACTGGAAACACAATAAGCTTAAAACTTCCGTACCAATCTAATTGTATATAGAAAGTACATACTTGGTGTCGTGAATTGAAAATGTTATCGGGCAAGGCGTAGGAATATTATCTGGTGAGCCGAAGGCAAATTGGACAATCATCCGAAGCCGAGCCCGACAACTTTTCCTGTTGGAAGACACCAATCATCTATTCTGATTAACATGTTACCTATATACATTTTAGATTTATAAACAAACACGGGTTGAAAAGAAGAAGAAAACAAACAGAAAAGTGAAACAAAACGCAAAATCAATCCTGACAAATGAGTGCACTGATCACATGATTTATTAACGGATAGCACGCATGTTATACGACACCCTGTTATCGGTCTGTAGATTGGCATGGTTACAGGATGAAATATTTTATCCTGTTACCAGTGGAATTGATATATGACGTCATGTGTGCATAATTCTCTACTTGTTTTCTGTCTTTTGTTTCTATTATTTCGTATTTTGATTTATTTTGTTTGTTTAAGAGAATACATGAAGATAACAGGATAAATAGATTAGATGATTTGCGTCTTTGAATAGGAAAAGTTATCGTGTTCGGCTTTGGATTATTATACGATTCGCCTTCGGCTCACTAGATAATGTTCCTTCGCCTTGCCCGATAAAATTTCCGATTCACGACACCAACAATATCTATTCTCTATATTTCTGCAATAAAATGTGATGAAACTTAGTATCTATTACCTCTTTGAAGTCCGTGCTGCTATAATGAAGAGCCTCGTTTGCACTGACGATCTTCGCCTTGCCATTAATGAGCTGGTAGCCGAGTAGATAGCGCTGGTCGGTCTTCCCGAGGTCCTGAACTTTACAGCCGAGGGCTGGAATAAATATACATCAGTATGTTTGTTTGTTTGTTTGTTTGTCTGTCTGTCTGTCTGTCTGTCTGTCTGTCTGTCTGTCTGTCTGTCTGTCTGTCTGTCTGTCTGTCTGTCTGTCTGTCTGTCTGTCTGTCTGTCTGTCTGTCTGTCTGTCTGTCTGTCTGTCTGTCTGTCTGTCTGTCTGTCTGTCTGTCTGTCTGTCTGTCTGTCTGTGTCTGTCTGTCTGTCTGTCTGTCTGTCTGTCTGTCTGTCTGTCTGTCTGTCTGTCTGTCTGTCTGTCTGTCTGTCTGTCTGTCTGTTCGTCTGTCTGTCTGTCTGTCTGTCTGTCTGTCTGTCTGTCTGTCTGTCTGTCTGTCTGTCTGTCTGTCTGTCTCCGTCTGTCTGTCTGTCTGTCTGTCTGTCTGTCTGTCTAACCGTTTGTTTGTTTGTTCACGCATTTCACACTCCTGGCTCCTGGTTAAGGAATTTAGCCCTGAATGCATTCCATGCTATACATCCTTTACCATCAAATATGATGTTATTTGATTGCATTGGTTTTTTTAAGAATCTGTTCTAAATACGTTGATGTTGACTCTCTTCAGGAGGTTTTTGAGGCTGTCAGGATTTAATTATTTATTGCCTTTCTTAAAGAGACATTTTAAATAGATTCTGATTCCGTACTCATTTAAAAGAATTGTTATATTAATAAAGTATATAGCATATAGATATAATATGATTTAAAATAGTATGTATTAATAACCTAGTAAATTTAGAAGGGGTGTATATCGTTACCCTGTAAACCCTGAACGAATGTAAAGACTTACTTTTTAATTTCTGATAGCATGTTTATACTTACCCTTTTTTGGAAAGAATGTACATACTTACCTTGTATATTCGGAAAGACTGTATATACTTACCTTGTATATTCGGAAAAAAATTATATTTACCTGGTACATTCGGTAATAATATATATATTAACCTGGTATATTCGGAAAGAATGTATATATTTACCTGGTGTATTCGGCATTTATCTGGTATTTTCGGAAAGAATGTATATATTTACCTGTTGTATTCGGCATTTATCTGGTATTTTCGGAAAGAATGTATATATTTACCTGGTATATTCGGAAAGAATGTATATATTTACCTGGTAAATACGGAAATAATGTATATATTTACCTGTTAAATTCGATATTTGCCTGGTATATTCGGAATTGATATATATATATATATTTACCCGGTATATTCGGAAATAAAGCTGGTATATTCGGACATATATTTACCTGTTATATTCGATATTTACCTGGTATATTCGGAACTAATGTATATATTTACCCGGTATATTCAGAAATAATGTATATATTTACCTGTTATATTCGACATTTACCTGGTATATTCGGAAAGAATGTATATATTTACCTGGCGTATTCGGTATTTTACCTGGTATATTCGGAAAGAATGTATATATTCACCTGGTGTATTCGGCATTTATCTGGTATATTCGGAAAGAATGTATATACTAACCTGGATTATTCGGAAAGAATGAATAAATTTACACGGTATATTCGGAAATAATGTATATATTTACCTGTTATATTCGATATTTACCTGGTATATTCGGAACTTATGTTGATATTTACACGGTATATTCGGAAATAAAGTATATATTTACCTGGTATATTCGATATTTTCCTGGTATATTCGGAAATAATGTACATATTTACCTGTTATGTTCGATATTTACCTGGTATATTCGGAACTAATGTATATAGTTACCTGTTATATTCGATATTACCTGGTATGTTCGGAACTAATGTATATATTTACCTGTTATGTTCGATATTTACCTGGTATATTCGATATTTACCTGTTATATTCGATATTTACCTGGTATGTTCGGAACTAATGTATATATTTACCTTTTGTATTTGAAATTTACCTGGTATATTAGGAATTAATGTATATATTTACCTGTTATATTCGATATTTACCTGGTATATTCGGAACTGATGTATATATTTACCTGGTAAGTCCGGGTAGTAGGTGATGAATTCATTCGTCGTGTAGTCGTACCATGCCTCAAGTCTATCAAAATTATAATATTAATGTAATCAACAGATCAATCTTATTATCAAGATCACCAGTCTTAGTTTAGAATATCATAATTAATATTTGGTTAATATCTTAATTAATCAATATGATATAAAAGAGTCTTGATTCTTTTTTTATATGGGTGTTTACATCATTATTCCAGTTATGTAGCGATGCCCGACTCTTAATGATGGAGGAAGACCCCATACTCAACTGCCCATAAGGGCTGGTTAAGGCGGGTAGAACGATCGGCATTCCGTTAGTCAGTCGGGAGACTGCCTCTCATGAAAATCCATATCCCTTTCACGCGGAAAAGGGCCATGTGATTTCAAGTTCTGTACTCTAACCACTAGGCCACGGAGGCCCCTCTAGATTCATCAGAAATTGTGTTACCATCAACATGGAAAATAATAACGTCGGAAATAAAGTGTTGATAGCGTTGTACCGTTCAAAATGATTAATTATCACGAACTATAAATACACCGTTAATCATATGTCCTTTTGCTTGTGAAATCAAGCTGTAAAAAAAACTTCGAAATTTGCTGATAAGTCCGGTATTAGCTTTCTATCAAACCGTATACAGTGAACCCTCGTTTATCCGAACATGTCCGTTCCCAACAAAATGTCCGGTTAACCGAATAATCCGGACTAATGAAGCAGAGCATGTTCTTATTCACATTAAGACAAAAACGGTCTGTATAAGCGGTGTATAGTTATAACCCTTTAGCAAACGCCAAATTGTCGACCGTCCCAAATTGAAAGAGTTTGCAGAAGACATATCAAAACGTGATGAGATTCAAAGATAATCTTCTGATATGGCAGAAAACAGTGTGGGAAAAAGGAGAAATTGCTCGTCACGAGCAATTTCTCCTTTACCCACAATGTTTTCAAAAGTCGTCTGCAACAAACTGGTCCAATTATTCCGTTCCCTTACAATTTCGTTCGGATTGCGAGACATCCGGATAATCGGGATCCGGTTAAACGAGGGTTCACTGTAGTGATATTGAAAGATGTTTTTCCTCGCACGTGAGGTGTTAGCCGAAGTGAGACAAGAAAGGGTATCGCATGAGTGAGTTTCTTTACAAACACAAATGGATTTTACTTGGGTATCGCCGCCATCTTTTATCGACGATTCCGTCTCCAAGTAGATGGTCACGTGACACTCATGGTGGCAGTGATCAATCCCAAAAAGGGAGATAACTGTGAGGAACTTGCTTACCGTAATGCGCTATCCTTTTGATAAATAAAGCCGCGATTGTTTTGCTTGTCGAAGTACTCGTGAACGATCGTAGACCTATTCTTGTTTGCGATGGCCACCTCGATCCGTGTCGTAAATTGTCCGGTAATGTTGGGCCGAACTATGTTAGTTGCTGTAAGGGAAACAATAGAGATATCATATACCACAGCATTGTACATCTAACATAAGAAAGGTCTTCTTTACATTAAGAAGTTCGAGAGTGGAACAGCCCTCCCTAGCAAGTGTACAGTAATATAAAACAACAACACGAAGAAGGAAGAGAAGGCCAACAACAAAAAGAATAATAATGATAATGATAATAATAATAATAAGAAGAAGAGGAAGAAGAAGAAGAAGAAGAAGAAGAAGAAGAAGAAGAAGAAGAAGAAGAAGAAGAAGAAGAAGAAGAAGAAGAAGAAAGAAGAAGAAGAAGAAGAAGAAGAAGAAGAAGAAGAAGAAGAAGAAGAAGAAGGAAGAAGAAGAAGAAGAAGAAGAAGAAGAAGAAGAAGAAGAAGAAGAAGAAGAAGAAGAAGAAGAAGAAGAAGAAGAAGAAGAAGAAGAAGAAGAAG